>CM077080.1:151726673-152233613 GCA_039513925.1 Platanthera zijinensis | reverse complement strand
TTCGACGTTTCGTCGAATTTTTCTTGGATACTCGACGATTCGTCGGAATTTTTCATGGATACTCGACGATTCGTCGAGCCAAGGGTTGTCTGGTCGAAATTATGTATTCCAAATCTTGGGTCTTGCGAAGAGTGATGGGTTGTTTGTTTAGTCCTTTGGGTTTTAAATAGAAGGATTTAGGGTTTCACAAAAAACTGATCATTCTGTCTAGCACAAGTGTCACACTGTGCGAAAACCCAAGACCTAAAAGGCCAACGGAAACTGTTTTCACCTTCGCCGATCCCGTCGTCGTCGCTAAGCCCGATTCCGGCGTGTGTCGTTGTCGCCTCTTCAGTAACAAACCTAGCAGTCTGTGAAGACGCAGAGTGCTCTCTTACAAGATCTTGTTCGATAAGAATCTACGGGTTCTCCCGTTCATGTGGATTATCTGTAGAGGTGCGGACACTATTCAGCACTAAGGACTCTAGCCGCTAAGTGATCGGCAGATCTTCTGCAGCATCTAGGTTGAGTATATACTCAATCCCGCAAAGGTAATTTATTTAATTTGCTGCACCTTCTTCTTGATCAATGTATATCGCCAGATCCGAATTCTTTAGGCTTTTCTTGTTCCATTTCCGCTGCACACAAGTGTTGTGTCGTATAGAAAAACCCAACAAGTATTCCCCGAGAGTGGGATGATCCGAACCGGCCAGGAGGGTGTTAGGGAGGAGAAGGCCGAAGGGAAGCAATGGCGGTAGCCAGGCCAGGCAACCATTTCCAGAGGAGGAACCAGAAGATAAAGGCAGGCCCGCGGAGGTCCCCCTTTATTGTGAGCTCCATCGGGTTGAGGGGCACGGAACCATGACGTGCCCAGACTTCCTGGAGGCCAGGAGGAGGGCCGTAGAAGGAGCAGAAGAAGGGGAGATCCAGGGGAAGAGAGGTCATGAAGACCCTCGTAGACAGCAAGGCCCGGGGCGAAGGAGGAACGACGATCGAGTAGATCAAGGAGCTCGAGGAGTCTGTCAAGGAGGGGGAAGAGGGGTCAGAGCGATCCATGGAGGGGCAGGAGTGGAGGTCCCGCAAGAGGAGTCTCCACACCATCTACAGAAGTGGTGTCGCCTCGGCCTCGCAGGAACCCCAATAGCTGGAGGAGATCACATTCTCGATGGAGTATTTGCTGGGGAATGAGAACCCCTTCCATGATGCTCTTGTCATCTAGGTCGCGATCGAAGACTTCACCGTCGAACGGATCCTCGTGGATAACGGGAGCTCTGTGAATGTCGTCTTCAAAAAGATGTTCAATGGGTTAGAAGTAGGGATAGAGAGGGTGAGTGCCTCGGATGGTCCTTTTTCGGCTTCTCCATGGAGAGAAAGGAGGTTGAGGGAGGAGTGGAGCTCCTGGTAACTTTAGGAGGGACGACGATCAAGTGTTGATTTGTCATTGTGGATGATCCGAGCTGTTACAGCGCCATCTTCGGACGGTCGCTGATTAACTTCTTCAAGGTGGTCCCATCCTCAATCATCAATGTCTGAAGTACTGGCAGGGGGAGGTTCAGGTGAGGATCAGGAGTGATCCAAGAGCCGCCGGGAGTGCTATCTGAGCGCGGTGAGCACCATCAGCTGGATGGAGGAAGCGGAGGAGTGGGAGAAGATTCATGAAGGAAGGGCTAGGTTGGAAGCAGCAGAGGAGGTGGAAGTGGTGACAGAGGGCGGGAGTTCCGGAATGCTGAAGATCACTGGAGCGCTGAAGGTCGAAAGCAAGGTGGAGCTGGTGGATTGCTTGCAAGAGAATGTGAGCATCTTCGCATGGAGTGCCGTCGACATGCCCGGGATCAATGCAGAGGTGGCTTATCATTCGCCTCCACCTCGACCTGGAGGCCAAGCCCATTAGACAGAAGCAGAGATTGGTGGCACCAGGCTGGCCGAGCCCATCAGAGAGGAGGTGGAGAAACTGCTGGAGACAGGTATTGTATCGGAGATCCAGTACCCAGGTTGGGTCTCCAATGTAGTGATGATGAAAAAGACCTCGGGAGGCTGAAGGATGTGTGTGGACTTTTCCTTGTTAAATAAAACATGTCATAAGGATTGTTATCCCTTGCCTCGGATCAATGCGCTGGTTGATTCAGCCGCCGGTTTTGTTGTGATGAGTTTTCTTGATGTCTTTTTAAGTTAAGATCCGGCTGCATCCCCGGACTGTCGTGACATCTCATTCATCACCCATGGTGGCTGTTATAGTTATAAAATGATGTCATTCGGACTTAAGAACGTGGGAGCTACCTACCAGTAGATGATAGACCTGGTCTTCAAGGGTCAAAAGGGGTGCAATTTGAAGGTCTACGTCGACGACCTCCTGGTGAAAAGCAAAAGTATCCGGGAGCATATTTAGACCTAGTGGAAACCTTCGCGAAGCTACGAGAGTATAAGGTGAGGCTCAAACCAGCCAAGTGCGTATTTGGGGCATGACGAGGCAAAATCTTGGGGCACCTTCTCACACATGAGGGGGTCGAGCCGAATCCGGACAAAGTCAAGGTCATCGTGGAAATGACATCCCCAAAGAGCATCAAAGAAGTCCAAAGACTAACTGGAAGGTTGGCAGGCCTCAATCGTTTCTTAATCAAAGCTGGAGAGAAGTGCTCCCCTTCTTCAAAACTCTTTGGGGGCATCAGCAGTTCGAGTGGATGGAGGAATGCGAGAAGGCCTTCGAGCAACTCAAAACGCAACTGTCACGGGCACCCCTGCTCCAAAAGCAAAAGGAAGGAGAGGACCTATTACTCTATTTGGGAGTGGGGGCAGAGGTCGTCAGCTCGGTGTTGGTCCGTGAAAAAGGAAAGTGGGAGCTCTTCATCTACAATGTGAGCAGGGTGTTCCGGAAGGAAGAGTTTAAATACCCCATTCTAGAAAAGCTGGCCTGGAGTTGGTGATCTCGGTCTGAAAGCTCAGGCCCTATTTTCAAGCACACTCCATCTGTGTGGTGACGGATCATCCTCTTCGGAGTATTCTGAGCGATGTGGAACACTCTGGACGGCTGACGAAGTGGTCGATAGAACTTAGTGAGTTCAACATCTCTTTCCACCCTAGGGTTGCAATCAAGGCACAAACAGTGACTGATTTTCTAGCAGACTTCTCGGCAGAGGCAAGTTAAGGCCTAGAGACCCTTGTAGCCATTCCCTGGGAAATATAAGTAGACAGAGCTTCGGGCAAAATTCTTGGGGGTGGGCATCATTCTGGTAAGTCCTCAATAGACAAGGACCGAGCAGGCGGTAGAAATTCTTTTTCCAGTAACAAATAATCAGGCGGAGTATGAGGCGATAGTGGCAGGCTTGCGCCTTGCCAAGGAGCTGGGGATTCAAGGTGTCAAAGCCTTCACCGATTCAATGGTGGTCGCGTCGCAAATCAGGGCGGAGTTCGAAGTACATGATCTCATTCTGCAAAGGTAATTGGTAAAGGTGAAGAGCTTGATAGGAGGTTTTCAGTCATTCTTCGTAGAGCATGTACCTCGTGAGGAGAACTCGGCGGCGGATCGTTTGGCCAAGTACGGTCCGAGGGCCGGTGGAACCATCACGGAGTTGTTCCGGCCATCTATTGAAGAAGGGGAAATGATGGAGATCGAACAACAGGCATA
Source organism: Platanthera zijinensis (assembly GCA_039513925.1). Lineage (NCBI taxonomy): Eukaryota > Viridiplantae > Streptophyta > Magnoliopsida > Asparagales > Orchidaceae > Platanthera > Platanthera zijinensis. The sequence goes on along the minus strand of CM077080.1, from coordinate 152,230,012 downwards.
CTGGAAGGATCCATTCATCACTTTTCTGACAACCGATCAGCTCCCGACATGCGAAGAATACAAAAGAAAGTTCCGTTATAAGGCGACCTACTGCTTAATGCATGAGGGGGAGCTGTATCGAAAAAATCTGTCAAGCCCCTTGGCCAAGTGCGTATCGGAGATCAAGGTTCCTCGGATCCTGAAAGAGATTCATTCGGGAGAATGTGGGAGTCACTCGGGAACTCGCACTCTGGAGCAAAGGATCCAACGTCACGACTATTTTTGGTCGATGATCAGGAAGGATGCTTAGGTTTTCTCCAAAAAATATTAAAGTGACAGCTCTTCGCCCCTCTCCAGTTACAGCCAGCCCAGCAGCTTTTTTCGATTACGGCACTTGGTCATTTTCATATGGGGAATGGACTTGGTTGGTCCTTTACCTCAAGCCAGCAGGAATCAGAAGTTCATTCTTGTAATGATCTACTACTTCTCGAAATGGATTGAGGCCAAAGATTTCTCCAAGACCACGTCCCAGATTGTAAAGAACTTCATTTGGGGGGAGATCGCCTGCAAGTTCGGGATTCCCCTCGCTATCGTCATAGACAACGGGCCACAGTTCGCCAGCTTGGAGCTCACCGACTTCTGTCGGCAGTTTGGGACGGATCTTCGATTTGCCCTCAGTACATCATCCCTGGATCAACGGACAGGTGGAGGCCGCGAACAAGCTCATCGTCAATCTAATAAAAAAGGTCGTAAATCTGAAGGGTAACTGGGCAGAGCAGCTCCCTTCGGTCTTGTAGGTGCTGAGAACAACTCCCAACTTAGCCACTGGGGAGACACCTTTCAAACTATCACACGACTATGAGGCTCTCATCCCAATTGAGTTCGAGGTAAGGAGCCCCAGGCGGCGGAAGGAGGGGAGGAAGAATGGCGCCTCGAGAATGAGGAGGCTCAAAGGCTTTCCCTCAACTCCATAGAAGAACTCTGGGACCTCGCATCAACAAGGCAAAAAGAAGTCAAGAGAAGAATGGCAAGACACTTCGACAAGAACGTCCGCATAAAACAATTCCAAGCAGGGGACCTGGTCTTGAAGAAGGTGGATGCCGCAGGAAGAGCAGCTGCCGTCGAAAACCTCAACCCAAACTAGGAAGAGACTTTCATTATTCAAGAAGCGCTCGAAACAGGAAGGTACTGCTTGCAGGATCATGAAAGAGAACCGCTTGGCAACACTTGGAGCGGCGATGACCTGAAAAAGTTCCACCCCTGAAAAGGGGATGAGTTGTACGATGGGTTGTAATCTTTCCTCTTATATATATATATACTTGTTCTTGAAAGATTTGGGATTTTCTTTGTCTTCTCATGGATGATATTGTGGATAATGAATGCTAGCTTCTGCCATCAACCTTGTGATCGGGTTGGGGAAAATGAGTCAACAACTTGTATCGGGTAATGTAATGAGTCTTCTTAAGTCCAAGCCTCTGCACTGACGGTCGAGATCAGCTCCCCCCTTGCATGTTGGTCGTTGACCCCTCGATCGCACTTCTCACTCAACTGTAGGGGTTATGGGAGAAGAATCAGGGATCAACACCCCAGCCCGACTACGAGGGAAGAGTCCTCTGCCATTGAGAGCATTGTAGAGGCCAAGAGGGAGCCTTAGGCTCGGAGCCGGATCCAAAGCTTCTTTTAATATTTGTTGATGGTTCGTCGTTACGTAGGAAGCAGTCCCTCCCGATTAGAGAGAGTCGAGTCAGGATGGAGGCCTCTGGTGTGTGTCCTGATGGACCTCCTGAGTATCAATCCATGTGAAGGTTTCATCTTGCTCCTCGATCAGGGAGGGAATGGAGGCATCGGACGTGTGTGACCCGTTAGACCCGCCGAGGGCCTTTTCCATTTGCCAATTGAGTCAAGGTGGGAGCAGCCAACATGAATTCCATCACCCGCAGGGCAATGATAGGACAGTAGGTTGGGTAATGTAATGAGTCTTCCAAAGTCCAAGCCTCTGTACTGACGGTCGAGATCAGCTCCCCCCTTGCATGTTGGTCGTTGAACCCCCGACCGCACTTCTCATCCGACTGTGAGAGTGGGAGAAAAGGAGTTCGTGGGGGGAATCCCCTCTCGGTGGGTAGGAGTCGTTTCTTTCCTAAAAGGGAAAATCTTTTATCTCCAAAGAAGCTGACGAATTTCATTCCTTTTTTTAGCTCTCAAATAGCAAGGTAAATCGCGTATGCACTAGCGGAAGCCTTCGAGTAGTGGAGTTGTCGTAGTTGGGATCTTTGCGCGAGCTCCTCTCCTGCATACTGACCACTCGCCCCTCGAGTGAGTAAAAGCCTTCGAGTGGTAGAGACCGTCGAGGTCTTAATCCCGACACAGACTCCCCTCCCTTTTATCGGCTACCAGGCCTAAGGGAGCGCGAGCATAAAGAGGCGAGTATGCGTAATGCCCGCTTAAGCGAGGTAAAACGAGCCCGCCGCAACTAGCTAGCGTCAGTACTCGCCAGTAGCGCTATAGCGAATATCTGAGAAAACGGCGCAAAGAACCAAAGACAGGCGAGCACACGAACTCCCTCAAGCCTAAGGGTCTAGCGAGTACACGTCGCCATCCGCGCCTTAGAGCCTAATGAGTATCGTGCCGAGCGAGCATCCAGATAGCGAGCATCGAAGAAACAGATTAATAAAATAAAAGTAAAAGTGTGAGCCCTTACATTACTTCAAAAATGGCGACTACAACTTTGAACAAAACGGCGAGATTTCCCGCCTGTTACAAAACGTCTGTACACAAAAAAGAGGAAGGCCGAACAGCAATAGCTCTTCAAGGGGTAGCTTCATCTTCGTTGTCATCCTCTTCCTCGGCGTCTGAATCGTCGCCCTCGTCGATTCTAGAGATCGCGCGGGCATCGGAGAGTCTGATTCCTCGACAAGGAGGCCCGGGATGACCTCGTCCACTGTCAGTTCTCGGAGCCCGGCTTCAGTCGATCCTCGTACTGCAGCGTGGAGAGGAGTGCATCACCTACCGCCTAGCAATCTCGCGCTTCATTCAAGGGAGGTCCTCCGGGACGATCCGGATCCTCTTCCCGATGTCGGAGGTGCTCGCCTCGGGCGGTGACTTCTCGCCGCTTCACGCGTCTCCGGCTTGGCAACCCAGATCTGGGACGCTACAATTCCGTCTGGCTCTCGGCAAGCTGTTGCTCCAGCTCCGAGATCCGCTGAGCAGCGGACCAAATCGGTCTTCTGCGAAAAAGAAAAACTTACCATCAATCGAAATGTTGACATGCACATGGAATGCATAACGACAGGTTCTTTGTTTGACCAAGATCACCTCGAAGGCCTTGCATTCGGCGACTTTGGTCTCGGACTCCGGAGCGACTTCTCAAGTTCATCGATCCTCGCTCGGGACTCGCCCTGCGGACGTAGGAGTGTGTCGATCCGATCGCCCCACAGCTCGAACCGATCGTCAGACGCTTTGAGGTTCCTCGCCAGTTGTTGAGTTAGCTCGAGGGAGCATAGCAAAGACCTCGAGGCCTGGTTGGCATGGAAGGATGTGCTAGACTCGGGCAGCACTGCGACATCTTCACGGTCGTATAACGCGAAGCCGACATTGTAGGCCTCACCCACATCGGCCCAGTCCTCGGACCAAGGAGGAAGGTTGTGCATAGGCGGACCTCGTGAGTCCCTTCTCTCAGGTAACTAAGGGGCGACCGAAGCGGTCCACCCCATCGGTGTAGTGCGATGTGAGATGGGCTCCAGGGCTTCGCTATCCTCAGCAAACTCCTTGTTCTTAGAGGCAAATTCCTTTCTTCGGGGCCTCTTCCTCGACGGTTCTCCGCACTCAGTTTTCCTTGAAGGCCTGGTAGTGGCAGGCCACGCAGGTGATTCGGCGACCATCGGCTCATCTAGAATCAGCGACATTGAGCCGCGGACCTTAGGCGATGACTTGGTCGTGCTCGCCTAAGATTCTGCGCCAGGCACTGAGGGAGGTGCTTCCTTCGCTAGCGGGAGAGGCTCCCGCGGGACCGTGCAAACACCTGCTAGAGCGAGAACCGCATCAACGAGTTAGGTGAGCTGACTGAAGAAGTTTTTGGTTCTCGCCAGGAATACCTATTCCCGGGTAGAAATAGGGCAAGGTGGCGGCATCTCGCCGCCAAAAGGCGACGTCAAATATTCTACCAACGAAGGCCGACCGAAGCTCTTTAGCCGCGCCCTCCAGAGTGGGGGTGAGAAAGACATTGTCTGGCAGCTGCAGGGGAGCGAATAGGATGTCGCCAACCGGTCCGCCAACGACCACAAACCGCTCGGTCCAACGGAGTACCTTGTTCACCGTACCGGCGACGGTACAGGTATGGCTGGAGAAGAAGACGATTCCTTCCTTTGTCGCTCCAATGGAGAAGATGTGCTTGAAGGTCGCCAAGTCGAAGATCTCCTCCGACCTGAGGAAGGAAAGGTATCCAACGATGATCGTCACACCGTTGGGGTTGATCTAGGCGACATAAGCCCGAAGTGGCGGAGGATCTCACAGAACTCGGGCCACAACGGGAGGCGGAGACCGACTCGAAGTGGCGAATAGGCAGCACTACGCGATCTGGGAAGAACGAGTTGATGCGCTCGGTGTAGTGAGGTATCCTCGCGCGGAGACCCTCCTCAGTGGGTGGGAAGAATCGCTGCTTGAAGTCCTCAAGACCAGCGTTATCCGTGATAGGCTTCTTGAAAATCGCGGCCTTGAACGCGGCGGCGTGGTTGACTTTGCGAGCATGTGCATCCTTGGGAGAAACCATCTTGAGAAGCTAGCAGCGGGCTCCGAGAAGAAATTCGCGGGAATAGAGCGGGCGAGCAAAGGGTAGGTCCGCAAAAACAACGTCGCTTGCCCCCCCACCCCACCCCTCCTATTTATAGACAAAAGCATGGGGGGGGACTGCGCCTTTGCAGGCCTAGTAGGGACGTCATGAACTGCCCGTCGCGAGAAGAACTAGACCCTGCACGTTTGGCACGACTTGTATACTCGCCAGCGGCGCGAAAGGACTAGCGATATCGGACAAACGTAGAGACCGCCCATGTATACTCGCAAATACGATAGGACACGCAGAATATTATCGCAAGTTACAGGATTAAAGCGACAAAGCATCAAATTATGGGCTCACAGAAGCGAGCTTGTTATAAATAATACAAAGAGTACGGATAATTAATTATTACAAGACAAGGGCGAAATCACTAAGCAGGAAGGTAAAAGAAAACTAAGGCATCTTGAGGTTCCCGGGCCGGTCTGTGGGTTGGGCATGTCGCACCAACCATCCTCGCTCGCGCGCACGCAAGAGTGACTCGTACGCCATCGCAAATGTTCCTCGCACTGCCGGATGTCGTCGTCCATCCTCGCTAGCCGCCCTACCGATCTGATGCTCGTCCGGATCCCATGGAGTTCATTGTGTAGCAAGTCCTGTCGATGCTCCACCATACCGAGGCTGTGATCCATATGGTCGATCGCATAGAAGCAAGAATCCGCGAGGTTCGAACCCTTCCAGTTTGGCGACGCGAGTCTCCAGCGAGCCCAAGCATCGGAACGGCTCGCAAATCGCCTGTTGATCGAACTTTATCTCCATGTCAAGATACTCTGAGGCGACCTTTTCCTGGTACTCACGAAGCGGGAGACCAATGGTGTCGATCAGCGCTACCCCGGGTGTGGCGGGATGACCTGCAGAAGAACTCGCCGAAATTGGTACAGACAGCGAGAAGAAAGAAATGCAAAGAAGGCTCCAGCGGGTAGATATTGTTACCAACGCGCGACATATGCGGCCTTGCCTCACGCTGATGAGGGATCCACTCTCGGACGGGGGAGTCATGCTGAGGAGAAGGGCGATCCCGGCGAGGAGGAGTCCGCCTGGGGGAGGAGCGTAGCGGATGTGGAGGACTCCGATGGTGCGGATCTCGGCGCCCGGAAAAGCGACCACCGTACTATCCCTTATGGAATTGCAATCTATGATGATGCGAATAGGGGTCGTCATAGAGCTCCGCAGGCGCCTTCCCCCGAAGGTCCGGTGGTCGACGGTCACCAGGGGCGGAGGGCCAAAAGGTTGTGGCCTCCCATTCTCGCCGCTGTGCGAGGAGGGAGGCGGCAGCGCGCTTTTAGCAACCCCCTGGCGGTGGAGGAGGAAGACTCACGGTCGGGGTGCTGGCCGACGAGTTTCTCGTTGGAGGAGATGCCGAGCTGTGAACAAACCACACAGTACCCAGATGCAGTCGCATCGTATGATGAGTCGTAGGGCTCGGGACGACGGACGGAGTAGTCGGCGGGTTGCTTTGGCCCGGCAAGGTGTTGCTCGGGCCGCCAGGGTTTGCCGGTGGCGTTTTCTCTGCGAGAGGAATGGAGCTCGTCAGCAGAGGCGTTTAGGAATTGAAAACACTGAGGCAACTTTCGGCCACATACTCCGTACCTTGCGGGGTGGTCGGCATCTGATGAGTCCGATTTATATAGGGTTTTTCGGACTCATCTGGGCTTATTATCTTGCATGTGCACTACTATTTCAGTAGGAAAAGTCATATATTTGATTAGAGCTTCACTTAGCCATTTTTGCACTGTTTCGGCCCATTTTGATTTGCAAATTGCCGGGATGTCGGGGGTAAGTACTGGGTACTCTCCGTGCGGATTTGGTTATTTTATGTTGTATATTGGTGCTGGGGGCTTGTGCTCCAGCTTTGGTTTTTGCTGTGCAGGTGGTCAGTTTTCCCCAAATCGGGAATTCTGACTTGTGGAAAAACGCACGGTCGTGTGATTCCTTAGTGCATGATTTGGTAGAAAGCGTGCGTTTTTTGTAGGTTTCTCTGGAGGATTGACCAACCCGTGCGAATTCTTCATGCACGGTTTCTTCCGAACTGTGCGCGAAGGAGACGCACGGTTTTCCTGTAGCTGTCTAGTTTCTTAGCACTTTGTGGTTAATCGTGCGATTTCTTCACGCACGGGCAGAAGTGCCCGTACGCGAGTAAAACACACGGTTCCACCTGCTTGCCGGGAATCTCAGTGCTCTATGGTTACCCGTGCGATTTCCTTCACGCACGGGCAGCAACGTCCGTGCGCGAGTAAAATGCACAGGTCAACGCATCTTCATCCGCAAGCTTTGTCTTGGAAGTTAATATCGCACGGTTAACGCACGGTCGTGCGCCAAACCGTGAGTGACCATTTTTCTGACCTGCTCGTATTTAAGTTCAGGAGTTGACTGGAGCGAGGGACATTCCGCCATTTCCGCTCCTCTGAGCAGGAAAATCCTACAGCAGCCGCTTTTTCCTCTCTCCTCCTTGGAGAGCTCGTCCGGCCATCGTTCCTCCTCCAAACTTCACCTCAAGCGAAGATCTTCCGCCGTTTCCTTCATCTCCTTCTCAAGAGGAGCATTTGGAGCTCCTTCTCGCTGCCATTGGAGAGTTTTCCGGCGACTACCAGCCTTCACGGTTCGTGAAGAAGACAGGGAAAACACCTTTGAAGTAGGTGACAGCACTTCAAGCTTCCTCGGACGTCAACCACCGACTGAGCCCGGACGAAGACCGACAACCTTCAAGTCCGGCCGAGAATCGTGGCTAGCCTTCACGCGTTGGGTTGTAAATCTCCTTTTTACTCTCATTTGGATGTTGTTTCTTTGCTTTGGATGTTTGCTAAACTTGTTAGGAACTCTTAACAATGTTCATGTTGGTTTATTATTGCAAATGTTGTGGTAGTTCTTAGTTTGCCTTTACTTCCTTTGCTTGCTTTGGGTAGTTGCTTGGTGATGCGCCGCACTAACGAGTGTTAGGGGCTGGCTTGGCGAAGAGGTGCTTTCGACCCTCAACGGTTACGACCGCACGCCCTAATACTCATCGGAGTATTCCACCATTGCGAAGCGGTGAAGGCGACCCGCGTAATTAGTTTTAGTTGTTACAAAACGAAAACTCAACCCCAAACCTTTGTTGCGTTTGCAATCACTTTCCAACGAGAAAGATCACATTCCCAATCTGCACTCCTCGAGAGATTCGATACTCGGAGGATAACTCCCCCAGTTTATTACTTGACGACGATCGGTGCACTTGCCGAGATTACATCAAGTTTTTGGCGCCGTTGCCGGGGAGTGCAACAGTTGTGTGTATTTTTCTATTGGAAAAGTTGTTGCAAGTGCTTTTGGCATTTTGATCGGTTTTTGTGTGTTGTATGACAGATCCAAACCCCAGGGATAGAGGTGAAGATCTTGGAGTTGATCTTGAAACCGCACGAGCGAGGCGAGCCCGCCGGCGTGCTGCTGCTACTGAAGGAAGAGAGAGAATGGAAGATTTAGGTCAAGGAGGAAATGGCCTTGGTGAACGGGTCGTTGAGGACCAGGAGGAGGTCCGACCCCACATTAGGACAATGCGCGACTTCACGGACCCCTACCGCGGGAAGTGTTTACCCTGGTTTCGGTCCGGCCATCGTGAACAACCACTTCGAGATAAAGCCCGCCATCCTCACATGATCCGCAATAACACGCAGTTTTCGGGCCTGCCAAGTGAGGATCCACAGCTCCATCTGACGGAATTCTCGGAGATCTATGGCACCCTCCGCTACGTCGGCATTACGGATGACGTGGTGAAGCTAAGGTTGTTCCCATTTTCGCTAAGGGACAAGGCGAAAACCTGGCTCCACACTATTGCTCCAGGGACTACAACTACGTGGGAGGCTCTTTCCTCGAAGTTCTTAGCCAAATTCCACCGGTGAACAAATAGTGAACGCCCGAAGGGAGATAGCCACCTTCCGGCAGCTGGACAAGGAAACATTATCTGAGGCTTGGGAGAGATTTGCTGATCTGCAGCGTCGATGCCCCCAGCACGGCTGTAAGCCGTGGAATTTGGTAGAAATATTTTATTTTGATGTTGAGCCTAATTACAGGGCCATGATCGACGCGGCGGCTGGAGGCACTATCATGAACCTGACTCCCGACGAGGCTTTGCAGCTCCTTCGTGACACCGCTTCTCATAGCATGTATTGGACTGCTAGAAGAAACACACCTAGGGGTGCGAGAAATTTGTTCGAGGTAAATGCGGTGCAGCCGCGAGCTGAGGCGAGCCATCCTACTATGGATGGAATGATGTTGCTGACCAGATTGACCCTCCTCCAGCTCAGGTGATGGCTATTTCGTGTCAGGGTTGTGGAAACCCCGGCCATCATACATATGAGTGCCCAGCTGGAGAAGCTTTTGTTGATCCCTCAGGTATATCTGCTGACGAGAGTGTGAACTTTATAAATAATCAGAACCGCGCTGCTCCTTATAACAATGCTTATAACCCGAATCGAGAAATCATCCGAATTTCTCCTGAAACCAAAATGCTCCCGGTCAAAGGTGGCAGGGAGGCCAGCATCAGTTTGATGCTCAAGCTTCTAATAGCAAGCAGCGACCGCCGCAATCGGGTTATAATCAGAACGCGCAGGGGACGTGAAAGAGTGCGTTAGAAGAAATGATGGAGAAATCCGTGGAGATGGCTCAATCCAACATGGCCACTCAGACCACCTCCATGAGAAACTTGGAGACGCAGCTGGGGCAATTGGTCCATGTGTTCTCTGAGCGTACTCGTGGCGCCCTCCCGAGCGACACGGAAAAAAATCCCCGTGAGCAAGGGAAGTGTGTTGGGGAGTCGGATGAGTGTATTAAAAATGAAGTGGCTGTGAAGTGTGAAATAAATGAGGTAGAGACTGTGGCCCTATATGATTCCGGATCTTCTTGCAACATCTTGCTTTGCGAGATGTTGAAAAATTTAATTTAAATATCGAGTCGAATGTCCGGAAATCACTCGTGCTAGCTGATGGTCGGTGGTGAAGACCGACGGTGAGATAAAGGAGATGGAAGTGATATTGAGCGGGGCTGCGGTAGTCACTGATTTCCAGGTGCTAGGACCAATGGGGAATGCTTCACTACCCATCTTAGGGGTCCCTTTCTGAAAGCTAATGGGACGACGTTGCAGTTTAGCGCGAGCGGCATCACCTTGGCTTCCAAGGTTGATGCGCCTTTACCGCCGCCCCTTACCTCTATGATTCTGAATGAACCCGGAAAACTGCAGGATTTGAATGTTATGTTATCTGACGGTTTGCTTAGTGTTGTTGAGACAGGTGTGCTGCAGGAAGTGGAAGACAGTGCGGTGAAAGTAGCAGGAATGCTGAAGATAGCTGAAGGGGAAACAAAAGCGGAGTTGCTTGGAGTGCAGCGAGTTGCGGATGAGAAGGGTAGTAATGACCTGAGTGAGAGTCACGTTGCTGAGACTAAGGAGAGGAGCACGGCTGTTGAAAGCGTGCATGAATTAGAATCAAAAACTTATATTGAGCCAGATGCTTTGTATAAAACTATAAAATAGGTTACATGGGCTGATCTATCACCCGCCGCGGGTGAGGAAAGGATGCCTCCGGAGGAAAAGCGAGAGCTACCTCTGAATTGGATGGAGTGGTTGTACCACCATGGCGGTCTCCATCCGTGGAATTGCGAATAAAAGAACTGCGAATGCACAAGGCGCTGGATTTTGCCCGTCGGGGCGAGAAGGAAGAGGCTAGGGGTAGGGAGATTCGTCTTCCCTGGGCCCTAAAGCTTACGCTTCTCCCTCGTCTCGCGTGTCCGGGGGGATCTATCACAAGTCAGCGGTTAGCTGAGATGTGAAGGATCTCCGGGCTTTCTTTTTTCTTTTCTCTAGTATAATTTTTGCTTAGTGTTGTGTGTGAAGTTTTGGACTTTATCGCTGCGTACTGTACTTATGCTTTTGAACTATATATAAAACTGCTAATAAAGGTATTTGGTCCACCTTAAGGGCGGTAAAGAAAAGTGGTTCCTGGGAGACAACCCATTATTTTGTTTTTGTTTTTTGTTTGTGTGCATATTTTTTTAGTATAGATTGTTGTGCTTGGAGGTATCTTCTTTTGCAGGTGGAGTTCATTCGGGTCGTGGACTATCAACTGAAATTAACGTCAATCTTCTGGTATGCTCATTCCTGAGCATTGGGTAACCCCTTCTCCTTACATGCTTTTTAATTTCATGATCACATTGTTGTGTTAGGATGTTTAGGCAAAGTCTAGTGGAGAGAGTTATGCGGGGTACTCACGCACGTGCATTTTACCATTGTCATACTAGAAGAATATATTCATTTGTTGTTTATGTTGATTGGCATTGCATACCACTGCACCACACTTGAGCGCGTGCTTGAACAGGAGCACGTCGTGAGTTTTATCGTCACTAGTGTGCGATTTGGAAAATTTCGGCGCTAGCCTAGGATTGCGAGGCGGAGTAAAATATTGCCTCCATGAGGGCTCCTAATCGAGTGCTCACGTCTCATTTAGAATTACGTGTAGAATTAGATTCTTTTTATGCTTATAGCGTATTTTATTTCTATTGACGTAAATCTTGTTTATTCTACTCGCCTACTTCGAATCTGGTGTGAATCAAACGGTAGCGTAGGGATGTGTGTCGACATCGCTAGCCTCGTATTGCTTGAGTCGGGAGGAAGGATTGTCTTTCTCGGTGGCTAAGAACTTGCCCCTAGCTACTCTCAAAGCATGGGTCCATGGTTAGTCAAGTGCGCGTGTGATGTAGGTCGTCACTTTGTTCTAGTTTGAGCCTTGTACCATTCCCGACGTCTATCCGTTGTTATCCCCGTTGAACTTGTCCCTTCCTTTGGCATCCCTACGGCTCGCTACCAAAGTCGTATAGTCTTTCCTACTCGCACACCCGAATGTGGTCGCTCGGTTGGTTTGTTTTGTTGTAGTTTTGTATCAATTCTATGTGGCTGTTATGCGGGAGCTTTGTGCCGCTTATGGTGTTGCCGTGTTTTCGGCTCGTTTGGTTATTTGGTTAAATAAAATAAAAATAAAAAGAAAAAAAGAAAAAAATAAATGAAATAAATCGGAAATGAAAATTCCCAATGTGGAATAAGAGAAAAACAAATTTTGTTGTAGAGTTGTAGATTCATGGGTGTAAAATTTTGTTATTTTGTGATCGTTATGTGCGTGCACGCACCGTTAAAAGTCCAAGTCTGATGGTGCGGTGCACGTGTTTGTCGTTGCGTGTAGCTGTGAGTGTTTTCGAGCGGTCTCATTTTGGGTGTGCGTATCCGTCGTGTTTATCTTTGTATACCCCCGTCTTCGCCTAAGTCTCCATTATACTCCAAGCCCTACGGATTCGCGCTTGAGTCAAACTAGTGTCGTGGAGAGAGTGTGAACGGGAGAGCTTATGGTCATCGACATTGGTGGATTCCTTTGGAGGTTATCCCGATCCCTTGCTTTGGCAATGCTCAACTTAGTGTTTGTCTGTTTTCTCCTTGCGCGTGACTGAATGATTCCCTCGATTCTATAGTAGAGTAGTAATAATATTTTGATACGCCTTTAGAAAATATATAGGCTATTAGTGCATAATCAGAAATTTCTTCTACGGTATTCCTATGAGCGTGAGCATGCGATTTCGCATGGTACTCCGCTGCGCAGTTTTATGCCAGCTATGTTTATTTTTCTCGTCCGCGTTAGGGATGATTTGCTCGGGACGAGCAAATGTTTAAGTCTGGTGGTGTGATGAGTCCGATTTATATAGGATTTTTCGGACTCATCTGGGCTTATTATCTTGCATGTGCACTACTATTTATGAAGGAAAAGTCATATATTTGATTAGGGCTTCACTTAGCCATTTTTGCACTGTTTCGGCCCATTTTGGTTTGCAAATTGCACCGGGATGTCGGGGGTAAGTACTGGGGTACTCTCCGTGCGGATTTGGTTATTTTATGTTGTATATTGGTGCTGGGGGCTTGTGCTCTAGCTTTGGTTTTGTTGTGCAGGTGGTCAGTTTTCTCCCAAATCGGGAATTCTGACTTGTGAAAAACGCACGGTCGTGCGATTCCTTAGCGCACGATTTGGTAGAAAGCGTGCGTTTTCTGTAGGTTTCTCTGGAGGATTGACCCCCGTGCGAATTCTTCACGCACGGTTTCTTCCGAACCGTGCGCGAAGGAGACGCACGGTTTTCCTGTAGCTGTCTAGTTTCTTAGCGCTCTGTGGTTAATCGAGCGATTTGTTCACGCACGGGCAGAAGTGCCCGTACGCGAGTAAAATGTACGGTTCCACCTACTTGTCGGGAATCTCAGCGCTCTGTGGTTACCCGTGCGATTTCCTTCACGCACGGGCGGCAGCATCCGTGCGCGAGTAAAACGCACGGGTCAACGAATCTTCATCCGCAAGCTTTGTCTTGGAAGTTAATATCGCACGGTTAACGCACGGTCGTGCGCCAAACCGTGCATGACCATTTTTCTGACCTGCTCGTATTTAAGTTCAGGAGTTGACTGGAGCGAGGGACATTCCGCCATTTCCGCTCTTCTGAGCGGGAAAATCCTACAGCAGCCGCTTTTTCCTCTCCTCCTTGGAGAGCTCGTCCGGCCACCGTTCCTCCTCCAAACTTCATCGCAAGCGAAATCTTCCGTCGTTTCCTTCATCTCCTTCTCAATAGGAGCATTTGGAGCTCCTTCTCGCTGCCATTGGAGAGTTTTCCGACGACTACCAGCCTTCACGGTTCGTGAAGAAGACGGGGAAAACACCTTTGAAGTAGGTGACAGCACTTCAAGCTTCCTCGGACGTCAACCACCGACCGAGCCCGGACGAAGACCGACAACCTTCGACTCCGGCCGAGAATTGTGGCTAGCCTTCACGCGTTGGGTTGTAAATCTCCTCTTTACTCTCATTTGAATGTTGTTTCTTTGCTTTGGATGTTTGCTAAACTTTCTAGGAACTCTTAACAATGTTCATGTTGGTTTATTATTGCAAATGTTGTGGTAGTTCTTAGTTTGTCTTTACTTCCTTTGCTTGCTTTGGGTAGTTGCTTGGTGATGCGCCGCACTAACGAGTGTTAGAGGCTGGCTTGGCGAAGAGGTGCTTTCGACCCTCAACGGTTACGACCGCACGCCCTAATACTCATCGGAGTATTCCACCTTGCGAAGCGGTGAAGGCAACCCGCGTAATTAGTTTTAGTTGTTACAAAACGAAAACTCAACCCCCAAACCTTTGCTGCGTTTGCAATCACTTTCCAACGAGAAGATAACATTCCCAATTTGCACTCCTCGAGAGATTCGATACTCGGAGGATAACTCCCCCAGTTTATTACTTGACGACGATCGGTGCACTTGCCGAGATTGCATCAGCACCCCAGAGGAGCGGCCGACTTCAGACGGCATAGACAAGGGGGTGTGTGCCTCGGTGGAAGGAACAACATCAGTTGTATTAGGTGGGGGTGGCCAGCACCTCTCTACGATGACCTACCTCGGTTTGTAGTGAAGGATTGGCTGCAGGATCGCTCAGCAGAGGGCTGGGGTGAGCAGACTCGCCCGCTGGGGCATCGATATCCTCGCACAGGCCCATCTGGTTTAGCTCCTCCTGAGTGGAGGCCGAGATCGTCGAGGACTCGGCGTGCCCGGTAAGACTCTCGCCAAGGATGGAGGTCCCCTCCCCTGCAAGAGCGGGCCTCTTTCACGTTTTCTTCTACTGCTTCCCGCGATCAACTTCCTCATCGTCGTCATCGGGCTGTCATTTTTTGGAGGGGGGCAGTGGGCCGATCACCTCTCCCAAGAACATGAATTTCTTGGAGATGTCCTCAACTGTGAACAACATCTCGCGATGATCCAGGAAGGGCGCCCAGGGATCGTCTCCTCCCCCTTATTTATAGAGATCTGGGGGGAGGGGGGGGTTCCGCCGAGCATCGCATAGAGGTTGTATCTCGCCAAAAGGCCTTACCGAATAGTGGGTTGGATGATTCTTTTTGATCTCCAAGATCGCTCGAAAAGAGTGGGATTGTGTTCAACCCCTATTCGTCAAGGAGGGTCCAGTTGTGGCACGAAGGCAAGAGTCAACGTCAACATTGAAGACAAGGACAATAGTCTACAGTAGACCAGGAGGGTGATCCTATATTACGGGCGAGTATCATATTCCCCAGGGTATATGACCATCTAGCAGCATATGCGAGTATCAAATACCAGACCATCCAGGCGAGCATCCGAACAGTGGATCGTGGCGAACAACACCAACAGTAGCCTAGTAGACGACTTCTAACACTACCTCGCCAAGCGCGTTTAAGGACCACGGCTGGTCGCCAGAAGATAGTCACCAGTCAGCAAGCCGTGATGTCAGCAGAACCAAGAAGACAAGCTCGCAAGGCTGGGTCTTCTCGCCTGGAGATCCCCTCCCAGGTTTTGTCTATAAATAAGAACTCATGGGTACCAAGAATGGCCCCTTGAAATCTTGTTATCTTACCCACATTTACCCCCTTGAGTCTAACTATTGTCTATGTGGTGCCTTCCTCGTACCTAGCTCAACATCTTTGGTTGCGGAGGGGAAATTTTTCTAAGTTTTTGGGTACGTGGTGAGACCTCCCTGCTGCAGCATCTGGGTTCCTTAGTTTCTTTTTCTCTCTCTTGTTCTATCTTCAGAGCCGGGCGAGCCGAACCAGGTTAGTAGCCTCAGGGTGCACTTAGATCCGAATTTTTGAAATAGGGAATTTCTCGACTTTAACAATAATATTTCGTGAAGACGAATGACAACGATCATCTTCCACACGGAGTTTGTTGGACGGACGGCGAGGTGTTTCAAGCATTCGTGTGGATACTCGCATCTACATTTGGGTATTCAAATGACAGTTATTTTTCTCGAAATAGAGATTTCAAAGCAGGTATAAACAATGTTCTTGATCTATTAGTTTTCGCATGGTCATTTATATAAGTTTCGTACTAGTTTTCCATTACGTATTAGAAGTAAGAAACTCAACAGTGGTATCAAGATAGGTTACAATTTTCAATCTTTCAGAAGGAATGTGTATGAGTTTTTAGAAGTATTTCAAAACTCATTTTTCTGCTCTGAAACATCAAACATTGATGATTTTCTTTAAGAAAATTTCGGTGGATTTCGTTTAGGTTTTGGGGCGCTGCCCTTAAGACCACCTCAAGGGGCGCTGCCCTTGGACCCTATTAGCTGGGAAACTTATCTACCTCATAGTTACTAGACCAAATATCGATTTTGTAATAATAAATGTGAGTCAATACATGCAAAATCCATGGCATCTCATCCATATATATTATTAACAACATTCTACTCTACTTAAAAGGAACCCCTACATGAGGACTATTTTATAAACTATCTTTTATACTGTCGCTCACAGCCTTTGTTGATGGCTCACTTTGTTGGCTCGATTAATGATCGAAGATCTACATATGATAATACGATATCCTTGGGAGAAAATTTTATTTCCTGACACAGTGAAAACAAAATGTTATAGTTTGCTCATCCACAGAAGTTGAATATAGAGAAATGGCACAAACAAGCTATGAATGAATATGGCTTAATTCTCTTCTTATACGAAACTCGCAACCACCAAGATGTCTCCAACTACTCTTTATTATAACAACAACTCGATGCAATTCACATTGGTGAAAATTAAGTATTTCATGAGAGGACTAACATTGAAATAGACTATCATTTTATTAGGGGCAAAGTAAAAGAAAAGAAAGTAGTCATCTAATATGTACCGTCTAAAAAACAAAGTGCAGACATCCTCACAAAGCATCTCTCTCAAGCATCCTTCACATATTTTATATTTAAGCTAGGCATGATCAATAATTATGCTCCAGCGTGTGTCGTCATATATATTGTATATATGTATTAACTCTCAAATCTCTTAATTGAAGTTAGCCATGTCACAAGGCTCTTATAAATATGTATCATGTATTTTCATTTGAAGATGGAATAATGACAAGATGATGTCATCTTTGTCATGAAGTACTATGGAGATACTGCAAGCCACCAAGACTGATATGAAGAACAGATACAATTCATATATATCGCATCAAATATTGAATGATTTTATAGCCCTTGAAAAAAGAGAAGATGATGTCATCTTCATGAAGTACTATTGAGATACTGCAAGACATGAAGAGTGATATGAAGAACAGATACAATTCGTATATATCAAATCAAAGTAACTACGAAAAGATCTTTAGTTTTCTCATAAATTGTCTCAGATGATATTTTTTAGTTAGAATATAGCATGAGAACAAAAAGCAATCATCAATATCTATCAAAATCGAGTTTTTTTATTGACACAGACTTCAAAAAAACATTTGCTGTGCAAATCTATGTTTTCAGGTTTAGCCTCAAAAATTCTCTACACAAGGTCAAGCCTTATTAACCTTTTCAGTACTGCATTAGAATGTTGGCCCTGGTGAGATAAAACAATGAAACTTTGGGTCAATCCTTTTGTTGGAGCAACATGGTTTGGCCCAACTCACAGTAAATTGAAGCCAACTTAAAATAAGAAATATGGATTAAATTTTTCATGAGAAAATCACAAAACATAGTAGCTAAGAAATGAAAATAACATTTTTTTCCTCACTTTACTGGTAGCTGAAGAACCTTATTGGAATGATTTTACCAAAATTCACATTTACATAATAATACTAAAAGGTAACTAATCAGTAAACAACTCCTAACAAAGACTGTCAACCGACCTTATAATTGTGTATGGAACACCAGAATCTGCCAGGTATTGCTCTGCCTTTCGCTTCCACACCTGCAAAAAAAAATTTAACTGCCTTGCCTCAGCAATCTGACTCAAGATAAAACTAAGTGATGTGATGACCTATATCCGTAAAACGGTCAATGTAGGTCCTAAATATTGAACCTAAACTAATACAATGTGCAATGCAAAGTGTTAATATGAATATAGTGAAAAGAGAATCCAGCACAAGATTGTAAGTAGTAATAAGATTATAACTTAAGAAAGCTTCTACAATCAATTACAAAATCAAGACTAGTAGCAAGTTTGAATTCATGGGGCAAATTAAGCCCAGTAAATCTCAAACAATCAACTAAGCAAATAACTAAGTTTCAGCATCAATAATAATACAAGTATCCACATGTGCAATGAAGAAAATATGGTTACCATAAAATGCTCATCTACTAATGGGGACCCGGGGCTGATGAAGGGCTCGATGGTCAATGAATATGACTAACAGTCGTAGTGAAGAGGAATGGGGAGGCCATGGGGCTTGTGGCAAGCAGTTGAGAGCATGCAGTGGGAAAAGAGAGGTGGAGAGGTGGATGGTGATGGGATAAAGGTGGAGCTATAAATTGAGGTGGAGGGCACAGGTGGTAATAATGGAATGAGGATTTGGTTGTGGCTATGGTGGAGAGCAATGATTGTTGACGGTGATGGAAGAAGGGGTGGGCTTATGGTTGCTTGGTGGGGCGAATGGATATGGTATGGGAGTTGCATGGTTTGGTAGTTGATGGAGGTACTAGCAGTGAATTGAGATAGAAGTGTAGAAGCATTGGCGAATTGTTATGAACCTCCTTGCGAGATTCAGAGTCGGGTTGAGGAGCCTAGGGAGTTGGGGTTTGCAACCCTTAAGGGGAGGGTTCCTTGACTTCTTTATCAATGCAAGTTGGAAGAGGAGGTGAAACAGGCGAAGATAAACAGAGCCTTGTCGTGGCAACAAAATATGGGGACACGAGAGGGAGCTCCAAACCCTTAACCTAAACTATGAGAGGAAGAAATATAGAAATGAGAAACTAAAATAACTTTTTCATTCATATTCTGAGAGCGGATGATTAGCGGAAGGGTAAATATTTTATATTTGCAGGGGACTAGATAAGTGGGTTAGAAAGCTAAATTTTTAGACAATTCAGATTTTAAATTATGGTATATAGGAAAAAATAAAACAAGCAATGAAATATTATTGTGGATACTAGTTGATGTTTTGAATTGTTAGGGCAAGTAGAAAAGATAAAGAATTTTAGCTCTTAAATTGATCATTGAAAAGGAACTATTAATGTAATCAGTGCAAATGCAACAGAAGAAGAATTAAGTGAAGCTCTTAAAGTGAAATTTTGGGAATAGTTGGATGATTTAGTAAGAGAAATCTCACAAATAGGGAAGATTTTAATAGGAAGAGATTTAAATAGATAATAGGGGAGCAAAATATAAATTATACAACCGTTCATGGACGATTTGGGTATGAAGAAAGAAGAACCATTTTAGACTTTGTCATAATACATGAGCTAAATGTAATGTTTTTTATGAATAGCAAATAACATTTAATTATGTTTAAAAGCGAATCAAATAAGTCACAAATTGATTATTTTATGACTCGCAAATGGATAAAATGATTTGTAAGGATTGCAAAGTCATATCAAGAGAAAAATTTGGCAATACAACATAGGTAGTAGTGTTACACGTATAAATTAAATATAATAAATTTAAGACAAGTACAAAAGTGTAGACAAAAATTTGGTAGTAGAACTTGAAGATGAAAAAGTAGGTTGCATTCAAGACAACAGTTATGAAACAACTAGTTGATGACCCTTATGTTGATTCTAGTGTCTCATGGGAAATTATGTCTTTACATTTAAGGATTAGTGGAAATAACGTATTTGGAGAATCAAAAGGTCGTGTGCCCCCAAATAAAGAATTTTAGTAGTAGAAAGAGGAAGTGTAAGATAAAGTGAGGGCAAAGAGGGTCAACTATAAAACACTCTACGTTTGTATGAATGAAAAAAACTTGGCAAGGTGAAAAATTGTCAAGAAAGAAGCTAAACATGTAATAAGTAAAGCAAAAGGCCAAGATTATGAAAAATTTTATAAACGGCTAGATACCAAAGATGGAGAGCATAACATATATAAAATCGTTTGAGTTAGAGAGAGGAAGACGAGATTTAAACCAAGTTAAATGCATAAACGATGAAATAGATGTTGTTTTGACGGATGATGTGACTATTAAAGAGTGATGGAAAAAGATATTTTTATCAACTTTATAATAAAACAAAAGACAATAAACTGAACTTTGAAGAGTTAAGTAAATCAGGGAGTATAAGAACATTTGTTTTATAATAAAATTCAATTATCTGAGGTAAATGATGTTTCAAAGAAGATGAAAATTGAAAGATGGTTGGGTCAGATGATATACTCATCGAAGTATGAAAATATATAGGGAAAGAAGAGATTTTATGGTTTACATGTTTCTTCAAATAGATATTGAAGTCAAAGAGGATGTCAGACTAATAAAAAGGAAGTATCTTGAAACATTTGTATAAGAACAAATGAGATATACAAAATTATTAATTACAGAGAAATTGTATTAATGAGTCGTACCAAAACTATGGGAACGAGTAATAGAAAGAAAAGTAAGACGAGAGACTAACATCTCGGAGACTCAATTTGGATTCATATTTGGGCGGTCAACCATGGAAGCTACATATCTCTTGAGAAGACTCATTGACAATTATCGAGAAAGAAAACAAGATTTGCATAGCTGTTTATCGATCTTGAGAAGGCTTATAATAGGGTTCCAAGAGAGATCTATGAAGAGTCATAGAAAAGAAAGGTGTAAATGTATCAAACATTGACATAATCAAAAATATGTATACAAATGCAGTGTCTGCGGGTGAGGACATCGGGAGGATTAATACAAAAATTCTTTAACAATATTTGCTTACATCAAGGTTTAACTTTAAGCTCCCATCTCTTTAACCTTATTTAATATGACTAACTGGACAAATCCAACAAGTAATACCTTGGTGTTTATTGTTTGCGGATGATATAGTTTTGGTCGATGAAATGCGCGAGGATGTAAATGAGAAACTTGAATCTTGGCAAGACACAATAGAAAAGAAGGGTTTTACATTGAGGAGGGCAATTACGGAGTATATGGAGCTTAAATTTAGCAGTGCAAGAGACAGATGACTTTGCTATTAAGTTAGGTGATCAAGATATTTCTCGTAGTCACTGCTTTAAATATCTTGAATCGATAGTTCAAAAAGATTGAGCTGTTAATAAAGATGTGATACATAGAATCCAAGCATGTTGGTTGAAGTGGAGGGGCGCGCCAGGGATCTTATGTGATCGTAATATACCATTAAAATTGTTGGGTTTTCTCTACAAAAGTGGAACAATACATCATAAGTGCGCAGCGGAATAGAATTCAAGAAAACCCTAAACAGAAACTAGATCTTGCGATGAAACATTGATCAAGAAGTAAAACAGAAGAGATTGCAATATACCTTAGATGGATTGAGTCAATACTCAACCAAGATGCTCCAGAAGGCTGAGTCTACGCAGAAATAGAACTGCAGCTCTACAGGTATCCACACGAGTGGAGGAGAACAAAACCTTGTCCAACAAGATTTGGTATGGAGAAAAAGATGCCCCCTGCGTCTTCACAAACTGCTAGGTTTGCTCCAGGAGAGGCGGCGACAAGGTGAAGTCACGACGGGATCTAGGGTTAGTGACGGCTTCAAAAGCACACACTGACAGTTATATGGAAAACTCTTTTCCAAGTCTATTTATACCCCGGGATATCAAACAGACAAAAGCCTCCTTAGAAATCCGCCAAAACTCAACATACGTTCGACATGCATTGACTTGCACTCGACGTGCGTCGATAAGAACTCGATGCAACGTCGAGATATACTCGACGACATTCGACGCAATTGCGTCGACACGCAGTCGACGTACCTGCGTCAAGTAGAACTCGACGTTGCGTCGATTTCTACTCGACGTAGCGTCGATTTCTACTCGACGTAGCGTCGATAAAGCAACTGCTTCGACATTGAGCTTAGCTGCATCGACATTTAGTCGACGTCCGTTGATACGCACTCGACGCAACCAATCAGAATTCATTTATGTCATAGATTTGGTCCCTTTATCATATCTCATATGAGTGGGGCCAACACAATCTTTCCTCCAATTTCTCCAAACACTCTTATGTGCGACCTTATAGACTCATATTGCATTGGCAATGAGACTAACTGTTTGATTGCTTTGCGATCATCTTGTAAACCCCAACAAAAACTGTAAGGCATTTTTTACTGTATTGCAATTAGACCAGTGATGTTCAATAATTCTGAGTGTTGGACGGTGAAGTGTGTACATGAGCAAAAAATGGGACTTGCGGAGATGAGAATGCTTAGGTGGATGTGGGGACACACGAAACTGGATAAATTAAGAATGAATGTACAAGGGATAAGATAAGAGTGGAATCAACTGTAGAGAAGATGCGAGAAGCACGACTAAGATGGTTTGGACATGTACAAAGGAGACCATTATAGGCACATGTTAGGCGTTGTGAGAATTTAGTCACTATGCATGTTAAATGGGGGAGGGGTAGACCAATAAAGACTTGGAATGAAACTATGAGGAAAGACATGATGTACTTAGACATTAGTGAGAATATGACTAAAGATAGGGCACAATGGCGACAAAGGATCCATATAGCCGACCACACTATAGTGGGATAAAGGCTTGAGTGACGTTGTTGTATACCCTGAGGGACAATTATATAACTTACAACGATGGTAGGGACCGTAAATAAGTCCAAACCTAAAAACTACGTGTCAAAACATATGTAGTCCGGGCGGTTAGGCGGTCAGCTTTGGCGGATAGGTATTAGCGGTCTGGCGGACAGTACTGACAGACAAACAGTCTGAAGTAGCGGTCTGTCCTTGGCAGTTTGGCAGTATTGGAGTCGGTCAGAACCTATGTAATTAGGCGGTCTGGCGGCTAGTACTGGCGGACAGGATTGGTGGATAGATAAACCGATTTGGTGGCCTGTCGATGTTTCTAAGATAGCTATGCGGGCTGCTGAGGTCAGATCCCATTGACGGTCAGGCGGTTAGCACCTGCTAACCGCGTGAGATACTTCTATATTCTTACCGCAGCTGTGCTCCTTGTTGATCAATAAAGTCCAGATCGCAGATGGTGTTCGTTGTTCTCAACCATATCTTATTTTCTGGCGGTTAGACTTTTTCTAACTGCAGGCTGCAGCTTTATCCGTCTGTTAGATTGTGTTAACCGCTGCTATTGCTCTGGAAGCAGGCAACTGCTCAGTAGATGCGGACAGACAGCAAGCTAGTATAGAATTCTGTAGTTTTACAGCTAGTTGCTTTCTAACCGTTTGTTATGAGCGGCTAAGATTTTGTGTAACCGCTTAGTCGTTTATGACAGACGTTGTTTATTCTCTCTTCTGTTTTCTCTCTCTTCCTCTCTTTTTTTATAAATAGGGGGCATACTCATGTATTATGTAACTTTTTGGAGCAATAAAGTTTTGTTATTTATGATGCAGGCTTGCACGTTGACACCAAAATATATCTACGGACGCACACGAATATCCCTCTACGAACCAAATGCTACACTCGCACACTCGATCTACGCAGCACCACGTAATTAATGTTATCAATTTTATACTAGTGTACGGGTATCCAAACCGATTAGGATCGAATAGAGGCGATAGACCAATATTCTTTCTGGCTAAAAGCACCTACTCGGTCCAAACGAGCGGTGTTGTACCAAAAGAGATCTACAAAATAAAATACGATTTGGAAAAGATAGATCTCTCCCAACAAAAGAAAACGAAGGTTCGGCAAATCTTTTCGAAATTAAATCAATCAAGAAAAACACAAACCGAGCGAAGAAAACCACGATGAATTAATGCTATCAAAATTCAACGACAAGGATTTCCACCACAAGAATATCTAGGAAAAAGAAATCACACGAATATAGGAATTTTTCGTTACCCAGCCGGAATGGAAGATTCTGATTATCTCTACGTGGATCACTCTTCAACGTCTCCGCCGGAGTCACATCGGATGGAGAGGAAACTTGTCTGCCTTCGTCGCTTCACGCCGGAGTTGGAATCCACAAGGAAGCAACCTTTATTGCTTTGGCCGAATTATCTTCAATGGAGGGTGGTGCTCGTTTTTTGCAAGTGGAGGTGGTGGTGTGGTTGGCGGCTAAGAAGGAGGATGCTAGGGGAGAGGGGGAGAAGGCCTTGGCGAAATTTCAAGAGGGGAAGAAGGAGGAGGAAACGAATTTTCCAAGAGGGGAAGAGAGAGGAGGAGGGAAATTCAAATTTTGAATTCTTGGTTTTCAATTTTTCATTCTCTAATTATTCCTTCATAACATGGCTATATATAGCCTACACCACTCAATCTCCCTCCATTCAAAATTCAAATTCAAAATTCAAAATGAAAGTTATGATGGTTATATGCACCCATCATAATACAAGAAATGAAATAATTAAAACAACCTATGATGGTTATAAGCACCCATCATTACATGAATTATTTAAATGCAATAAAAATAAAAATGCTAAAATGAAATAAAACATGAAAATGACTTAATAATTAATAATAATAATTAATCAATTATTATTAATTATTAATATATTTGTTTGCGTTCAGGACGGATATTATGGCGACGCTCAGCACATCCAACCGGTCATCCGTAAGCACGTCGTCGCCGTCTTTAAAACGTTGCGGGAGTCGTCGTCTCCATCAACTTACCTGCTTTTCTCACATGGTATCAGATCTTTCTGTCCATTTGCTCCAGTATCCATTTTTTGGGCAAGTGGCAGTGTAAGTAGTTACTTTTTCTTTAACCGCCTCCTCGCGTTTTCTTCTCTTGCCGCGAATTTCTTAGACGCAGTCTCCTCTTCTTCTCTCTTTTCTCTTGTCGCGGACTTCTCTTCTTTTCCGCGGTTTCTTTTCTTAACCACGTTCTCCTCTTTTTCAATCTCGCCCTCCCTTAGCTTGTCTCTCTTCCTGCAGCTTGCTTTTTTCTTGACCTCTCGCTTTCTTTGCGCGGTCTCTCTCTGTTGTCCATGTCATCTTGCTTAACCACGTTTCTTCCCTTAACTGCGGTCTTCTTCTCTTTTTCAGCCTCTTTCTCTAACCAGGCGGTTAGAATCTCTCTGTCGATCCTCTTTTTCTGTGCGGGTTGTCGTCTATATCCGTGCAGTTTCTCTACTTTAACCGCGCGGCTTCTCTTCTCTAACCGTGTGGCTTGCCTCTTCTTCTCGGCTTCTCTTCTTTAATCGCGCGGCTTCTCGTCTTTAACCGCGTAGCTTGTCTCTTTTCTTCTATGGAGAACTAGAACTTCTCATCCTCTACTCTTTTCGCTCCTCTAGTTCTACCCCTCCTGTCTCTCTGCCTCTGGTAATCTGGGTACTTCCTCCAAACTCACTGGACCAAATTACCCTGATTGCAGTGTTTCAATTATTTTTCTACTGCGCTCTCAGTGTAAGCATCATCATCTGACTAATGACCCTCCTATCTATGGGTCTGCCGCTTTTGACGACTACGATGTTAGTGATGCTCTGGTAAGAACATGGTTTGCCAACAGTCTATCTGATGAGTCATCCCGTCATTCGACATGATGCGACGATTAAGGCTGCCTGGAATCATCTTGCTGCTCTATACTCCAAAAGAGCTCAAACTTCCCGCAAATATCATTGTATGCGGATCTTTTGCACGACCTGTCAAGACTCCTGTTGTTGTCTATCAGGAAGTGCAAGCTCTTGGTGCTGAGCTTCTTCAACATCGCCCCTTTTTATGTTGATCTAACCGAGCAACATAACATTTTCAGGAGCTTCCAGTTCTCTATTATTTGCTTCGCTTGTCTGACTCTTATGATATGATTCGCAACAAATTCTTGGAGAAGTTGGTACTCCTACGATGGATGTTACTGATGCGCGTATTTCTGATGTTACTACTCTACTCCAACGACCTTTGACATTTTTTCTCCTATTGCTTGGATTACTACAATCCGCATTTTTTTGTGGCTATTAACAGAGATTGGGAGATGTCTTAGTTGGATATCAAAAATGTATTTCTTTATAGTAATTTACAGGAGACTGTCTATAAGGAGCAACCTCCTGGGTATGTTGCTCAGGGAAAGTCTCAGGTCTGTAAGTTACGGAAGATGATTTATGGTCTTAAGCAAAGTCCAAAAGCCTGTTTTGAGAAGTTCAGCGAGGTTATTTCTGTTGTTGGGTTTACTCGAAGTGCTGCAGATCACTCTCTGTTCATTCGCAAGACCTTGGCTGGCCTAGTTATTTTTTCAGTCTATGTGAATGACATTCTTCTTATAGAGGATGATAAGAAAGGCATTGATCTGACAAAGAAGCATTTTCTTAAGTATTTTGTTACAAAAGATACGGGGTCTCCCAAGTACTTCCTGGGAATTAAGATCTCCCGAAAGCCAAATTCTGTAGTTTTTTCACAGCGGAAGTTTGTCGTGGATCTTTTGAAAGAGACAGGTCTTCTTGGGGCTAAACCTGCTCTGTGTCCAATGGTTGTTGGTGATGACAAGTGTTGGAATGAGGATTCACCTCTCCTTGAATATATTACCAAATATCGGACGACTTGCTGGAAAACTCATTTATCTGACAGTTACAAGACCGGATATTTGTTATGTTGTAGGAAGGGTGAGCCAGTTTATGTAATCTCTTAAGGAGTGTCATCTTCAATCAGCTCTAAAAATCTTGGAATATGTGAAATGAGCTCCAGGAAAAGGGCTTCTGTTTCGGAAGAATGGTCATTTGAGATTGAGGCTTATTTCTAATGTAACTATGCAGATGATAAGGAAGATAGAAAGTCCACGTTTGGTTTATGTACCTTCGGTGGAGAGAATCTGGTCAGCTGGAAGAGAAAGAAACAGTCTGTAGTTTCCAGGTCAAGTTTTGAAGCCGAATACAAAAGCGTGGCCTTGACTACATGTGAGTTAAAGTGGTTGCGGACACTTATCTAGATTTGGGAGAAGTTTATGAGCATCATATGTCAATGTTCTGTGACAACAAACAGCTATATATATTTCGAAGAATCCAATTTTTCATGAAAGGACAAAGCATATTGAAGTTGACTGTCATTTTATCAAGAAGAGATGTTGAAGAATCAGATCTGCACTCTATTTGTCACCTCTGATAAAGAGTTTGTCGATGTCTTTACCAAACCAGTGTATTCCTTTTCAGATGTCTGCAACAAGCTGAGCATGGTTGACATATATGCTCTAGTTTGAGGGGGAGTGTCAAAACATATGTAGTCTGGGCAATTGGGTGGTTAGCTTTAGGGCTGATATCGAGTCGAGTTCGAGCGACTTTGGCTCGGCTCGAAATCAAAATTTTTGACTCGAACTCGGCTCGAAATTGATTTCGAGTTGAGTCGGCTCGACTCGAAATGGCTCGATTCCGAGTCGGCTCGAAATCGAATCGAGTCGCCTCGAAATTAAACAATTTTTTTCTTTATTCCTATTTGGCACAAAATTAAATTGGAAAACGTATAAATTTAGCAAACAAAACACTTAAAGACTCAATTCTTTATATTTTGATTTAAATTTATTATTTTTAATCTAAAAATAAGAATATATCAATAAATACATAACATATTTAATAAATTCGAGTTGATTTGAATCATATTTCGAGCAATTCAGGGCTGGCTCGAAATCGACTCAAAATCAGATTCGAGTCATATTGAATCAACTCAAATTGAGTCGAATCAATTTTAATCGATTCCGATTCGACTCAATTTTCGAGCTAATTTCAAGCGACTTTCGAGTTTCGAATAATATGCTCAGCCCTAGTTAGCTTTGGCGGATAGGTATTGGTGGTCTGGCGGACAGATATGGCGGACAGTACTGACGAACAGACAGTCTGAAGTAGCGTTCTGTCCTTGGCAGCTTGGCAGTATTGGAGCCGGTCAGAACCTGTGTTGTTAGGCGGTCTGGAGGCTAGCACTGGCGGACAGGATTGGCGGATAGATAGACCGGTCTGGCGGTCTGTCGATGTTTCTAAGATAGTTGTGCGGACTGTTGAGATCAGATCCCATTGACGGTCAGGCGATAAGCACCTGCTAACCGCATGAGATACTTCTATATTCTTACTAAAACTGTGCTCCTTGTTGATCAACAGAGTCCAGACCGCAGATGGTGTTCGTTGTTCTCAAGCTTTTCTTAGGTTATAGCGGTTAGACAATGTATAACTGCAGACCACAGCTTTATTCGTCGGTTAGATTGTGCTAACCGTTGTTATTGATCTGGAAGCAGGCAACTGCTTAGTTGAGGCGGACAGACGGCAAGCTAGTATAAAATTCTATAGTTGTACAGCTAGTCGTTTTTTAACCGCTTGTTCTGAACGATTAAGATTTTGTGTAACCGCCTAGTCACTTGTGACAGGCATTGTTTATTCTGTCTTATTTTCGCTCTCTTTCCCGTTTTTCTATAAATAGGGGGTATACTCATGTATTATGCAACATTTGGAGCAATAAAGTTCTATTATTTAACTGTTTTCTCACACTACCCAAATATTAAAATACACGAAAAGTCGATGACTCAAAAATTCAAATAAGGACGCATAATATTGACTCATAACGACTCACATAGAATTGACTCATAATAAAAACACATAGTAACAAACTTACAACTAAAACCGCAACATTCCATCCAAGATCATCAGGATCATTTATTTTGCCCCAAAAGAAATCCTTATTATGAATTACCAGGACTGAGTCATTATCAGGAAGTAAGCCTTCATCATGAGCAGTGCGGTGATGATGTCAGGGATTGCCCACTTGCACATCGGAGGAACGGATGACTACACGTTTTGTTGTGGCTTAACGTTGAGTGTGGTGGCGAAGGTGTCGGCTACGCGAATTATAGGAGGGAACAAGCAGAGACGATAGTGCTACGATTAGTGTGTGTGGTTCGAAGCTACTACAAATAAGGTCGACAGATCATTTGCGGTGTGGTGCTCTAAAAGAAGGAAAATTATCTGATGTCACGCATAAGGATATGAATGTTTGATTACTAAACGATGTTAATAATGGCCTCGCTAGTAAAGTGCGTAAGAGTAGTTGAGCGAGAGCTAGGCGGTCATGTTCAATGAGGAAAGAAGCGTAAGCTGCGGGGAGGGTTTTTACGGTTCAGCTTTGATTTGTTAATTCACTGAAGAAGAACAATTAACAAGAGCAGTCAAAATGAAGAGAGGATCAAGGAGTACTCGTGTTGAATGGGTTTGATAGAGACATTGAGAGATTAGGCCGGTGTCTTAGATCCAAAGAAAGGAGAATGATTAGGGTTCGACAAGATGTTGTGTTGATTGTCGGATGGACTTGAACAAGTGTTTTTGAACTTGGGGAGTATGAAATTGGGATCGTAGCACTCTGATACAATTATTACGAACCTCTTTGCAAGATTTGATGTCGAGGCTGAGGAGTCGGTGGACATGGGGATCAAAACCCTAGAGTGGAGCATGCATTGCCTATCGTGCGACCAAATGCAAAGATGAAGCCAGCCATGATAAATGGAGCCTTATCGTGGCTACCAGAGATGGAAGCTCGAAGGGGAGCTCAAAACCATAACATAAACTATGAAAGGAAAAATGAAAGATAAGAGAAAATAAGATAAGTCTTTTTTCCATTCATGACCCAAGGGTCTATTATATACCATGCAGTGAAGGAAGGGACCATAAATAAATCCAAACTTAAAACTACTCAAATATTAAAATACAATAAATGACGACTTAAACTAAGGATGCACAATATTAACTCATAACATTGCGCAAAACATTACTAGCAATAAAGACATATAATAGAGAACATATAGTCAAGTATGCAATACAAATTCGCAAGGAATGCAAGGTCTATTGACGGCAAAAACAGTTTTCGTGGGGAATAATAATGGTTGGAGGTAGATGGCTGCATTAGTGGTCACCGAATACAAGGGCACAGGCGGCGGGGAAATTTTGGTTTATGCTAAGAAACATTCTTCGATTTTGGCACAGAGAGTAGCAGTAGTTTGGTTTCAATATCTAAACCTTCGATACCACCGAATGTGCCCCTAAAATTGTATAAATAAAAAGCAACCCTAGGGTAAATATCATGAACATTCCTAATTTCTTGATCTATATGTTGTTAAAGGCGCGCCTAAGACTCAAGGCTCACCAGGCTCAGAGGTTTGCACGTTCGTGCGCCATTTTTGCACCTTTGGGCCATAAATCCCGTGTCTGGGTGCAATTTTTGTTGTAAATTTTTTTTCCCAAAATAAAAAAAGAAATAATGTAAAAAATCATAAATTTTGGTATGCTTTAGTGTTTCTGAAACATAATCGAGTGTTGAAACATAAATACATGCAGACGAGGACATTGATTCTATTTTTAAGAGATATAAATATAGTACTGAATGATTAATGAGTAGAGTAGATGAAGAAACTGATCAAGAAAATAAACTGATGTTTGATGTTGATTATTTAAAATGAATGTGATTACGTCTTACCTTCGTCAGGCGCGTGGATGCACCTAGGCTCCAAGTCCTCTTTACACTTTGGTGCACCATGCGCCTTTAATAACTAAGGCTGATCCTCATACTCACAAAAAAACCAAAATATAATTCAAAAGAATAAAAGGAAAATGCATAAAAATCAAAATAGTACATCTTCGAAGGTAGATATAGACACCGATCGTCCGTACCATAATCCTAAATATGGTTGCGGCAAAAATAAACTTGTAAAGGCCTCTGATGAATGTTTTATGCCCCGTGATGCTCATTTTAGTCAACTCCTCATGGCTTAAAAACATTCATATTTGATAAATGGGGGCAATCATATTCTCAGCATAAACCAGGGGTGAGTAAGTCTAGTTCCTTGAGGGCTACCCAGGTCTCATCCATGAATGAGTGCCCCCTTTCATGTATCAGGCATCTCACTATCAATTCTTAAGGGTCAATGTAATCTTATAATCCACGATGTCGATGTCTTGTGGTGGTCAATGTGCACATGTGGTGTTGATAGTCCTTCAAGTTATACAGGTGATAGCTGAGCGGAATCCTAAAGTTGTGGATGAGACTTTGCATACATATGTAGAGGATTACATGGTTGAGGATGTGAAGAAGTGTTAGGTGGGGAACACAAATAACTGTGTCAATCATAATGACTCAAATCTTCTACATTGAATAGGGGATAAATGCGCATATTGTTAGGGACATCAAGCTCATAGAAATTTGTTTCAGTCCTTCTTAAGAATATTTGGGCTAATTTGCCAAGCATCTAACATCCTAACATCTAGAACACAAACCATTATCTGTTTATTTTTTTATTTTTGCTCTCTTCTATTGTTGGTTGCAGGGGTAGGTCGATGCGGGAAAGCTGCGACAAGGGCGGCGGAGTCGACTGATGATGCCGACCGAGCGAGAGAACTCATGGACGGAACCTGACGGCTTATGCGGGAGGGAACCGCAAGCTCGGACCAATGATACAAGAACAAGAAAATTACTTCACTACATAAAAACACCCGATTCAATCACGAGGTATATTGGTGCCCTTTTCTGGAGGCTGGTTCCTCCAAGAGGAGACCCAAAAGGCCAAAACCCTAATAACATAAGATGTCGCTAACACTCTCATACCACCTCCTTATATAGGGAGGGGGCTCACATCATTAACCATAAAATAAAAACAAAAGAAGATAAAATATGTTACGCGCACGTGCGTAACAATTTCTTACGGCTTTATATATATAGCCTACAATTTATGTATTACAACAACCTTCTTGCATTGTAACCATGGTCAACACCATGACAATAATCTGGAACAGCAACATTCACTTAAAAAGGTAAATATGAGTGCCATATTTTATGGATTTACTATGCGATATAAAATCCGTTCCCCAAACAATAGAAGTTGGAGGTCACTACGTATTAAAATTTTAAAAAAATCAAGAAATAACTTTGAGATGAGTCCATACACATTTCAGAAAGGTTCTCAAGAACTCCCGAATGAACTTTCACTCACACAAACTCCATAGGAGTAGCTAACACCAGTTAAATTCCAGAAAAAAATGCATTCAAATTAATAATTGCTACACGTAGGAAAAATATATGGCCTACCAATATATTTCCATTTCCTAGGCCATTCAAGGGATGATTAAGGTTCGTTCCACCCATAGAACCCACCAGAACAATCTGCTTCACTCCAGCAGCCTTAGCTACATCACAAGATAAATATTGTAAACATGTTGGGAAAAAGTAAAATTATACTAACAAGGCTTACCAGCATCGATCTGATTTTTCTGACCGAGCCAATCAACCTGATTTGCTAAACTTTGATCAACAAGAAAAGAAGAAAAATTGACAAGGAAATTTGAACACTAATAGGAGTGCTTGCCTGTTCAGGATATGCTCCATCCTCGAAATAGAACTCTGGCCTTCCACCCTTGCTTGGGTCGAATCCTGGCTTCATTTTTGGAACAGCACTCGTAAGAATGATAAGAGCATCGATTCCTTGAACTGCTGGTACAACACTCTGGGCATCCCTTATATCAGCTACAAAAACATCATCAGCTCCTGCAATTTTCACTTTGCTCTCATGTGTCCTCACCAGACCTCTGGAAACAAACTTGTTTGCTCTCTCC
Source organism: Platanthera zijinensis (assembly GCA_039513925.1). NCBI lineage: Eukaryota > Viridiplantae > Streptophyta > Magnoliopsida > Asparagales > Orchidaceae > Platanthera > Platanthera zijinensis. The sequence continues at coordinate 152,197,838 of CM077080.1, read as the reverse complement.
TTCAATTTTCTGTATACAATTTGACCTATAATATAATAAAACAACGTATTTTCATCAGAAGATTAATTTGCCACTTTATGAACGGAGAAGAAAACTTAATTCAAAAGTCAAATCAAGAAAATAAATTGGGAAAAGGGCCACTTTAATTACGAACATAATGATGCTTTATAAGTAATGAACAGGAGGCTAACATGATGAAGAAGCATTCAAGTAACTCTTTGTCACTCAACTTACAAGCCTTGTCCATAAAAATAAAAAGGTATTGATGTAGGGTAGGCAACGGGGTGTACAAAAACCTAGAACTCTAGGTGGGAATGCGAGTGTGACACGCTAATCCGAATCTACATGCAACACAACCGTCGGAGACGGCGACGATTAATTTTGAGCAATGAAAATGTTAACACCACGCAAATAATTAAAGGACAAAAAAAACAAATATTCAATTTTAGCAATTTAATAATGACCTTCCTCCGCTCGGAGGGCCAAGGCCAAGCGCGCAGCGAATAAACCCTTCCTGCAAATTATTAGTGTACCGTAACAAATTTCCACAAGCACTAATCTAAGCAAAGCAAAAAAAAAACAATCCAATAATAATGAAGATTCAAATAGTCCAATACAACAAGAGCTCACCAAAGTAGCGGGTTGACCAAAATACTGGAGATTATGGATCCGGATGCGTAGATCGGCGATCAAAGGTGGAACCGGCGGCGTGAAAATGATGACGGTGATTGTCCTCGGCGGTGGATGGCCAGATCGGGCCGGAAATAAATAGATCCGGGCACGACGGAGTAGATTCGGGCAAGGGAAGGGTGGATCCGATTTTTGGGAGTGGATCCGGGCTAAAAAGGAAATATGAGTGGTGGAAATAACGGATCGGGGGATGAAATTTCCAGATCTGAACTAATCTGGAAATTAGGGCTGTTTTAGGAAGGAAACGGTGGCGGGGGAAGTGGATCCACGGAAAGGAATGGGGAAAGGGACTTGGCCGGGGGCTGGGGTAGTTGTTGTCGACGGTGGAGAGGGGCGGGGAGGAGGGTGGCGGCTATGGAAGTGGCGCATGGAAGGGTGCAGGCTGGTAGGAGGGAGATCGGGTGGAGGGAGTGGGAAACAGGTGGGTTGGCGGGACGTAGAAGGGAACTTGGAGGCGGCGGTCAGGCAGGGGGATCGCCGTTGAAAACTATAGAAGGGAATAGTAAATTTCATTTGTGAATAGTGATGTGAATAGGAAGCAAAGATTTGGACAGCCAATCATGGACTGTTTGGGGGTTGTAGGGGGGCTGCGGGAAGAGGAGAAGAAAGCTATGGAAGGGGAATACCCTTGGGGAGGAGTCGTCACTTAGGGTTCCACGGCGTCGACACCGTGGGTTGATCGCTGGATTCTGGGATTACTATCTCCAAAAATCTGCAATGTCTTCGATCAGCTCCTAACAACTCTATTTATAATAAAATAAGGATTAGGGCATCTCCCATCAACGACTATGATTGGCCAGAGGTGAGCTACTCGAATACATCAAAATAAATGCAAACATAGTAAATAATATATCAAATTGATTTGCAACGCAAATCCGGACACATCTGCGGAGTCCGATCGTCGATCTGAGCACGTCATATATGGTAAGTCGCCAAATCAGCCCTGAACGGGCCCAAAACTCATCCTCGCCTCTGCTCCGCATCAATCTCCCCGGCTTGAAAGAATTCATCTCCCGATGAATTGGGATCGGAATTCTCTCGATGAATGTCAGGTACAACTCAAAGAGATCTACCGGAAGTCGTCCAAGTGTCGTCGACAGAAGAGTTTCCTCGTCAATCAACTCCCCTGACTGAAAAGCTATCATCTCCGGTGAATGGAAACGGTCGTGCTGAAGTCGAAATTTAGCGGCGAATCGATCAAGCTCTGTTGAAAATATCAAAGCGACATCTGCATCGGGGCGGCCCCACCAATTTACCAAGTAGCGACAGCGCGGCCCGTCTGTGCTAGAAACAAGCTGGTGGGATCTGAACTTTGTGATGCTCTCATCGCTCATCTCTCGAGTAGTGGATCCCGGTGTGATTGGCGGTGTCGTCGGTGAAACCAAAGAAGACGAATCCCTGTGTGGATGAGTGTTAGCAATAAGTGGACTATGGTGGCTATCAGACGTAGGTGGACTATGAGGGTGGTAAGGCAACGGGAGTGGGGGTGGCGGCGGATGGATGTCTCCACTGTTCGGGCCTACATACTTGTGAGGCTCGTAGTACGGCGTCAGATCCTCAACATTAAATACTGGATGAATTCTCATACTTGTCGGGATATCGAGCCGGTAGACGTTTGTTTCAATGCAACTTATAATAGAGTAGGGGCTCATTCGCCAGGTGATTAACATTTTAGCAGGCCCCGAGGAGAGCCTCTCAGGGCGGACTCGCACCATTACTTTCTTGCCTTCATTAAACACTTGTCCTCGCATTTGCTTATCTGCATGGGTTTTATAGTTTTCATTGCTCATTATTATTCGTCGGCGAACCGGCTCATGTAATGCATGAAAATGATAAACAAGTGACCAAACTGACTCACTAGGGCGCGACTCTAAGTGACTTGGAATGAGGTCAATGAGATTCCTAGGGTCGTATCCTGATACTATATGAAATAGGCTAAACCCGGTGAACCTATTGACGAAACTATTATATGCAAACTCCGCAACTGGAAGATCTAAGTCCCAACTACCTATATGCTCTCCTACTAGACACCTCAAAACGATTCTCTAAGCCCTGATTCACTACTTTGTTCTGTCCGTCCGTCTATGAATGATATGCCAAGGAAAATCTAAGAAGGGTGTTAGTCTTGTTCCACAGGGTCTTCCAAAAGTAACTCGTGAACCTCACGTCGCGGTCTGACACGATCAACTTCAGTAGGTCATGCAATCTAAAAATATCCTTCATAAAGATAGATGCTACGTGAGTCGCATTTGTCGTTTTACGGCAAGCAATAAAGTGCACCATCTTCGAAAACTGATCCACCACCACGAAGATGAAGTCATATTTCCGCAGAGTGCGAGGGAGTTCGAGAACAAAGTCCATGTTAATGTCCTCCCAAGGGCGGTGTGGAACAGATAAAGGTGTGTACAGACCCGTGTTCTGCTTGGTACCCTTTGTCATTTCGCAGATACGGAAGTGGCGGACAACGAGAGCCACATCCTTCTTAAGGTTGGGCCAGAAGAGACGGTCTTCAACAATGGCAATGGAATTATCTCGCCCAAAATGTCCTGCGGCCCCGCCAGCACGCAATTCCCAAATTAAATAACCACGGTACGATGTCGGGGAATCCAGGGAGAGCCCCGGTCAGGTTCCCTCAATGATCTGATGGCCCTCAACCGGGTCTATGGGTCCGGGACAGGGCGGTGTAAATTTCGCCAAAGTCAGGCATGTCGGGTAATCAGAATCCCCTCCTCAAGCCCACTATGCGTGAGGTCAAAGTCGGAGCAAGGAGACACGGGACTCAGTGCATCTGCGGTTTGTCCTCACCACCCACTCAGTGTTTGAGAACATAATGATGAAAGTCCTGTAGATACCGACCCACTAGCATGTCGGTGCACCAACATGCGTTGTGAATCTAAATATCGTAACGCTGTGATTGAGTAGAGCCAAACCCCGGAGGAGGAGATAGTGCCCCGTGGAGAAACTAGACAATCGAAATCTCGATCTAATTCGAGTATTTTTGTTTAGGCCGTTCATTTCACACTAAAGTAGCAAACGGAATCCTTCTTGGCTCATCCAATACCTACACTAAAAGCTCCACGCGACCTCAAACGCACGGTAAAATCAGGAAGTCTCAGGCGGGGTCGTCTCAATCTCCTATAATTTCTCGAAGGCTTAGTGGTTGTGGGGGCTCACTGAAACTCTCCCTTCTTAAGACAGCTCGTGAAGTGGATCATAATCGTACTAACCCCTTGGACGAACCTCTTGAAGTGGCAAGTCCGTAAAACTGCAGCCTCGTGGATGTTCGCTGGCAGACCCAACCAATACGAATGATTTGCCTTCTCAAGGTCAAATGATTTTCAGTCGAAGACACAATAAATCCTAGAAAGTGAACAGACTCGAAAAGGAAGAATCACTTCTTAAGATTCACATACAATTTCTCTTACGTAGCTGCAAAGAGGAGCCTCAAATAATCGAGGTGAGCAGCGTGAGTCTAGATATAGATCAGTATGTCATCGAAATACACGACCAGAAACTTGCCCATGTAGGGCCGCAACCCTGGCTAACTCTGATGAAGGAGATAGGGAGTTCATAGCCCGAAAGCTGACTAGCCACTCGTAGAGACCGTCCTTGGTCTTGAATGCGGTCTTTCACTCATCGCCCTCACGAACTAGTATTTGATGGTACCTACTACGGAGATCGATCTTGAAAAAGATCTGGGTGCCGGACATAGTATCCAGTAAGTCTCGAGTCGAGAGATCAGGAAGCAATACTGCCGTGATTTTGTTAATGACCGTCTATCGTGGACACATACGCCAACTGCGTCCTTCTTAGGGTAGAAGGGGGGAACCGCACACGGACTCTCCTACGAATAAACTGCTTCTGAAGAAGATCGTCAACCAAGATCAGCTTATCGGCCTAGACTACATGTTTCTTTGGTTGGTGTTCCAATGTCTCCACGTTAGCCAGCTTCGGAATACATTTTGATTCTACCCGCGTATTGAGGAAAGCCCAGTGATTATGGAAGCTAATCTATTATCCGATCGAGCCCACTAAGATGGAAGAACGCAAGCTTCGCAAGAGAACCATTCTTATGGTCTGAGTGCTCTGGAGAGGACAAGTCTGAGGAGTCTTGGAAACTCGAATCTGTCATGTGTAGCAAGTATCCGCAACTCTTCTCTTGATCTGGGTATGTCTTCGCTCTTGTTCTTCTGTCTACTTCGGTACATTCATATTTATTTTTCTTGCGCTTGAATTGAAATCTTGTTGGGAAGAAGGGTATCAGAATTTCCTCTCCTTAGAATTTAAAGAAATTTGAAAGTTTCGAGACGAAACTTCCAAAGTGGGAGAATTAACATTCCTAAATATAATAATAATAATATAATAATAATAATAGATTTAGGTATGTTCCTTCCAATACCTAGCCGAACCGAGCCCGCCTCTCCAACAACCGGTCCAGGGTTTCCGCTCCCGATTCCTGCGAGGGCCGCACGACTCGCCGCTCCTATCCCGCCTCCGGATGCCCCGATCCCCTCCCGACGGAAATCTTCAAAATCTGCTGGGTGTTCATCTTGTACAATCGCCTCCTTAAGTCTAGCCGGCTGCATCTTTGTTGTATTTGTGTTTTTTCGGCGTCGTTCGTCGCTCTTATTGGCGGTTCGTGAAGAAGCCCTCTCCTATTTAGGGTTTCTGTCACCCAAGCGCAGCCAAGTTCCCGATCCTTCGTGGTAACTCCTCTCCCCTTACTCTCGAGGGAGGTAATTTTTAAACAACCTCTTATGTGCATCTTTGCAATTATTAAAATGTGTGTACAAGCGTAGAAATATATATATGTCATTTTGGTTGCGTGATCTTAAGCTGGTCAAACTAAGACTTCTAAGTTTTTGCTAGCACCGTTAGCCGCCGTCATCCGTTCAGCTTCACCTGAAGGCAAGTAGAGAAATCTCTCTCGCTTGCATCGTGGAATTTAATTTAAATCACTCTTATGTTATGAAATTTACTCTTATAGATCGGTGTCGTGTGAATATAACTTGTCTAGATATGTTAGGCATCTTCAAGATATGAATCCCTAAGTCACTAATTGTCATAGGCAAACATTGAAAAAAGGTGTCGATTTGATGTGACGCTTTGAAACGAGCTCCCGCCTGACTGGTAATGGAAACCAATAAATGGTCATTGCAAGTACCGCGCTGATAAGCCTTGCAATTAAACTTATATTAGAATCTTGTACAACAAACTGAAACACGCACATTTTTCATTGTTTACCGCTTATTTCATTGCGTGATTGGAAACTAGGCTAACTCCGGAGTAGGCTAAAGTAAAGTTAAAGCATCACTGTTAGACTGAGTTACTTGTTTTTTTTCTTGTTTCTTTTGCTTACATATCAAAATATTAACTTGCTTCTATTTGATTTTCATGTTCTGAGGCATTTTCCTTCTATTTGAATTTTGCCTTAGGGTTCGTGACAACACCGTCTGCTCCCTGAGCTGCTCTTCGTCCAGCTACCGTTTTGCTTGGAGGTTTATCTTTTTGTAGTGGTTACATCAGGTTCTATGTAGTTGTTTTCCTTTACCGTCAGATTTGTTATCATGTATTAGTTATTGTCAGCCATTTTCATTTGTATCGTGGACAATAGCTATGATTTTATTGATGTATCAGATCATTTTATTTATGACATGTTTACTACTGTGGTCTATCGCATTTATATTTTTTTCAACATTGTGTGTGGCATTGGTTTCATTATTAAAATGCATACGCATCAACCTTTCTTCGAAGCTTCCGCATATATAAACAACTAAATTTTTTCAAAGTAACAATTTTAAATCTAACATCATATTTCCAGTTCCTACCTAACAGACATGGAAATTACTTTCGTCCATGTCTGTGGCATCACGACCCGCCTGTAGCGCACTCTGATAAATGTTATTCGACGGGTCGTGACACTGTCGAAAGGTTATCAAAATGCAAATCCAATGCATAATCTTTCAAAGTAATATAAAATAAATCTGGCTTAGTTACTGGTACACATAAGATGGCCACTTGATTCCATGGCATGCGTAGCACAGCATTCACATTTGGAGACACTAGGGATCCAAATTCTTTTAATGTTTTTGTCAGTGGGTACATTGTTATGGAGTCCCTTCGAGCTAATCAGACACCTTGGGAGGGATAAGTGAATTCCAAAGCCTATTATATGTAGCCTCAATAGGAGCTTCCCTTAACCTCTTACAGCTTTTGATGCTAAATTCACCATCCTCACTGAGTTTCCATGGAATTATTCCTGAATGTGTCAATATATTTGAAATTATGTCTCCATGGGCCATAAGCATTATTGTTTAGAACGGTTGCAGTGGAAGACTACTTAAAATATTTATTTCTAATGTATTGCCATCCAAGTGAGCCACCTGTCATAATTCTCCAAATATCCTTGAGCTGATAAGAGGAGATGATCTCAACTAAGCTACTAAATTCAATACCACCACGAGTAATAAGTAGACTGTAACTTCTGTAGGATATCCAATGATGCTTATGTGTCTCATTACCTTGATTCCATAGAATGTTACAATGCATTTGCCCATTTCTTGAAGTAAGCTCCTAGAAATGATGCCTTCAGTTAATGTATGCATGTTAGAACATAGACGTGTTGATTTGATAAGGGTCAATCTGCCTATCTGATTTAACTTCTCTTGAGGTCATTTTGTAATCCTGTTGTGTAACTTCCTAAAGAAGTGCGCATAGCAAATCACCTTATTCCATCCTTGATATATAGCTAGGGAAAGTTATTGAAAAAGTAGTTGGCAATTTTGCATTTCCAATATAGTTTTGAGATCCCTTCTTTTTGATATTGTTGTCCCTTTAAAGTATATCAAGCTGTTTTGATAATTGATTTTCTAACCCGAAACATTCTTCATATTCCCTTAAAAACCCTGTCAAATTCTTAATGATTTTTTTACCCGCTCTTTAGAAGCGTATGTTGGCATCTACATATAAGCTATGTGAAATAGAGGGACCTTTGGAGCTTGTTTTGAACCATTTTTATTTTCCTTTGTCAAAGCATTTGATTATTCCTATGCTAAGTGCCTCCTAATTTATACGGAATAGAAGCAGATAGAGTGTCCCCTTATTTGATGCCTCTAAGAAAAAAAAAAGTAAACAACAAATCTCTCCCCTGATCATGATGTTGAACATGTTATGGCATTGCAACATTTTACTTAACTTTATAAATCTTGTGCAAAAGTCAAGTTTGGTCATCATAGTGAAAAGTATTTCAAGTTGACCATGTCAAAATCCTTCATAACAATTTTAATGATGAGGTTACCCCCCACCCTAACCATCTTGCCTATGTCATGTGTCATTTCTTTGATAATGGATATACAATCATGTATGTTTCTATGTCTTACAAAAGCTCCTTGCTCCATAGAAATGATATTTTCAATGACCGAGTATAGCCTATTTGTCAAGAACTTAAACATAATTTGATATATATAAATATATGATACTGTTACATAACATAGGAAAGATAAATGTGAAGGCCCAACTATAGGACCATTTCCTTCTTCTCCTTTAGTCCCACATCTCTTGTATAGGATTGTTCTCCTTCTCTTCACCTATATATTTGTATTCTCTCTTGTATTTTATACATGAAATAGTATATGCAAGGTTTGCCCTTTGTTTTCTACTGGTATCAGAGGGAATCGGTCTCTCCTTGCGGCTAGCATTCTGCTAACCGCCCGGTCTTCCTCTCTTGCGCTAGGCGCGGTCTGTGTTTTCTAACCGGTCGACCTTCTCTTCTCGCTCAAGGCGCGGCCTTGGCGGCTAGGACTTCCCTACCCTCTTCTCTTCCCCTTCTCATTCTCGTGGCCTCCACCTCTACCTCTCTCTCCTGGTATTGTGTGCCTTCTCGCGCGGCTTGCCTTGCTGCTCTCTGTGGCCTTCTTTTCTGCCTAGTTCTCACTATCTTACTCCCTGCTCGCCGCGATTTCACCTTGTCGCCGCAACTTCTCTTCGTCGTCGCGGCTTTCCCTCTCTTCTCTTCTCGCCGCGCATTGTTCTTTAACAGCTGCGATCTCCGCATTTGGGTCGTGGCATCTTCCCTTTCCGCTAGTGTGATCACCGTGACCGGCACGACTTCTCGCACGGCTTCTTCTCTGGCTAGTCGCTGCAACTTGTCTCATCGCGTGTGGCTTCTCCTCATCTCCGCTCCGCCTTCTTCAGGTTGCGGTTTGTTCTCTTCCCAAGCGGCTTGTTCTCGCCACTGCGGCCTGTTCTCGCCGCCGTCTCTTTTCTCGCCGCTTCAGGTTGCGGTTTGTTCTCTTCCCAAGCGGCTTGTTCTCGCCGCTGCGGCCTGTTTTCGCCGCTGCGGTCTGTTCTCGCTGTTCTCAGTGCTTCCTCCGTTCTAGTTGCTGGATCTGTCCGGCTTGCCGCGTGCCTTCTTGCCGCCCGGTTGTTGTGCCTTTCCGCAAATCAGGATTATGGCCTCCGCCTCGCTCACTGCTGATGGGGTTGCTGCGTTGCGTACTCAACTACATCAACTTCAAGGGGTGGCTAGTCGCTCTTCTAGCTCCGTAGCCTCGATCTTCAAGGAAGATATATCGTGCCTCTCACACAGCTCCCACTGGATTGTGGACTCGGGTGTTACACATTGTATCTCTCCGCAGCGGCCGCCCAACTACTTAGATATTGCTTACCCCAAGCACATCACTATGGTCAATGGTGACACGCTCCCAGTTTCTGGCACTGCTAATCTGTCTCTTACTCTTTCCCTTTCCTTATCCTCGGTTCTTCATGTTCCGGGCTCTCCTTTTAACCTTCTTTCTGTTAGCCGTCTTACGCAAGACCTTAATTGTTGTGTTACTTTCTCACGCTCTTCCTTTGTGGTGCAGGATCGACTGACGCAGACTATACTTGGTAGAGGGCAACTGTCTAATGGGCTATATCTTCTCGACGTTCCTCCCACTGCTCTCACCTCTATCTCCACCACTGATTGGCATCGTCGTCTTGGGCATGCCCCTTTCCCAATTCTCAAGAAAGTTCTTCCTACTGCCTCTCTCCAAGAGTTCTTCTGTGAATCATGTATTTTCGGTAAACAACACCGTGTCTCCTTTTCTCCTTCATGTACTCGAAGTGATTCTCCTTTATCCCTAGTACATTCTGATATCTGGGGACCCTATAAAGTCCCTAGCGTCTTCGGTTATCGGTACTTTGTTACTTTTATCGATGATTACTCGCGAGTTACCTAGTTGTATTTACTTCGTGATCGTACCGAACTCACGACTACGTTCCGTGCGTTTCTTACGAAAACGCGCACTCAGTTTTCTACCTATGTCAAAACTCTTCGTACGGACAATGCTCGAGAATATACTGGTCGCACATTCACCAATCTGTGTGCTGAGTTCGGTATTATACATCAGACTTCTTGTGCTTATACGCCTCAACAGAATGGCATAGCGGAACGCAAAAATCGTCACCTTCTTGATGTGGCTCGCTCTCTTATGATCCAAATGCAGGTTCCTCCCCTCTACTGGAACTTTGTCGTCTCTACTGTTTGTCACCTAATCAATCGCATGTCTTCGTCTGTCCTCAACTTTGTGGCACTCATTACTCTCCTTTACCCATCCACAACTCTCTTCTCTCTCACAACTCGTGTGTTTGGGTGTATCTGATATGTAAACCACCTTGGTCCTTCTAATGACAAGCTCGCCCCTCGTGCTACCAAAGCTATGTTTGTTGGGTACTCCCGCACGCAGAAGGGGTATGTCTGTTTTTTCTCCTACCACTGGTAAGGTGGTTGTGTCTGCTGATGTCTCATTTCATGAAGACCAACCATATCACACAAGTCCTTCTGATTCCCTTCTTCCTCCTCCGCTACCTCGACCTATCATACCCGTGACATCTCACCTTCCACAACTTCTCCCTACTCCTCTGCTTCAAATTCCCCCACCACCACCAGTTCCTTCCAAACCACCAGTTCCTTCCAAACCTCCTTCCAAACCTCCTAATACAGGTATACACTCGTCGTCCTCCACGTCCAGATGCCCTACAGCAGCTTTCCCCTACTGGTGTTCTCTCCCGGCCTGTTGATCTGAAAACTTCCTCAACAGCACATCCAATGGCCAATTATGTCTCTCTACATCGGCTCTCTCCGCTCCTTCACTTTGCTCTCTATCTCCTCTATCTCTATGCCTAACTCTGTGCAGGAAGCCCTCCAGTATCCACGGTGGCGTGCCGCCATGGACGAAGAAAGGACTGCTCTATGGGGTAATCACACCTGGGATCTTGTATCTCTTCCTTTTGGTCACAGCTGTGTTAGTTGCAATTGGATCTTTACTATCAAACATGTTGCGGATGGGACGGTTGATCGCTTAAAGGCTCGGCTGGTGGCTCAGGGTTTTACCCAACAGTATGGCCTTGATTATGAGGAAACTTTTTCTCCAGTTGCAAAATTGAATTCTGTTCGAGTTCTGCTCTCCTTAGCTGTTCACCGTCGATGGACTCTTTATCAGCTTGATGTCAAAAATGCTTTCTTGAATGGTGATCTTCTCGAAACCGTATACATGCATCAACCGCCCGGGTTTGAGACCACGGGGGAGTCTCGTGTATGCTTACTTCGCAAATCTATCTACGGTCTCAAACAGTCTCCCCGGGCATGGTTTGGGAAATTCAGCAAGGCCGTTCGTGAGGTGGGCTTCAAACAGAGCTCTGCAAATTCCTCTCTCTTCACTCGTCACTAGTCAACAGGGATCATAATACTTCTGGTTTATGTAGACGATATTCTGATCACTGGTGATGACTCAACCGGGATACAACATGTTAAACAACATCTAAACTCTATCTTCCAAATCAAAGACCTGGGAAATCTTCGATACTTTCTTGGACTGGAGGTAGCTCGACGACCTGATGGCCTAGTCTTATCTCAGCGTAAGTATTGCATTGACCTTCTGCAAGATGTCGGCCTCTCGGGGTGTAAACCTGCGGATACCTCGATGGAAGTCAACCACATGTTGTGTGCTCGGGGATCTGAGGAGGACTCTCTACTTCCAAATCCATAATACTATCGCCATCTTGTGGGAAAATTAATCCACCTAACCGTCACAAGACCAGATATATCATTTGCGGTTGGTGTGGTACGTCGGTTTATGCATACCCCACGGATCTCTCACCTTCAGGTTGTGGAGCGCATTCTCAGGTATCTGAAGACCTCTCCAGGGCAAGGACTTGTGTACAAGCCATCCTCTTCTCTTTCTCTTATTGCATACTCAGATGCGGATTACGCGGGCTCGTTGGATGATTGACGGTCTACAACTGGGTTCTGTACTTACTTTGGAGGAAATCTTATCACATGGCGGAGTAAGAAACAGACAGTTGTTGTTCGCTCGTCTGCTGAGGCTGAGTACCGTGCAATGGCGGTTGTTACTTCTGAACTAACCTGGCTGGGAAGTCTCCTAGGAGATTTGGGAGTTAAATTGTCCTCATCTCCAACTCTGTTTTGTAACAGTCAAGCTGCAATACACATTGCAAAGAATCCGGTGTTCCATGAGCGGACTAAACATATTGAGGTTGATTGTCACTTCGTTCGAGAGAAGGTCCAATCAAAGGAGCTGACGCTTGAACATATTCCTGCATCTGGGCAAGTTGTTGACATCCTCTCCAAGGCTTTACCTCGCAAGTTGTATTACCAGTTCTTGTCCAAGCTTGGTGCCTACGATTTGTACGCTCCAGCTTGTGGGGGAGTGTTAGATGACATAGGAAAGATAAATGTGAAGGACCAACTATAGGCTCATTTCCTTCTTCTCCTTTAGTCTCACATCTCTTGTATAGGATTGTTCTCCTTCTCTTCTCCTATATATTTGTATTCTCTCTTGTATTTTATACATGAAATAGTATATGCAAGGTTTGCCCTTTGTTTTCTACAGATACATATGCACACAATTGGCATTATCGCCCTCTGCTCGTGGGACATAGATCTGATCACTCAAGAGCATTAGTATAAGTATATGTTGTATTAGTGGCATGATGAGAGCATAATTATAATAATATTAAATATCATTTGCATACGTTTTAGTCCTCATTTTATATCCTTATTTTATATTTCATGTGTTATTTGACTTGTTTCTGTGTTTTCAAGGCAGAGGATCAGAAATATGGCAAAGTGTCAAAAGTAAGAAATAACCAGGAGCTCGAGAGGAACAATCCAAAAAAAATAGGTGAGGTTCGCAGACCAAGTCCACAGCATGGAAATAGGGCATGTACCCGACACACTCGTGTTCGGAAGCTGTGTGGAGACAGCTACCCACAAAAAGAGACATTTTTTGGTGTGCACGGCCAAGGGACACAGTCGTGTCAAGGTTAATTTGTCGTGGTTATAAATATAACTTCGTTTAAATGAGAAAACTCTCTAACTCTTCTTGAAGTTCATCATTTGTAGTCATCTTAAGGCTGAAACACTCAATGTAAGGGGGGAAGACCAAGAAAGAAGGAGATCAAAAGAGAGGTTTATTATATTTTCTTTATATCTTCTCGAGATTTCTCTTCTCCTTGTATTTCCTCCTATATTATGTCTATGTAATTCTTACATTATCATATTGGTGTAAACTTATTAATCTTTTAAGAAATTTCTCTTTTACCAAACAGTATTTAGAATCCAAGTATGATTTATCTGTGTTGTTAAAGTAATGAATCGATATTTCACAAGTATTGTATTCATATATGATATTCATATTTCCATAGTTCTAAATGAACTGTTATATAAATTAGATCATACGCAGATAGGAGTTGCATATAATCCTAAAAGAATAGGACACCATAAAACCTCTAGATTATGGTCAAACATAATAGTATGATTCACAAACCGTTAAAGAGACGGTTAGGAGTTTCTACATATAGGACAAATCTCATGTAGTTTGATATGCGCTATATTATTTATTTATTTATTTTGGACTGTAAATTGCATGGTTTTAGCGAATTTAGCCCATCATTTATGTGGATTTTCATATGTTTTAATCTCTTGTGAATGTTGCAATATTGTTGGGGCATATCTGATTGCATTTTGCATGTGTGGTAGCTAAGAAATGGTAGGGAAAACTCTTCAAGTTTTCTGCAATGAGCATGCGACCTTGAGTGAATAATTAGTCGTTTTACACTTGGAATTCAAGTTCTATCTCCAGCACGTGGGTATTCTTCAGGCACGGTCGTGCCTAATCAAAAATTAATTCCGGAAAAAAAATGAGTTCTAGAAGCCTTTCATGCATGTTCTTCACAAACGAACTGCCATAGCGCACGGGGAACTAGGTTATTCTTTCAGCGGATTTGGTACGATTGTGGTCATCTTTGGACGTACACGAACAAAATTAAATTTTGCACAAAATTTTGTGTTTTTGTCTATTGCACGTGCACTTTCTTCAGGCATGATCGTGCCTGAGTGCAAGGGTTGCTGCTTCATTATTATATTGATGGTTGGCTAATCACTCACCCGTCAGGAACACGACCGTGCCACCACAAGCGCAATGTCGTGCCTCATCCTCTGACAAGCCGTCGTCGTTGTCTACAGCATCGTAATTTTTCCCGCCAAATATTCATTGTTTATGCACGGTCATGCACGCGATCGTGCGCTCAGACGGTGCGCGGTCACTTTCTTCTTCTATAAATAAAGAAAATTAGGGTTTGAAGAGAAACTTTTCATTTTGGTTTTGTTTTTTCTCCAACTCGTAAGACTCCAAGCTGCAAGGAAACCTCCTTCCACTCCAAACCAAGTCGCAAGAAGAGATTTCCAAGGGAAGGGACGTCCATTAGAAGGTGATTGCGACGAAGACGTCGTGTAGGGTAAATGTGGAGAGAAGACGGGCTACATAAAATCAAGGTAACAGCTTCTCCCTTACCCCGGACGAGTCCAAGGCACAAAGGAAGGCTGGATTGACAACCCACGACACTTTCTTTGACACTCGAGATGTAAGTTCGCTCTTTAACTACTTATGGTTAAATTATGCCATGCATTGAATCTTTGATGATATGCAATTGATTTGGCAGTAACATATTTTATTATTGTGGAATGATTTCTCTTATGCTTGTGATATGTTCATGTTTATGATGCTCAGAAAAGATTAGGTTGAAATTTAGCTTAGAAATCCCTTAATCAATTGTTTCATTTAGATAGCACATAGTATCGGATTTATGTGTATCTTCACTCACGCTCCTTGAGATCGACATTCGATAATTGCTTACCAACTTATTACATTGATCCGGTGCACTGTCGACACTCTTCCGACTGTTATAGTTCAAACTAAATTTACTTTTTGTTCGTAGTTTCGAACCACCCAAGGAGAGTGGAATAATGCAGGAATTATCATGGTCTCGAAGAGATTCATTCACAAAATCTTAAAATCATTTTTAAAAGTTTTATAACCTAACATGTTTTTATTATTTGCGGATGATATCGCTTTGGTCGATGAGGCGCGCGAAGGTGCAAAAGCAAAACTTGAATTTTGGCGAGACACTTAAGAAAAGAAGGGTTTTAGGTTGAGCAGGGCAAATACGGAGTATATGAAACTTAAATTTAGCAGTGCAAGAAGGACGGATGACTTCGTTATTAAGTTGGGTGATCAAGATATTTCGCGTAGTGAGTGTTCTAAATATCTTGGATAGATAGTTCAAAAAGGCAGAGGTATTGATAAAGGTGTGACACATAGAATCCAAGCGGGTTGGTTGAAGTGGAGAGGCATGTCAGGGATCTTATATGATTGTAAAGTACCATAAAAACTTAAGGGCAAGTTTTACCGTACTACAATTAGACCAGCGATGTTTTATGGTTCTGAGTGTTGGGCAGTGAATTGTGAACATGAGCAAAAAATGGAAGTTGCGGAGATGAGAATGCTTAGGTGGACACACGAGACTAGATAAAATTCAAAATGAATGTATCAGGGATAAGACAGGAGTAGCATCAATTGCAGAGAAGATGCGAGAAGTTCGACTAAGATGGTTTGGACACGTACAAAGGAGGCCATTAGAGGCACCTGTTAGGTGTTGTGAGAGTCTAGTCACTGGACATGTTAAACGAGGGAGGGGTAGAATAATAAAGACTTGGAATGAAACTATAAGAAAAGACAAGATGTACTTAGGCATTAGTGAGATTATGACAAGATATGGCACAATAGCGACAAAGGATCCATATAGCCGACCCCACTATAATGGGATAAAGGCTTGAGTGTTGTTTTATTATTTTTATCAATGATAAGCTATGAAGCACTGATACATTCCCGAGGGTCGCGTACTCGTACCGAGTACGTTTTCGATACCGATACGTACATGATACTCGACGGATACACCTGCTATTCTAGTATGAGGATAAAGTAGGATTTGATAGATCATTCTGCATTTTGTGATATGACTATGGTTTTTAAAAATAAACAAAAAACTTCTCCATGCATTTTTTTTAAAATAACTCATAAATGCAACTAGCGGTGTTTGTTTACTGAAGTAACAAAATATGATCCTGACTTAAGTTTCTTTTTATCATTAGAACTACTAAAAATTAAATTTAAATTTGATTATTTTGTTAATTTACTATGTATTTGAGAATTAAATGTTTTGTCTACTTGCTCAATATGAATTTTTTTTATGTTTATATTCTCCCTCTTTTAAAAAAAGGTGGCATATATACATGTACATTTATATATGTATGTATATATATAAATAAATTTTATTAACATCGTGCTCTAAAAGTTTCGTATCATTATTTTTTTTATCTCTGCATATCACCGTACTGGATACGTATCGTACTAAGTACTAGTACCTGTACCGGTGCTTTATAGATGATAAGGTGTTGTCGTATGACC
Source organism: Platanthera zijinensis (assembly GCA_039513925.1). Taxonomy (NCBI): domain Eukaryota; kingdom Viridiplantae; phylum Streptophyta; class Magnoliopsida; order Asparagales; family Orchidaceae; genus Platanthera; species Platanthera zijinensis. The sequence goes on along the minus strand of CM077080.1, from coordinate 152,181,342 downwards.
TTGAGATCACATGTTCGAGTCATGGAAGCAACCAATCGCAAAATATAGTGTAAGGTTTGCCTATATTTCACCCTTATGGCAGGACCCTTCCCCGGACCCTCGTTGTGCGAGGATGCTTTGTGCATTGGGCAGCTATTTTATCATTTTTATTAAATAAAATATTTAATAAGAAAATAAGAGAGAAGTGAAGTACAGTACTTAATAGAAACCAAGGAAAATACGGCATTTATATAATCATATCAGTCACAATGAACGATAGGTACACTTAACATATCTTTGTAAGACTACAAAAAATCGATCTTATAATTAGATGTGACTTGAGCGTATCATGGAATTTCATTAATTATTGTATCCAACCCTCCTATATAAGAGGCTGTGTGGAGTCTTAGGGTTTTATCTCTGAAATTTTGGTTTAAGAACTCTCTTTGGAGATGACTCGGAGAGGGAACCAGGCTTTAAAGAGTCATATACTAAGATGAATAAGGGTTAATCCCCACAGTCGAATCAAACATCCCCAAGATCCATGGAAAGAAAATTAGTTTTGGTAATTCACGCGCCTATGCATGGGGTGTGTGCTCATCAAGGTAACTCTAAAACCTTCACACGCTTTATTCCTAGGGCATGTAACTCTCATATTTATTAGTACAACACCTTCATGCAATATCATATATCATGGGAACATGTTCTGGGCATGGGCATTACTTAAACTACAACATCGCACACCCAGTGTCTGAGGTTTACACTCAAACTACAGCCCCAAATACACGAAACTAAGACATGACTTGCAATAGGGGCATGCCTCAAGCTATATAGAGCCTTCTCTAACCCTGAACACGTCATAAACCATGACTTGTGTTGCGGTAATGACGCATCTTCCCTTTTTTGTCCGACATCTTTTTTAGAGACCGCTCAATTCGTGGTTCCTCCTTTTTGAATTCCCCAAATTCTGACAATTATGAAGGAGCATTGATGGCAGAATATATTTCCTTCCGCTGATAGACGAGATTTTTTGGAAGGTGATTTTTTCTCCTTCCTTGAATGGATCAAGTCGGTCTCACCTCTCTACCCGATTTTAGTGTTCTTCTTACATATAAAGGTGTGGTCGGTTTTTCCCTCAAGAAGAAGAGATTTTCGGCCAGCAAGAATACGCAGAGTGGTCGGTCTTGGCAAAACTAGGGGTTATCTTCCTCATTGCTTCCGCGTGTACGTTTCTTTGTGGCCGGCGTCGCCTTCCATGTTTTCGAGTTTCTTCTTTGTCGCAGCTTTGCCGACGAGCTTCTTTCTTGCTGCAGCGTGATCGGCTCTCAGCCGTCTGCTCTTCTATTACCGCCAGATCTCTTTCTCGTTGCAACTTGTACGGCCGGATCTTGGAGGATTCGAAATTGTCATCAATCTCTCTTATTTTTTCCTCCTTTTTAGTCGTATTGTATGCTTGACAAAAAATATATTTTTTTTGTCGGCATAGTGGACGTACCTAATTTCGGTAAACCACTTTATATTTTGGTGTTCTTTTTTTGTGGTATTTTTTATTGTTTCGTGCTTATCGTTTTTTATAACCTCTCTTTTTGTTGTTAGATTATTTTTGAGGATCTGGAAATTATCTGTTTGGTGAACGTTTTCATAACAAGTGGTATCAGAGTCAGGTTCGATCGATGACTAATTGGACGTTCTGTTTCGAGTTCGGTCAACGGTAGGTGACAACAACGGTCTGCTCCCTATCTTTCTAATCATGATCCGTGAATTTATCAGGGCGTCTCGGTCTCAGTGCAGATTTTTCGGATTGATTTCTATGGCATCTTCCACACCCAGTGCAAAGTTCGAAGTGGTGAAGTTCGATGGGAAGCACAATTTTGGCATATGGTCGGTGAAGTTCAAAGCACTACTGATCAAGGAAGGTTTACACCATGTCTTATTGGGAAAGACCAATAAGGATGTTGAGGTTACCGATCACATGTGGGAGGATTTGGATCTCAGAGCTTTGTCCACCATAAAACTTTGTTTATATGATGATGTGTTATATGTAGTTCTTTCAAAGACGACTGTCTCTAGTCTTTGGGCAAAACTGAAAAGTATCTATATGACAAAGTCTCTCCCCAATCACATCTACCTCAAGTAGCAGATGTATAATTTTAGCATGAAGGAGGGTTTCTCTCTACATAATTGCCTGAACAGTTTCAACAAACTATTATCTGAGTGTCTCAGCATGGATATTAAGGTGGAGAAAGAGAACAAAGCAATTATTCTTCCGAACTCTCTTCCAAAGCTCTACGAGGGCATGGTCACTACCCTCACCTACAGTAAGGATAGTTTGGATATGGAGAAGGTCAATGCAGCCTTACTCTCATATGACATCCGAAAGAAGTCGTCCGGCTCCGGTACTGCTGAAAATTCAGCTTTATTTTCTCGGGGTCAGTCTGGTTCAGTTAGATGAGGCAAGTCTAAAAAAAATTCAGATAGCCACTGCAACTACTGAAAAAAGAAAGGTCATGGAGTCGAGTATTGTTGGAAGCTTTAGAACAAAGAGAAAGGAAAAACCTCTGGTGATGATAAGGAAAAGTCTGTCGCATCTCTATGCCTTGAAGATGCCGACGAGGACGTCCTCTAGTATTTTTCGCACATTTCTTTCACTTGCATTTTTTATGTGTTTTCTTTTGGGGCTTCCTGCATTTTTTGTCCTTTCTTGTTTTGTTCTCATGGTCATTATCCCTTATTTTTCCCACGCTTGTTTCCCCTTATTTTTAGTTATGTTATCTTTATACTTATGTTCCTATAAATCTTATTTCGAGTTATTTTTCCTGGTCAAGAACTTCATTTTTGAATGCAGTTTGGTCACTCTCTATTACCTAAGCTCTTTTCTTGTTACTCCTCATTCTACGTGAGCTTAGAGTGTGTTTAATCAACATTTTTGATTAGTTCTCATAGGGGTTTATTTTTCCACGTTAAGGTCGGTTTGTTTGCATTCATAGTTGGTGTGTTTGCATTTGTCAATTTCTCTTTCGCGCGCACATCACTGGCTAGAAATCTTGACAGGTTTATTTTGCTATGGGACGCCACCGGTGGAGGTGGAGCAGTTGAAATTTAGCTTCAAGGTGGAGATTTTTTTGAGTCAGGCACGTTAATCCAATTTGTGTGTTACTCAGAATTAGAGGAGTTTTCTTATGGTTTGTCATCGACCGAAGTTCATTCAGTGAGTTCCTTTGGCTTTAGATCTTGGTGACCATTGGAACATCTTAGATTTATCTCAGCCAGGTGGAGCATGTTATGAAAGAAGCGTCAAGGTGGAGATTGTTGCGGTAATGACGCATCTTCTTTTTCTTGGTCGGCGCCTTTTTTGGAGACCGGTCAATTCGTTGCTCTTTCTTTTGCAATTTCCCAAATTCCGACAATTATGGAGGAGCATTGGTGGCAGAATATATTTTCTTCCACTTATAGAGGGGATTTTTTGGAAGGAGATTTTTCTCCTTCCTTGATTGGATCCAGCCGACCCCACCACTCTACCCGATTTTAGGGTTCTTCTCACATATAAAGGTGTAGCCGGTTTTTCCCCCAAGAAGAAGAGATTTTCGTCCAACAGGAATGCGCAGAGTAGTCGGCCGGTCTTGGCCAAACCAGGGGTTCTCTTCCTCGTTGCTTCCGTGTGTGCGTTTCTTTGTGGTCGGCGTCACCTTCCTTGTTGTCGAGCTTCTTTCTTACCGCAGCTTTGCCGACAGGCTTCTTTCTTGCTACAGCATGCTCGGCTCTCGGCCGCCGCCTCTTCTCTTGCCGACGGATCTCTTTCTCGTCGCAACGTGTACGGCCAGATTTTGGAGAATTCGAAATTGTCATCAATCTCTTGGTTTATTTTTTTTCCTCCCTTTTAGTCGTATTATATGTTTGACAAAAGAAAATTAAATATTGTGCTTGCATAGTGGACGTACCTAATTTCGGGGAACCACTTTATATTTTGGTGTTCTTTATTTGTGGTATTTCTTATTGTTTCGTGTTTATCGTTCTGTGTAATCTCTATTTTTGTGTTAGATTATTTTGAGGATCCGAAAATTATCTCTCTGGTGACTTTTTTATAACAGACATGGAGCATTGAAAGGACATACAAACCCTTTACCGACAATTTAAGAGATAAATCCAATGGATTGGAATGTTCGGGGTGTTATGAGGGTGAGAATTCTCCTACAGGGTTCTGTCGTTACAGGCAACGATTTGTGCCATGTGGCCTGCCAACCTGGTGATGTGTTGTCCTTTTAGTGTGTGATGCCCTGTCCTACCCTTACTATCCCGCTACAGTCAATCACCTCTTCGGCATATACCATCTTGCTGGCAGTCAAGAAAGGAATTCACCATGGTACATTAAGCAAAAAAAAGCACCTTCAAATGAAGGGATAATAAAGTTTACCAGTTTTACCACCGGCGCCAGTGATGAGGACTGTGTTCAGAGGAGTATCAACCATGGACATCGCTAAGAAGGCGCTGCTGCGGCAATTCGTTCGATGGTGACGAGGTAACTGCGGGGGGAAGAAGCCAGTAGAACTATATAGAAGGCTGCGAAGTGGAAAAGTTGTCATGGTTCCATGGGCCAGTACTGTGCAGATTATGGCGACATATATGACTTCGTATTGGAGCTCGAAAGCCTGGATGGCTGCCGGCGACGGTGTGACTCTAGCTTCCCTTGAGTGAGTTCGAGAGGAGAGCAGATTTTTCCGCTGATCCCTTCGCCTTATCTGGTTGACGGTCCCCCGGTTCAAGTGGATAATATTCATTATTTGTCGCAATCGACAAATTCACTAGTGCTATACGTTTTTTAACGAAAGAAATCGTGGACATTCAGGCTTTATTTGTTTGGGCGTTTCGCTGCTCCGTTTTGATCAAATGTCGTCGAAATGAGAGTAAATAAATAAATTTTCGGTGGCGTTTGCTCTGTTTCCACCCGCCCGCCTTGAGAAATGCCACCAAAATGCTCTGTTTGAAGCACTCGCCTCCCCCCTCCGATTCGAACACTCCGTTTCCACCCGCCGGATCGACCCGCCACCGCCGAACCAAATGAAGTCTTAGGCTCTGTTTGGCGTGATGGGGGCGACTAGAAAAGCAGTGGTGGAAAATAGTTGTGAAATAATCAGTTGTTTTGAGAGTGCTGGCAGAATCTGTAAAACTATTTGAAAGAAATACCATTTACAGTCCCAAAAAAAATTTTGAAATATAATTTTATTTATAATTTAAACCTAATTATATTCATTTTGTCAATGGATTCCTGGTCAAATATCTATCTGCGTGTAACACCCCTATCCGTCACATAGCATATAGCAGTAGGTCCGGTCGGGGCCCGACGTCATATACCACAGACAGACCGAAGGGTTACTAAATGAGATCATTCTTCCAATCACACGTCCTACACAGAGTACATTCTAGCGGAAGCAAATTAATAAGTTGCAAAGAAAAAAACCCAACCATAAGCATGAATGTCCATTAGAGAACCCAAAAAGGAATGAACGTACAAAATACGCAAAGTACTGGCATTAAGGCCTTACAAAAGTTTACTTAAATAAAATATGTCTTCCATACAACGACACGCAGACCGGTCACACATGAGAATAAAGTAAACAATACACTTCGGCTTTCGAGGGCCAGCACTGCAACAAGGGCTTTAACCCGCTATTTGTCACTCGGCTCCGCAACACCTGCAAGCAACATTCCACCGCACGGTGGCAAACAAAAACAACGGTCAGCTAAAGCTGACCAAATTATAACGACCCCGCCCCCAAACTCGGGGCGGAGATGCTCCTTCCCTGCATTGCATTAGCATAAAAAGCAATATAGTGAAACCACACTTCACCACAGGCGTAGGCACGCACGACCACACACCTCGTGCTCTCAGGGCACATTCTCGGTGAACCCGGTCAAAACCGTGGTCACACCACCGCCACCTGGACGGCAAATCTCGTGAGCATTTTTGTCTTTCCGTCCTAAGCCTAAGACCCTCCATCTATGCCAACGGTAAGTGTCACGTACTTTAGGTCTCTTTAAGCGAACGACACAGAGCGGGTACGGTTCTGCCTAACCCGTTGCTCACACCGCAACGTCAATTTAAGCCATATGTGTGGGTCAAGCTTCCCCGAGTCCCAAAGAGAATACACAAATTTTACATAACTCAGTTATGTGCAAGTTGGCTCCCATGCCACCAAGTTGGCAGAATCACGCTTCTGCCCAATTTTCCGAGTGCACCTTGGAGTTAATCCCCAAGATTCCCTGATGTAATCTACCGCGTAGAAAACCCGAAAACAAACATCGGCACGGAGTCTTCTCCGACCATTCATGCATAATGAAACATCACCGATCCAGACCAACTTGTCCGGGTAGGCTTCACACACCATGCCTATGTCCGTTTCTCGATTTCGGACTCTACGTGCAAAACAACGAGGACTATTCATGTCTACCCGAAGGAACACCTCAAACTCACTGCATACTCGCGAGAGCGGGCTTTCTATGCAAAAAGGAAAGGGGACTTCACATGTCCAAGTAGAGAATCGTTACCCTTGAGTTTCTCTTTGGCGCCATGAAAATCTACACGGATGAAAAGCACCGCAACGGCCTCGCCTCCGTCGATCTGAACTCGGCTTGCGATTTGGCGCTCCGAAGCTCCTCCGGCGGCCGGATCTCCACTCCTTATTCTTCCTTGCTCTCCTCTCTCTCTAGAACTTTAGAAAGAGAATAGCCCAAGTAAAATGTGGAAGAAAACCCTCATCTCCCGGACTTAAACCAGCATGGAAAAGCCTGAACCGTTGGATCCCAAAATAGGGAAACGAACAGCCACGATTTGCTCTTAAAGTCAAATTACTGGGCCGAACATGGCTTGTGACACGCCTGTGTCCAAGGCTATGTTCCTCAATCGGTGCTGGAACCATCATGTCCCGAATGGGACACGGGTTTAGACACGCATGTGTCACAATTGACACGTATGTGTCATACAGTACACACCCGTGTTGCGGGACGTGTTCCTTGAATCGATACAGGATCAAAACATCCTAAAGAGGACACTGCTCTGTGACACGCCCGTGTCACAGGCCGTGTGCCAGACACGCCCTGGGATACGCCCGTGTCCCAGGCCGTGTAACTCTTTCCACACAGCCCGACAAACAGCCCGAGCAAGACATAGCCCTGAACACGCCCGTGTCTCAGGCCGTGTTCTCAGCCTTCTACGATCGTCGACTGCAACTCTTCGACCACACGGGAAAACGTGCAACCCGAGCACGACACGGCCCTGGACACGCCCGTGTGTCAGGCCGTGTTACCCTACCAAAACCCAAACTTGGCTCAAAACGCTGTCCGTTCCTCTTTTGAGTTTCGGGGCATTACAATTCTCCCCCCTTAAATGAATTTCGTTCCAATATTATAGAAAGGAAACATAAGTACCCAAACTTAAACGGTACCTGAGAAGAAGAGTTTGGGATACTCCTTGTGCATGGTCTGCTCTCGCTCCCACGAAAGCTCCTCACGACCGCAGTTGTCCCATCGAACTTTGACCATCCTGATGTCCTTATTACGCAGTCGCTTGACTTCAGCGTCCTCAATGCAAACAGGCTTGACCTTCGTCGTCAACCCAACATTAATCGGTACTTGATCGACCGCGATCACTTGCGAAGGATCTTGCACCACCTTCCGCAATGCCGATATGTGGAATACGTCGTGTAGACCACTAAGTTCCGCTGATAGTTTTAGTCGGTAGTCTACTTCGCCAATCCGCTCCAGAACCTCAAACAGTCCAAGATACCTCGGGCTTAGCTTCTTCAAGCGTCGTACCCGTGAGACACCCTTGAACGGCTTGATCTTCAAATACACCCAGTCACCAACAGTGAACTCCACGTTCCGATTCTTGGCATTATAGTATTTAGCTTGTCGGTCCTGAGCGATTAGCAATCGTTCTCGAATAGTTCGTACCAAAGAAGTTGCGTCTTCCACCTCTTACCGTTTGTACAACCTCGACTCGCCCGTTTCCAACCACGACAACGGCGTGTGACATTTTCTACCATACAGGGCCTCGAAGGGCGCCATTTGAATGATCGCTTGGTAGATGTTGTTGTACGCAAATTCCACCAAATACAGGTGATCTTCCCAATGCTTCCCGAAATCCAGGGCGCACATGCGAAGCATGTCCTCCATTGTCCTGTTAACTCTCTCAGTCTGACCATCCGTCTGCGGATGAAAGGTCGTGCTGAAACTCAGCTTAATCCCCAACATTTGCTGCACCAGCCTCCAGTCATTGGACGTGAACCGTCCATCTCGGTCGCTCACGATGTTATGGGGCACACCATGTAATCGAACAATGTTATCCACATACATTTTCGCCAGTTTCTCAACCGAATCATCCTTCCTATTCGGAATGAAGTGCGACACCTTCATCAAACGATCTACGATCACCCAAATGACATCGTTCCCCTTCTGCGATCTTGACAAACCATGCACAAAATCCATAGAAATGTCATCGAACTTCCACTCCGGGATAGGCAAAGACTTTAAGAAACCTCCGGGCTTCTGGCACTCCGCCTTCACCAAGGCGCACGTCTGACACTTTGCTACGTAAAGTGCCACGTCCTTCTTCAGTCCTGACCACCAGAACAACTTCTTCATATCTTGATACATCTTCGTGCTACCTGGGTGAATCGAGTATATTGTATGATGAGCCTCGTACATCAATTCCTCCCGCAGTTTACCACCATTTGGGACGCACAGACGACTGTCCTTCCATAGCAGTCCATCAACAACAACAAACTGGGAATTTGACCCATCCAAATACTCATACATGATTTGCTTCATGTTGTTATCCAATACTAGCGCCTGTCGAATCCGATCAGCAAGGTCATACTACACATTTGTCCAGTTCAGCTGTGCTTTGGCACTAGTCTGCTTGTCCACATAAGAGATCTCTAATTCCTCTAGCTCCCGAATCAAACGCTCGTCATGAACTGACAACCAGTTGGCCCATGCAGGGGCCCTGTGACTCAATGTGTCCGCAACTGCATTGCCTTTCCCAGGCATATAGTGAATCTTGAATGTGTAGTCCCCCAAGAACTCCATCCATCTTCGCTGCCGCATGTTTAGATCTTTTTGGTCTAACAAGTATTTCAGGCTCTTGTGGTCGGTATAGATATCGACCTTCACCCCGTACAGGTAATGTCTACACAGCTTTAGAGCAAATATCATGGCCGCTAACTCCAAGTTATGGACCGGATAATTTCTCTCATGCACCTTCAGCTGGCGCGAGACATAAGCTATCACTCTCCCATACTGCAGTAGAACACAACCCAAACCACTGCCTGAAGCATCATTGTAGATCTCAAAGCCTTCGGTCCCAATCGGCGAACATAGGATAGGCGTCATGGTCAACCGATTCTTCAATTCTTCGAAAGCTTGCGCGCACTCCGGCGACCACACAAACTTTTGATCTTTCCTTGTCAAAGTCGTGAGGGGTAACGCTATCCGCGAGAAGTTATCTACGAAGCGCCTGTAGTAGCCGGCCAGCCCTAGAAAACTTCGGACTTCCGCTACTGAACACAACACATGCCACTCCATTATCGCAACTATCTTCGCCGAATCCACCGCAATCCCTTCTCCACTGACTATGTGACCCAGGAACGCCACCGAGGACAACCAAAACTCGCATTTGGAGAACTTGGCGTATAGTTGGTTCCTCCTCAACGTCTCCATCACCAAATGCAAATACTTGAAGTGATCCTCTTCGCATTGCGAGTACACCAATGTGTAGATGATCACAAAGTGGTCTAAGTACTCCCTGAACATTCTATTCATCAGATCCATGAACACTGATGGCGCATTAGTCAACCCAAACGGCATGACAGTAAACTCATAATGCCCATATCTCGTGCTGAACGTTGTCTTGGGGATATCACTCTCCCTTATTCTCAGCTGATAATACCCAGACTTAAGATCCAACTTCGAATATACCGACAACCCAACTAACTGATCTAACAGATCGTCAATTCTTGGGATCAAATACTTGTTCTTTTCCATTAACTTGTTCAGCTCTCGATAATCGATACAGAACCGCAAGCTTCCGTCCTTATTCTTAACAAAAAGGACCGGTGCGCTCCAAGGCGACGAACTTGGACACACATATGTTCTTATAACTGCTCCAGTTGAACCTTCAGTTCCGCCATCTCCTTAGGCGCTAACCGATACGGAGAGCGTGACACAGGTTTGGCACCTGGTACTAGCTCAATTGTGAAGTCAATCTCTCGCTGCGGTGGGCCTCCAGGGAGATTGTCAGGGAACACATCAGGATACTCAGATACAACCGATATACTGTCCAAAGTAGGCTTAGGCTTCGAAGCCTCCACTAATGTGAAGAACAGCTCTGCACAGGCACAAACTGCTTTAACCACCTGAAGAGCAGACATCGGCATCTTGCTCGACCCTTTCAAGCTTGCAAAAGTCATCTCATGACCAGTTCCCAACTTGACCTCTTTGCAATTACAATCGATGTATGCATGCTGGTCCACGAGCCAGTCCATACCAAAAATCACGTCGAACTCCACCAGCGGCAGTAACGATGCTTGCAAGTCAAACTCCTGACTTCCAATCCGTATCTTTACGCAACAGATTCTATCCACGCGCATTGAGCATCCGTTAGACAACAACACATCCAGTTTGTCCTTTGCCATCGAAGAAGGGACTCCGATGCGCAATATGAATTCGTCGAATAAAAAGGAGTGTGAAGCTCCCGTATCAAAGAGGGCTCTCGCCGGATTATCAAAAATCAAAACAAAGCCTATACAAATAATAATAAGCTAACATGTGCAAGGTAACAGTATTTAAAGCTAAGCTGCTATAAATTCAAACCGTACTTGTTACCACATCTACTTGCTTTATGGCCTCCTGCTGGCCAAGGTTGTGGACTCTTGGTTGAGTTGGAGCATAATGGGATGCGGTTGACTCCACCGCCTTCCCCTTTTCCTCGTAGGTTGCTCCCGGCTTCTTCTCGGACTTTGGGCGTTCGCTCCAGCAATCACGGGCAAAATGCCTCGGCTTCCTACAGGTCTAGCATGCGCCCGGGGTTTGGCCTGTTGTTTCCCCCGAAGCACTAGAAGAAGGAGCTGACTCGAATTCCTAGACTTCTTACCGAACTTACGATAACCAGACTTTGAGGTAGTCAGCACCTTGAACTCTGTCCTCTTAGCACAAGAGTCCTTCGCCTGCATATTCCTCATATCTTTCTCCAAACACCGGGCCGTGTTGACCAAGGTTAGAAAACCCTACGTCATAGGCCCCGAGAGCAGTAACCTTAAGTCATCTCTCAAACCTTCATAGAATCAGTTTGTCTTTCGCTCCTCATCGGCGAATGTAGCGCTTGCATACCGACCCTAGCGTATAAATTCGTGAAGGTACTCATCCACGCTACTCTCTCCTTGCACCAGCTTCTAAAACTCGTTCTCCATCGCAATCCTTTGAGTCGAGGGAAGGTACCTTGCCAAGAACAGTCTCGAAAACTCCTCCATCGAGACGTCCGTGAGTTGCCTCCCCCCCAAGTGGTGTAGTTCCAAACCTTCCCACCACAACCTTACATCGTCGTCCAATAAGAAAGTGGCTATAGTTGTCTTTTTTCATTCCTCTATCTCTGTAGCTGTCAGGACTTTCTTTATCTGGGAGAGCCAATCTTCAGCTTGGGTTGGGGTTCCCGTCCCCGAGAACACATGAGGATTGAAGCCCATAACATGCTTGAGTTGCTTTTCAGTTGCTCTCCTGGGCATCAATGGCTCCACTACTACTTGCTCCCCCCTCCTCGGTTCCACCGCTTAAAGCGGTACTTGCTCCACAGCAGGGGCAGGCTGCTGCACTTGTCTTACAGGCTGAGCATTGATCATAGTGAACACCGCTTCAGCCACCAATCGTATGGTTTATGTCGAGGGAGGTGTTGCAGGCTCCGCATTTGGTGTGCTATTAGCCTCAGAAACCGGACGTTCTAACGGCCCTGCACCACTCCTGGTCACCTATAGTCATACAAAACACCATTAAGTGACCGAACAATATTACAAAAAGCAATTATAGGAACACACAGGTTCCTCAAACATGTGTATTTTCATTCCTAAGTGGACATTCATGGGTTCTTTTTATGTTATAATGATGACGCACACGCATGTGATCACCACCCCTTAAAAGAATTCTCCCATGAATTCATTTAAGCATGACCGAAACTAGTGGGGTGTTACCAAATTGTAACACCCCTATCCGTCACATAGCATATAACAGTAGGTCCGACCGAGTCCCGACGCCATATACCATAGACAGACCGACGGGTTACTAAATGAGACCATTCTTCCAATCACACGTCCTACACAGAGTACATTCTAGCGGAAGCAAATTAATAAGTTGCAAAGAAAGAACCCAACCATAAGCATGAATGGTCGGATAAGACTCCATGTCGATGGTTGTTTTCGAGTTTTCTACGCGGTAGATTGCATCAGAGAATCTTGGGGGATTAACTCCAAGGTGCATCCGGAAAACTGGGCAGAAGCGTGATTCTGCCAACTTGGTGGCCTGGGAGCCAACTTGCACATAACTGGGTTATGTAAAATTTGTGTATTCGCTTTGGGACTCGGGGAAGCTTGACCCGCGCATATGGCTTAAATTGACGTTGCAGTGTGAGCAACGGGTTAGGTGGAACAGTACCCGCTCTGTGTCGTTCGGTTAAAGAGACCTACAATACGCGACACTTACTGTTAGCATAGATGGAGGGTCTTAGGCTTAGGCCGGAAAGACCAAAATGCTCACGATATTTGCCGTCGAAGTGGCAGTGGTGTGACCGCGGTTTTGACCGGGTTCACCGAGAATGTGCCCTGAGAGCACGGGATGTGTGGTCGTGCGTACATACGCCTGTGGTGAAGTGTGGTTTCACTATATTTCTTTTTATGCTAATGCAATGCAGGGAAGGAGCATCACCGCCCCGAGTTTGGGGGCGGGGTCGTTATAATTTGGTCAGCTTTAGCTGACTGTTGCTTTTGTTTGCCACCATGTGGTGGAATGTTGCTTACAGGTGCTGCGGAGCCGAGTGGCAAATAGCGGGATAAAGCCCTTGTTGCAGTGCTGGCCCTCGAAGGCCGAAGTGTATTATTTACTTTATTCTCATGTGTGAATGGCCTGCGTACCATTGTATGGAAGACATATTTTATTTAAGTAAACTTTTGTAAGGCCTTAAGGCCAGTACTTTGTGTATTTTGTACGTTCATTCCTTTTTGGGTTTGCTAGTGGACATTCATGCTTATGTCTGAGTTCTTTCTTTGCAACTTATTAATTTGCTTCCGCTAGAATGTACTATGTATAGGACGTGTGATTGGAAGAATGGTCTCATTTAGTAACCCGCCGGTCTGTCTGTGGTATATGGCGTCGGGCCCCGGCCGGACCTACATTTATATGCTATGTGACGGATATGGGTGTTACACTGCGATAGGGCCGTTGGAAGCTATTGAAAGTCTTTGTTTTAAAAGTAGCTTGCAGCTGGGGGGGGGGGTGAATATGATGTTACACTATTATTATTCTCTTTTTATTTTTTCCTTTAGCACTAAATGTGTTGACAGTAGTTTGCTTTCAAGTACCTGCAGAAAAGAAACAATACAGAAAAACACACACAGATTTATAGTGGTTCCCCAACTTGTGGGTACATCCACTCTCCTCCCACCTTGTCAAATTCCTATTGGTCAAGGCACTTCTCCAAAACACTGCTCCAAGGAGCTTACACCTCAGATCCCTCAGGATCTCTCAGTCTCCTCCAAGACCTACAGCTTAGCCACAAGGGCCTACAACTCAGTGATCAGTTGATTACCTACCTCAGGCCAAAGACCCTACACTCATGCTTGGAGGACAACCATACCTCAGATCCACTAAGGATCCTACCTCAGAGAGTTACACTCTCTTACTGCTAAGGCAAGTTTCCCTACCTCAGGCTAGTGGCCATACAGCTCAGATCCAGTTGGATCTTACAACTCAAAGAGCTTCACTCTCCTACTACTTAGGCAATATCAACCTACCTCAGGCCAGTGGCCCTAAAATCTCAGATCTAGTTGGATCCTATAGAAGGATTAGTATTTGAATGTTTTGACACAGTGAAATTTCTCTGTGTCAAAAGTTAGGGCTGAGGCTGAGTTATCTTAGCACTATCTTGCTTCACAGCAGCAGGTAGAAATTCTGCTGGAAAAAACTCAGAATGATTATTCTGATCTTGCTAAAGAAGAAGGTGAACTTGTGTTATTCAATCAGCCAACTGATCCCACTGGATAATGATGGCTCTACTTTCTTCCTCTATCAGAAACCTTTCTGATTATGCTATAGCAGATGAAGAAGCAACAACTCACTAAACTTTTCGTTCCCACAGGAAGACTTCAAGCTCTTTCTCGGCGATAATGGTGAGAGAGAAGAAGTCGGCTTCAACCTTTTGAAATTGATAATGCCCTAAAAGTTTTCTTGCTTCTTGGCTCATCTCTTCCTTTTGTAGTTCGCCGATCAACGACTCTTAGAGATCAGTGGGCCCCACTTGCAGCTTCCAGCTGCACCTTTCTTTAACAGAAGAATACATACAGTAGCTTCTCTGCAGAGTTTGTCGTGTTCTGTAGCTTCTCCGTACTTGATTTAAAATTAGTTGACTTTGTCGATTTTGTTGACGTCGGCACCTGTGGACTTAGCCAAAATCAAGCATCAGTAGAATAGGCATTGAGTGAATGAACTTCACTCAACGCCAAAACACGTAGACAGAATTCTGTCTATCTAGGCGTTGACAGCGTTGAGTGAGCAAGCCCCACTCAATGCCTTTTGCCTTAGCATAATCTTCAGCCACTTCTGCATGCTTGGCGTTGAGAGTGTTGAGTGAGCAGGCCTCACTCAACGCTTTTTGCCTTAGCATATTTTCTGCGTCTGCAGCATCTTCAGCGTTGAGAGCATTGAGTGAGCATGCCTCACTCAATGCTTTTTTCCATGGCCAGATTTACTGCTACTTGGTGTTGAGTGAGTAAGCTCCACTCAACGCTAAACTACTTAATAGACACTTATGTTATCTGGCGTTGAGTGAGTGAGCTACACTCAACGCATTTGGACTTAGCCAAATTTCTGTGTCTAAAAAGAACACTCCCTTTGAGAATTAGTCAACGCATTATCACATAGCGTTGAGTGAGTTTACCTCACTCAATGCCTGTGGACTTAGTAAATATTCACAGTTTTCCTGTGGCATTTACTGACTAAGCTATACTCAACGATTATAAAACTATGACGTTGAGTGAGTTAGCTACACTCAGCGCCTGTGTACTTAGCCACTTTTCTGCTCATTTCTACTTAGGCTATTACAGCATTAGCCTGTCTCACAGCCTTTTGTTGTATGGCTTTGAGTGAGTTAACTTCACTCAATGCATGTGTACTTAGCTACTTTTCCAGCCTACCATTACTTTGGCTTTGACTATATAGGATCCACTTAACGCTATAAGTTATCTGTCATTGAGTGAGTAGTCTTCACTCAACGCCTGTGGACTTAGACAGATTTTTGTCTATCCACACATTAGGTAAGAGTTTACCTGACTTAGCCACTTAGGCTATCTGTCTCATCAATGTTAATGGACAACCCTACATGTATGATGTTGGATCCCTAGTTTGTATTTGAGCTAAGTTCACTAATCTAGGCTACGTCAAACCCATATTGTATAGCCAGAGTCTAGTCTAGTGTCTTAGGTATCAGTCAGGTCAACAACTCACTGAGATAAGACCAAGACATTAGAGACTTAGAAGACAGCAAAGAGTGAACAAGGCAGAAATTTTTCTAAGTAAAAAGTCGTTTGATGATCTCTGAAGAGAGCTCGATGAACTTCATTCTGCGCTCGACGATCTCAGAGTTAAATATCTAAATGCTGAGATCGACAATTGTTGAACTCAGGTCGACGATCTCTGATCTACTTTCAGGATTGAGATCGACGATCAACCATCTCAGTTCGACGATCTTGAAGCTCAGTTTGGAAAGCATATTTTCAGGTCAATGATCACAGGGCTCAGCTCGACGATAGAGGATGTTTGAGCTCGACGATCTCAGGACCAGATCGACGATTTCTGCCAGATCAACATTTTATTCCCTGTAGTTATTATTTTCCTTATTGACTGTTTATTCTTTTGCTTATATGACTCTGAGTGATTAATACATATATTCTCTGAATATAGTCGTTCCTTGGCAATCATTAATTGCTGGTTTTCACAGAGTTATTATACAGCCTTTCTCGGGATAGTTAAGGAAATGAGTTAATTCTCTTATAGTCGTTGCACAAGTTCCGGTGATTCTAACAGTCAATCAATGTGGACGATTTCAAATTCAGTTTGGAATTATTCAAAGAAAAGGGATTCAGAGAATAAAAGACCAAGAGATTTATTATTTAGTACTTCTTGATGTAGTCAACAGACTTTTGAAAGAAATCACAAGGCTACAAGAAAAAGAAGAAGAACAGCTCTCAGTTCCAAAAACAAGAGTTCATTCAGGAAGCTTGTGGAGACAATCCTCTTCAATCAGTCTCAGCTTTCTGGATTTCAAGTCCTACACCCTGTACAAGGCTCTGATCTCCTGAACCATTCAAATCACAGGACAAGCCTTGACTCCATCAGGATCACTCTCAAGTCTTCTCTCATTTGCTTGAGAAAAGAGAAGACAACTCAACTTTTTTCCTTCCCCCCTCTGTGTAAAGGGTTTTTACTCCCTTCAAAAATAATTCTTTGTTGTGAGGTCACCTAATCAAAAGACTTCAAGTTGATTTTCCAGCACCTGATCAAAAGCCAGAAGGGTTGCAATATCTCCCATGAAATAGATATTTTTTGGTGGCAGTCACCTGATCAAAAAACTGAGAGTGATTTCTACCAGGGTGGTAGAAGAGTGGATGTACCCAGATTTGGGGAACCACTATAATTTCTTGTATCGTCTGGTTGCACCTTTTCTTATTGCTCTTGCTAGTTCCTGTGATCTTTAGAATAGTTCTCTAGTTTTCCTTCTGCTTAAATATTTATTTGTATCTCCTATTTTTGTACTCTGATAGAATAGTTAAAAAAATAGCCTAAAGTTTTTAAAACACTCTATTCAACCCCCTCCTCTAGAGTAGATCTGAATAACTCCCTCCTTTCAATTGGTATCAGAGGATTTGTGGTTCTTTGGTTGTACAAGCTAACACTTGAATCAAGATCCCTGCTTATTCAGATTTTCTTTTCCTTAGCTATTCATTTATCACATGACACGGAATAATGATTATGCAAGCACCAGACCTTCAGTCTGTAACTTAAATAAGTTTAGTATCTGGAAGGCAAGAATAAGACTTTACATGAACTCAATTGATGCCAAACTCACTGGCAAACTGGGCTTGGGTGCTTCATCAAGCCAACCCCCACTGGTCTAGAAAAATGCACTAAGGACCCCAGTAAAATTCATCTCCGAAAAAGGTAAAGAAATAATCTATGAGAAACCCTCAACTGCAAATAAGAAGAAACCTAACAAACAGAAAAATAGAAACAGACAAAATCAAAATAAAAAACAATGTTCAGCAGTTTTTGTCGAACTTAGATCGACAAAATGTGAACAAATCGTCAAACCCAGGTCGACAATCTTTGAACGAAAATTTCTACTATAATCAATCGTCTTACTGCGATCGACGATTTCTGTATGGATCATCGAGCAGAGATCAACGAACTTGGGGCAAAGAGAATGAATATTATCCTTCTCTGAGCAGATATCGACGATCTCAACCCATGTCGTCGAACTCAGATCGATGATCTCACTTCCAATCGTCGAACCCAGTGAGAATTAATAAAACCTTTAACTATAACAGAAACCCTAATCAGAAAAGACAAACAATCAATCCTTTCACCCTTTGGAAAATTCCACCTAGGAGATACCATCCACTAGGCTATAAATCTCAGCCAACCATGTCTGTTATCTCAAGTTTTTCTTATCAAGAAAATAAAGGACCCAAGGTAACCTGGGTCAAGAACAATTAATCTTTTGATTTTTGCAGGTGAAGAACTGTCCACCATACAACCAACAATGGTATCTGGACAGTGAGTGCTCAAAGCACATGACAAGATGGAAGGACAACTTATCCAACTATAAGTCAAAGCTAGGACCTAAGGTTATTTTTGGTGACTCCAACTTTGGCCAAACTGAAGGCTATGGAGAAATTAGGATAGGTGATGTCACATTCAGGAAGGTTGCATATATAAGTGGATTGAAGCATAACTTGATCTCCATTAGTTAGTTTTGTGATGAAGGATTTCAGGTAACCTTTAATCAGTCCTCTTGCATTATTTCTTCAGCTGACAGCATGTTAGTTTTATCTAGTTTTAGAGTAGGTAACATTTATATTGTTAACTTCAATTCAGCCATAAATGAAATTTGTTTATTTAACCAATCATGTAATCAAAATGAATTATGGCATAGGAGACTAGGACATGTAAATCTAAAATACATTACTAGGCTATCTAAGGACAACCTTGTAAGAGGATTGCCTTCTTACCCCTATAAGAAGGAAAGCATGTGCATGGCTTGTCAACTAGGCAAGCAAACTAAAAATAGTTTCAAATCCATTAATAAGAGTGACTCACCTAGGATTTTGTATTTTCTTCACATGGATCTTTTTGGACCCATTGCTGCACAAAGTCTAGGAGGGAAGTCTTAAATCTTAGGTATTGTAGATGACTTCTCTAGATTCACTTGGGTGTTCTTCTTGAAAAATAAGTTAGATAATTTCAAGGTTTTTATAGATTTTCTCAAGTGCATATAGAGTGAGTTCTCTACTCAAGTTGTATTGATCAGAACTGATCATGGTACTGAGTTTGAGTCTCTTCTTATGCAAGAGTTCTGTGAGAAGGAAGGTATCAAGCAATGTTTTTCTGCTCCTAGAACTCCTCAACAAAATGGGGTAGTTGAAAGGAAAAATAGAACCCTGATTGAAGCTACAGGTATATTACTTGCTGATGCATACTTGCCCCTTTCCTTTTGGGCAGAGGCAGTGAACATAGCTAATCATGTCCTGAATAGAAGTTTAATACATAAGCTAAAGTCTAAGACCCCCTATGAGCCACTCAAAGGAAAGAAACCTAAAGTAGACTATTTTAGAGTATTTGGTTGTGTTTGTTACATTCATATTAACAACATAAAATACACTAGAAAGTTTAAAGCCAAGTCTGAAATGAGAATTTTTCTAGGATATTCCCAAGTAGGCAATGCTTATAGGGTCTATAACAAATCTACCTTGAAAATTGAAGAGTCTGTATATGTATCCTTTGATGAAACTAATATGTTTTATAAGAATAAGAATACTTCTACCAATCAGAACTTGCAGGTACCTACTTTATGTGAGAATTTGGATGCTGTGACACTCTCTCCGTAGGTTGTTACTGTAATGCCCCGAAACTCAAAAGAGTGATGGGTGGGGTTTTGAGCCAATATGGGATTTGGTAGAGGTGACACGGCCTGGGACACGGGCGTGTCCCAGGGCATATCGTGCTCGGGTTCGACGATGGTCGCGTGGTCGACGAAATTGCAGTCAACGGTCGACGGGCAGTGAACATGGCCTGGGACACGGGCGTGTCCCAGGGAGTGTCAGCCACTCAAAGCTTTCCAATAAATGATCGTTAAGTGAGGACGCACGGTCTGTGCCCAGGCGTGTTCGAGTCCGAAACGGGCGTGTCAAATTCGACACGGGCGTGTCAAATTCGACACGGGCATGTCAAATACCCGTGTCCACCTCGGGTCATTTGGCGAGTTGTGCTAAGGTAGCTACACGGCCTAAGACACGGGCGTGTCCTAGGGTGTGTCTAGTATACAGCATGTGACACGAGCGTGTCACATGGCCGTATCGTGCTCTGGACGTTCTAGTCCTGTGTCGATGGAGGCACACGCCCAGCTACACAGGCATGTACTGGCTGACACGGGCATGTCGAGTGCCCATGTTCTTTTTGGGACACGTCGGTTTTGGTGTCGATTGAGGAACACGGCCTTGGACACGGGCGTGTCGCAAGCCGTGTTCGGCCTAGGAAGTTTATTTTTGGGCCAAATCGCAGCTGTTCGTTTCCTTATTTTTGGATCTAACAGCTCAGATATCTCCATGCCAGGGTTAAGGTCGGGATTGACTGTTTAAACCCTCATTTCTTTTAGGTTCACTCTCTCACTAACTTCTAGAGATAAGAGAGAGCAAGGAGGAAGAAGGAAGAGAGAACCGGTCGCCGGAGGAGATTCGGAGCGCCAAATCGTAAACCGAGCCCGGATCATTGCGGTGCTATTCTTCTATGTAGTTTTCCATGGCGCTAAAGAGAAATGCTAGGGTAAAGATTCTCATCTTGAGCATGTGAAGCTCTTCTTCCTTTACATAGGAAAATCCTCTCCCGCGAGTATGCGACGAGTTTGCGGTGTTCCTTGGGGTAGATATGTAAAGTCCCCCTTGTTTAGAGTCCGGAATCGAAGTACGGGCATAGGCATGTTGCGTGAAGCCTACCCGGACAAGTTGGTCTGGATCGGTGATGTTGCATTGCATGAGTAGTCGGAGAAGACTCTGTGCCTTTGATTGTTTTCGGATTTCTACGGGGTAGATTGCAGCAGGGATCCTTGGGGATTAACCCCAAGGCGCACCCGGAAAACCGGGCGGAAATGCATTTCTACCATCTTGGTGGCCTGGAAGCCAACCTTGAATATAACTGGGTTATGTGCTTGTGTGATTGAATTTGGGATCCGGGAGAAGCTTGGCCCGCGCGTACGTCTTAAAGTGACTAGGTGGTGTGAGCAACGGGCAAGTGAAAACGAACCCGGGCTATGTGGTTGGGTGACAGATACCTGAAAAAGGGATTGGCCACTGGCATAGTCATGTGAGTCTTAGGCTTAGACCGGAAAGACTAAAAATGATCACGAAATTTGCGGTCCAAAGGATGGTGGTGAGTCCGTGGTTATGACCGGGTCCACCGAGTTAGTTCCCTGAGAGCACGGGGTGTGTGGTCATGTGAGACTGCACCTGTGATGTTGTGCTTATTCACTATTTTACTTACTATGCTAACAAGTGCAGGGAAGAAGCTTTGCCACCCCGAGTTTGGGGGCAGAATCGTTACAATTTGGTCAGCTCTAAAGCTTTAGCTGACCGTTATTCTTGTTTGCCACCGTCGCGGTGATTTGTGCTTGTAGGTGCTGCAGAGCCGAGCGGCAAATAGCGGGCCTAAGCCTATGTTGCTGAGCCGGCCCTCGAAGGACTCGTTTGTTTACTTATTTAAATCATGTGTGACTGACCTACGAGCCGAAGTTTTTAAAACAATATTTATTTAAGTGAACTGTTGTAAGGCCATAAGGCCAGTACTCTTTGGTACTTTATATTTCATTTCTGTTTGGTTTGTTAGTGGACATTCATGCTTATTGGTAGGGTTCTTATTATTGCAACTTAATAAATTGCTTTCGCTAGATGCTCTGTGTAGGACGTGCATATTGGTTGAATGGTTTCATTGAGTAACCCACCGGTCTGTCCGTGGTATATGGCGTCGGGCCCTGGCCGGACCTACTGCTATATGCTATGTGACGGATAGGGGTATTACAATTTGGTATCAGACTACCGATTTCGGTTAGGCTTAAATGAATTCGTGGACGAATTCACTTTAAGGTGTGGTGAGCATATGTGTGTGCGTCATCGTTATAACATGAAAGAACCCATGAATGTCCACTTATGAATGAAAATACACATGTTTGAGGAACCTGCGTGTTCCTATAATTGCGTTTTGCAATGTTGTTTGGTCGCTTATCGGTGTTTTGTACGATTATAAGTGACCAGGAGTGGTGCTGGGCCGTCAAAACGTTCAGTTTCTGAGGCAAGCAGCACACCAAATTATGTTCCGGCAACACCTTCTTCGGCTGAGACCATTCGATTGGTAGCGGAGGCAGTGCTTGCGATTATTAACGCGCAGCCTGTGAGACAGGTGCAACAGCCTGCCCCTACTGTGGATCAAGTACCGCTCCAAGTGGCGGAGCCAAGGAGAGTGGAGCAGGTGGTAGTGGAGCTAGTGTTGCCTAGGAGAGCAACAGAGAAACAGCTTAAGCACGTGATGGGCTTCAATTCTCCAGTGTTCTCGGGGACTGGAACCCTAACTCAAGCAGAGGATTGGCTCTCCAGGATTAAGAGAGTGTTGATAGCTACTGAGACTGAAGAGTGGCAGAAGACCATAATTGCCACGTTCTTGCTGGATGGTGACGCAAGACTATGGTGGGAAGGCTTGGAGCTACACCATCTGAGGGGTAGGTTGTTGACTGACATCTTGATGGAGGAGTTTTCAGGATTGTCCTTGGCTCGATACCTCTCCTCAGCTTAGAGGATAACAATTGAAAATGAGTTTCAGAAGCTAGTGCAAGGTGAGAGCAGCGTGGATGACTATCTCCACGAGTTTACTCGATTAGGTCGGTATGCAAGTGCTACCTTCGCTGATGAGGAGCGCAAGACAAGCCGATTCTATGAAGGTCTAAGGGATGACTTTAGACTGCTACTATCAGGGCCGATGACGCAGGGTTTCCTGACCTTGGTCAACACGGCCAGGTATTTAGAGAAAGACATGAAGAATGTTCAGGAAAAGAAGGACTCCAGTAGTAGGAAGTCAGAGTTCAAGGTGCCGACTTCAAAGTCTGGTTTTCGAAGGTGGAATAAGAAGGCTAGGACGTCGGGTCCATCCCCTTCTTTGGGTGCCTCGGGGGCAACTACCAACCGAACCCCAGGCGCTTGTTTAACTTGTGGGAAGACGGGACATTTTGCCCGTGACTATTAGAGCGGAAGTCCAAAGTCCAAGTGGAAGCAGGGATCAACCTATGAATAAAAGGGCAAGGCGGTGGAGTCAACCGCATCCCATTATGCTCCGACTCAACCAAGAGTCTACAATCTGGGCCAGCAGGAGGCCATCAAATAAGTGGATATGGTGATAGGTACGGTTTAATTTATAACAAGTTAGCTTTAAATACTACTACCTAGTGCTTGTTAGCTTATTACTGTTTGTATAGGCTTTGTTCTGATTTGCGATAGTCTGGCAAGGGCACTATTCGATACAGGAGCTTCACACTCCTTTTTGTCCGAAGGGTTCATATCGTGCATCAGAGTCCCTTCTTCGATGGCGAAGGACAAATTGGACGTGTTGCTGCCGAATGGGTGTTCTATGCGTGCGGACAGAGTTTGCGCCGTAAGGGTTCTTATTGGAAGTCAGGAGTTCGACTTACTAGCATCGTTGCTGCCGCTAGTAGAGTTCGACATCATCTTCGGTATGGACTAGCTTTCGGTGCAGAAAGCTTTTATTGATTGCAACCGTAAAGATGTCAAGCTGGGTGCTGGGCGGGAGACAACGTTTGCGAGATTGAAGGGTTCGAGCAAGACGCTGATGTCTGCTCTTCAGGTGGTCAAGGCAGTTCGTGCTAGCGCAGAGCTGTTCTTCACGTTAGTGGAGGCTGTAAAGCCTAAAGCCACTTTGGGTAGTATCCCAGTAGTGTGCGAGTACCCTGAAGTGTTCCCGGACTATCTTACCGGAGCCCCACCATAGCGAGAGATCGATTTCACCATCGAGCTAGTGTCAGGTGCCAAACCTGTGTCATGCTCTCCTTATAGGTTGGCGCCTAAGGAGATGGCGGAGCTAAAGGTTCAACTAGAGGAGTTGATGGAGCAAGGTTATGTGCGTCCAAGTTTGTCGCCTTGGAGCGCACCGGTCCTCTTTGTTAAGAAGAAGGACGGAAGTTTGCGACTGTTTATCGACTACAGAGAACTGAACAAGTTAACGGAAAAGAACAAATACCCGATCCTACAGATTGATGATCTTTTCGATCAGTTAGTCGGGTCGTCGGTATATTAAAATTGGATCTGAAGTCCGGTTACTCTCAGCTGAGGATAAGGGAGAGTGATATCCCAAATACAATGTTCATCACAAGGTATGGGCATTTTGAGTTTACGGTCATGCCATTCGGGCTAACTAATGCGTCATCCGTATTCATAGATCTGATGAACAGAACGTTCAGGGAGTACCTTGACCATTTTTTGATCGTCTTTATTGACAACATATTGTTGTACTCGCAGTGCGAAGAAGATCACTTCAAGCATCTGCATCTGGTTTTGGAGAAGCTGAGGAGGAACGAACTATACGCAAAGTTCTCTAAGTGCGAGTTTTGGTTATCCTCAGTGGCGTTCCTTAGTTACATAGTTAGTGGAGAAGGGATTGCGGTGGATCTGGCGAAGATTGTTGCGATACGAGAGTGGCCTGTGTTGTCTTTGGTAGCGGAAGTCCGGAGTTTTCTGGGTCTTGCCGGCTATTACAGGCGCTTCGTGAAGAACTTCTCGTAGATAGCGTTACCTCTCACGACGTTGACACGGAAATATCAGAAGTTTGTATGGACGCAGGAGTGCGCGCAAGTGATGCAAAAGATCACGGCAGTGAACCAGTCGCACAAGTAATATAAAATGGGCGAGTTTTCCCAAGTATCGATCTCTCAAGGAACACAGTAAGGTGGAGTAACTATCGAGGAGGACTTGAGATTGAAGTCCTCAAGGTCGGAGTTACGAAGGAGGGCTTGGATTTGGTTTGCGTAAAAAGAAAGTAAAACACTAACAACTACTCCTATGCAATGCCGCTATGCACTGCTTCGTCAGGCGGGATGGAAGACTACACGGGCCGCTATACACCGGATCGCTAGGCGGATGGAAGAGTAGGCTAGCGGATGAGGTGGGGAGAATGGCGGAAATCTTACTCTGCAGGCCGCTATGCACTGCTTCACGAAGCACGCCACTAGCAATTGCTAGTGCGACACAAAACACATCCACAAAAGCACACCTCAAATAAATAAGCAGGAATACTAAATCACATAGACATGATTAACTAAACATGCTAACAGTCAAAATACACTTCATCAATACAAAGAAATCTACTATGCTATCAATACAAGAGGAGGTGAGTGTGCGAAATCAACCGGCTCCGAAGCCTTATTGAGGATTCACGGAAGGAATCACCGGGTTATCAATCCGCATCCAAGCTCGGTCCTCAACTGCTTCTGGGGTAGAGGAGGCACAAGGAAAGATCAGAAGTTTGTATGGACGCAGGAGTGCGCGCAAGTGATGCAAAAGATCACGGTAGTGAACCAGTCGCACAAGTAATATAAAATGGGCGAGTTTTCCCAAGTATCGATCTCTCAAGGAACACAGTAAGGTGGAGTAACTATCGAGGAGGACTTGAGATTGAAGTCCTCAAGGTCGGAGTTACGAAGGAGGGCTTGGATTTTGTTTGCGTAAAAAGAAAGTAAAACACTAACAACTACTCCTATGCAATGCCGTTATGCACTGCTTCGTCAGGCGGGATGGAAGACTACACGGGCCGCTATACACCGGATCGCTAGGCGGATGGAAGAGTAGGCTAGCGGATGAGGTGGGGAGAACGGCGGAAATCTTACTCTGCAGGCCGCTATGCACTGCTTCACGAAGCACACCACTAGCAATTGCTAGTGCGGCACAAAACACATCCACAAAAGCACACCTCAAATAGATAAGCAGGAATACTAAATCACATAGACATGATTAACTAAACATGCTAACAGTCAAAATACACTTCATCAATACAAAGAAATCTACTATGCTATCAATACAAGAGGAGGTGAGTGTGCGAAATCAACCGGCTTCGAAGCCTTATTGAGGATTCACGGAAGGAATCACCGGGTTATCAATTCGCATCCAAGCTCGGTCCTCAACATCTTCTGGGGTAGAGGAGGCTGTCACTCACTCCCAATGGACCCGTCTTCTTCGTGTCACAAGCCGGTGGAGGATGGCACAAATTGCTCCAGGCTTGGTGAAAGCTAGGTCGAGATCTTCTTGAAGCTTGTGGATGAAGGAGGCCGAGAGGATGCTCAGGAGTTGATTTGGCGTTGTAAGCTTGCCCGAAGACCCTCCCTATAGTGGGTGGTGGAGAAGGAGATGAGCCCTACTGAAAATCGCGGAAAATGGCGCTCCAAAATAGTTCTTCTGACCTAAAATCGCGAGCGGTATTTATAGGCACGAAATAGAATTGAGCGCACACGATCAGTGGCGCACGACCGCTGGTCGTGCGCGTTGTTCGGTCGATGATCGTGCACAGCACACCTAGAAACCTGCAGTTAAAAATAAAAGCTTGCGCACGAGCAAAGGCGCACGATCGGTGATCGTACGAGGCATGGTCAGTACTCGTGCGATAGCAGAGACAGGGATGGCATAGAAAGGGTCGTGAACGCGCACGATCGGCAGCGCACGATTGATGATCGTGCGAGGCAAAGCTGGTGATCGTGCAATCGCCCGAGACAGGGATGGTGAAAATCTGGCATGACCACGCACGATCGATGATCGTGCGCCAAAGGGGTTTCTGGTCGTGCGTGGGTTAAAATGCACGACCATTGACTCCTTTGCATAAAAAGATTCCAAGCACTATCCCGGACGCCCACGCGATCCCCGAACCTGCAGGAAAACCAATTGTGCTGTCGAAGATGGCATTCAACGATACAATGAAACTATAAACACCACAACGCATGCGGAATGAGCTATGAAATAAGTAAATGCATGGAAATGGGCTAAAACAGTGCACTAAGCGTAGAATGATGCAGTGAACCAAAAGAGGTGATAATAGAACTAAAAGGAAGTGCAATGACATGAAAATGAGCCCAGATGAGTCCGGAATCAGGTATAAAATATAGACTCATCACACCCCCAGACTTAACTGTTTGCGCGTCCCGAGCAAACACAAGCTAAGCAGGTAGGGAAAATAATCTAGCTGACATGGAAATTGAAATATGGAGTACCATGCGAAGTCGCATGCTTGCGTGCATAAAAATACAATAGAAGAAATTTCTAAGTATGCGAAAATAGTTTCTATCTTTCACAATGCGTATCAAAATTTTATTACTACTCAAAAATGGAATCACGGTGAATCATCCGGTCACGCATAGGAAGAAAGTAGACTGGCCACTAAGGTGAACTTTGCCAAAGATCAGGGCTCAGGATCACCTCCAAAGGAATCCACCAATGTTGGGGACCATATACTTGCCCGTTCACACTCTCTCCACGACACTAGTTTGACTCGAGCGTGAATTTGTAGGAATTTAGGATAAGCATGAGGCATGGGTTACGATGAGGTAAACAATGATAAACAGAAAGGCTAAACACCTAACCCCAATGAGCTTAACAAAAAGATAACCTCCGCTAATCCAAAATATAAACAAGTACACCACACCCCCAGACTTAATTTTTACAACATGGGTGTGTGCACCGCCTACTTCAAATCAAAATCATCTCAAATAAATAATTCAATTAAACTTTTTTTTCTTTTCAACTTTTCTTTTCCATAAATATTTTTCCTTTTTTACATATTCTTTATTTTTACTATTTTCAGCACAAATAAAAGTGAGAGCATGACCACCTTTTCACAAGAATAACACCACATCAACACCCCAACATGAAAATATAAACTCTAAAGCTTGACTTGGGTGTGCGACTAGGATTCGCTTTGAGGCTTTGGTGAGAAATAGTGGAGCTGGATAAAAAGGAGTGGGTAGGCACAACGAGGCTTAGCGAGGGCGACGTTAAAAATTGTACAAAGCTCAACCGGGTCAAAATGATGGCCTAAATCACACTCACGCTAGACTAACCATGAACCAATGCTTCGAGAGTAGCTTGGGGCAAGTTCTTAGCCACCGAGAAAGATAATCCTTCCTCCCGGCTCGAGCAAAAAGAGTCTAGTGACAGCTACACACATTCCTACACTACCGTTTGATTCACACCTGATTCACCACTTTTGAGTAGAATAATAAGTATCTACGCAAATAGAAAAAAATATAAACCTATAAGCATACAAAAAAAATTTAATCTACTCAAATTTCTACACGAGACGAGAGCAGTTGACTAGAAGCACAGCAAGGTCAATATTTTACTCTGTCTCATAATCCTAAACCAGCACCCTAATTTTCCCAAATCTAACAAAGAAATGAGTTTAACTCGCAGCATGCTAACAACTAAGCACGCGCTCATGTGGGTACAGTGGTGTGCAATGCAATGAACTAATCAAAATAAAATAATAAAAGCTTATAGTATGCACATGAAATGTGCACGTGCAAAAGGTAACAAGTAATAGATCTCCCCCAGACTTAAACTAAACAACACACCATATGATAAAGAAATTAAAATAAGAATGAGCTAAGGGAAGAGGTTACCCAATGCTCAGCTAGTGAGCATACGAGAAGACGCGTGGAAAAGAGAAGTAGGCCCACCATACGAAGAATCACAACACCGCCAATGCGTAGTTTCCATGAATACCTGCAGGGGTGAGCTCCGCAAAAACAAAAGAAAAATATACAAAAAGAAATACTAGAACTAAAAATAGACATGAAAAATAAAATGCAGAAAATATAAGATAACTACTAGGGTTACTATCATCCTAGCACGACTTATTAAATCCTATACAGTTCTAGCTGATGGGCCTATGAAATAAGAAATGCACAGGTAACTGTTCCAATATCCATGTTGGTAATGGGTACCGATACGGTAATAGAACAATTATCCCAGATGATTCCAGATGTAGTGAACCAAAAGAGGTGATAATGGCACTAAAAGGAAGTGCAATGACATGAAAATGAGCCCAGATGAGTCCGAAATAAGGTATAAAATATGGACTCATCAACAAGCGTTCGAAGAGTTGAAGAGTCAGTGGACCACGATGCCAGTGTTATGTTCGCCGAGTGGGACCGATGGCTTTGAGATCTACAACGATGCGTTAGGCAGTAGTTTGGGCTTCGTGCTGCTGCAACATGACAGTGTTATTGCGTATGGCTTGCGTCAGCTGAAAGTGCACGAAAGGAATTATCCGATCCACGACTTGGTATTAGCGGCCGTGATTTTTGCGCTAAAGCTGTGGAGGCACTATTTGTACGGCGTAAAGGTCGATATTTATACCGACCACAAGAGCCTGAAATACCTGCTGGATCAAAAAGATTTGAACATGAGGCGCGAAGATGATTGGAGTTTCTGGGGGACTTGATAAGTGGAAAATACGGCAAGCGCACCAGTCGCACAAGTAATAAAGTTTGGGAATAAATCCCTGAGTGTCGGTCTCTTGAGGAACACAGTAAGGGATGAGTTAATGTCGAGGAGGACTTGAGATTGAAGTCCTCGGGTCGGCTCAAAGGGGGGGGGGTTTGATTGTTGCGGAAACAGGAAGTAAAATCTACAAGCTACTCCTATGCAACGCCGCTATGCGATGCTTCGCCAGACGGGATGGAAACTACACGGGCCGCTATGCACCGAATCGCTTGGCGGATGGACGAGTAGGCTAGCGGATGAGGTGGTTAGAATGGCAGAATGAGGGTCGTGAGCACCTCTTCGCAACGCACGCCACTAGCAATTGCTAGTGCGACAAGGGTGGATGGTGGAGGATGGAATATGGCGCACCTCAAGTAAATATAACAAAAACACTAACTCACATAGACATGAATAAGAGTAAATGTTAACTACAAATAAGCATTCTTCATCAATACATGGAAAATAACTAAGCTAACAACAACAAGAGGAAGAGGTGTGCGAATCGACCGAATTCGAAGCCTTATTGAGGGTTCACGGTTGGAATCTCGGGTTGTCAATCCGAGTCCAAGCTCGGTCCTCAACTATGTCCGGGGTAGAGGAGGCTGTCACTCACTCCCAATGGACCCGCCTTCTTCATTGAAATGACCCGGTAGATTGCGGCTCCAGCTCCTCCTAACTTGATGGAGAAAGCTCGGTCAAAACTCCGCTTGAAGCTTGGGGATGAAGGAGGAGGCCGAGGGGATGCTCCGGCTTTGATTTGGCGTTAAAGGCTTGCCCGGAGCAACTCCCTATGGTGGAGGATGATGGAGGGCGGGGAAATCCCTCTTCGAAGCAGAAAACGACGGAAAATTGCGGAAAGGGGCGATCTCTCGAAATTAGGGCGGAACCTGCGTATTTATAGAAAGTAGAATAAACAGCACACACGATCACTGGCGCACGACCAGTGGTCGTGCGCCCTGTGGTCAGTGATAGTGCGCGAAGGCCAGGCAGAACTCTAGGAAAAAGTGGAATCAACGCGCACGATCAGTGGCGCACGACCAGTGGTCGTGCGTACTGAAGTCAGTGGTCGTGCGATTGCCCCGACAGAACTTTGGAAAGTGGGGAATAGGTACGCACGATCAGCGGCGCACGACCAGTGGTCGTGCGCAACAAAGCCGATGATCGTGCGCAGTAAACCTATTTCCAAATAATCCCGGGACACGCACACGACCCCTAAACCCAGCACTGATATGCGCAGACATTCCAAACAAGCACAGAACGGAGTACAATAATAGAAGAACACAAAATAAACACAACCACGGGCCAAAAGTGCACTTCCTAAAGAAATAAGGATAAAATGAAATATGAGCGATAACGAACTCAAAGTGAAGTGCAAGCGTACAAAAACAAGCCCAGATGAGTACGAAAATCATAATATAAATAGGACTCATCACACCCCCAGACTTAACTGTTTGCGCGTCCCGAGCAAACAAAACCTAAGCAGACGGGGAAAATGAACTAGCTAACAAAGAAATTGCAAAACGGAGTACCATGCGAAGTCGCATGCTCGCGTGCATAAAAATAAAGTAGAGGAAATTTTTAAGTATACAAAATATTTTATATTTTTCACAATGCGTATCAAAAATTTATTATTACTCAAAAGTGGAATCACGGTGAATCATCCGGTCCTACACAGGGAGAAAGTAGACAGGCCACTAAGGTGAGCATTGCCGAAGACCGGGGCTCAAGATTACCCCAAAGGAATCCACCAATGTCGGAAACCATACGCTTGCCCGTTCGCACTCTCTCCACGGCACTAGTCAACTCAAGCGCAAGTCCATAGGACTTCGGGTAATAATGGGGCTTGGGTTACGGTGAGGAAAACAAGGATAAACATGAAGGGTATGCACCTAACCCAAATGAGCTAACGTACAAAACTAGCACCCGCTGCCCACAAAATAAACACGGGTGCACCACACCCCCAGACTTAACTTTTACTAAATGGGTGTGTGCACCGCCTACTCCAAATCCAAATCATCTCAAATAAAGATTTTCAATCAAACTTTTTCTTTCTCTTTTTCTTTTCTCTTTTTCTCTTTTTCAAATATTTCAGCAGATATAACTTGAAAGCACTTCCACATTTTCACAAATAATAACACCACATCACAACCCAACATGAAAATATAAAACACTAAGCTCGACTTGGGTGTGCGACTAGGATCGGCTATGGGGCTTTGGCGAATATAGTGGAGCTGAATCAAAAGGAAGGGTAGGCACAAAGGGGCTAGAAAGGGCGATGTTAGGAATGGGTACAAAGCTCAACCGGGCCAAAAGGTGGCCTACATCACTCTCACGCTAGACTAACCATGTACCAATGCTTCAAGAATAGCTTGGGGCAAGTTCTTAGCAACCAAGAAAGATAATCCTTCCTCCCGACTCAAGCAATACGAGTCTAGTGGCGGCTACACACATTCCTACGCTACCGTTTGATTCACACCAGATTCACCAACTTTTGAGTAGAATAAGAAATATGTACACAAATAGAAAAATATAGAACTATAAGCATACGCAAAAATTAAATCTACACAAATTTCTATACAAAACGAGAGTAGTTGACTAGAAACACAGCAAGGCCAACATTTTACTCCGTCGCACAATCCTAAACTAGCATAGAAATTTTCCAAATCTAACAAAGATACAAGTTCAACTCGTGGCACGCTAACACTAAGCTCGCGCTCATGTGGGTGCAGTGGTGTGCGATGCAATGAACATAAACAAAATAAAATACGAAAAGCTTCTAGTATGCAAAAGAAATGTGCACGTGCAAAAGGTAAACATGCTCTCCCCCAGACTTAAACTAAACAACACATCAAATGATAGAGAAATTAAAATCAGAATGAGCTAAGGGAAGAGGTTACCCAATGCTCAGCTAGTGAGCATACCAGAAGACGCGTGGAAAGTAGCAGCAGGCCCGCCAAACGAAGAATCACAACCCCGCCAATGCGTAGTTTCCATGAATACCTGTAGGGGTGAGCTCCGCAAAAACAAAAGAAAAATATACAAAAAGAAATACTAAACTAAGCTAGACATAAAAAAAAAAAGAAAAATGCAGAAAATGAAAGATAAGCACTGAGGTTATTGTCATCCCAGCACGACTTATTAAATTCTAAACAGTTCTAGCTAATGGGCCTATGAAATAGAAAATGCACAGGTAACTGTCCTAATATCCGTGTCGGTAATGGGTATCGATACGGAGATAGAACAGTTACCCCTCTACCTGAGTAATAATACCTGAAAAGCTCAGGTAGAGGAAGCAGGAAATAAGATGAGGAGGCGACCTGGTCCTCGCCTCATCTCATCACAAAAAGAATCCTTGCCTAGCAAGGGGTCATCCCACACAGGTGTGTAGGAGTCAACGGCTTGAGCACAAGGCTCATCGTCATCCCAGCACACCAGCGGAGAATACCCACTCAGGCTCAGATATGGAAGGGGGATAAAGGAATAAAAGAGAAGAAGGACAAAAATAAACAGAAATCGGGGGAGTGATCCCGGTATCACCCCCAGCAGGATCCAAACAATGATCATCGTCAGTGTCATATGTGTCGTATTGGGGAGAATCCGAGAACTCGAAGTCCGCGGTGGAAAGGGGGACCGCCTCGTCAGATAGGGAGGTGCAAACCTCTGCATCCGAAAGGTAATACTCCTCGTCCCACCGGGGTGCGTCATAGTGGTCCGAAGATCCACATTCTCCATCGGAGATAGCAGAATCGTCATCCCACTTCGGCACAACCTCAGGCACCGAATCATCCACAATAACGGCCTCATCAGCCGACTCACAAGAAAAAGGAGTAGAAAACTCCGGTAAATACTAACTGCGTAGGGGCAAAGCTGCTCTCAAAATCAGGCATAGAATGCGCAGGCCCCTTCGCAACAATCATCCGCAGACCCCGTGCCACCCCGTCGATGACCGGAACACTCTCATCGTCCCATACAGGATCGTCCATGAGTTCCCGATCCACTCCTTGCGGGCTAACATCTGAGTGAGAGTGATCACTCAAAGGAAGCTCGTAAAAAGGGGTTGAGGAACCCATGAAGGAACTATATGCGGCGAGAGATTCTTCCGTAATCTCAACGGGCAAAGATCGAGCAAGGTGCGCCATGTCAGTGTATGGGCCAGGCAACACCCTGGTAGGCCCATCCACAGTAGTCTCCCCTCCCGCGAACAGGGGACTGCTGCGGATGCGTCCACAGAGTAGAAGGCTTGCACAAGCGAGGGCAATCCTTCAACATATGGCCCACACCTTGACATAGAATACACCGAAAATAGTGCTCGGCATTAGAAACAGCCATGGCATCGATGCAACTCCGCAAAGCGTCAAAAATATACTACGGCACTCGGCAGCAGAATCCATCGCGAACAGAAATATTTACCGGAAATTACTACACACAAGAATAAAACAACTTGGATCTGCAATATAAAAAAAACAAGGAAGGGATAGGAAAAATAAAGTAAACAATTTCAAAAACTAAAATAAAGACAAAACAGGGTATGAACAAATGGACAAGGGCGACTATCTCGCATCTACCTCTTCAAAAACTCAAACGACTGTGTTCCCCAGCAACTGCGCCAAAAACTTGATGCGTGGAAAATACGGCAAGCACACCGGTCGCACAAGTAATAAAGTTTGGGAATAAATCCCCGCGTGTCGGTCTCTTGAGGAACACAGTAAGGGATGAGTTAATGTCGAGGAGGACTTGAGATTGAAGTCCTCGGGTCGGCTCAAAAAGGGGGTTTTGATTGTTGCGGAAACAGGAAGTAAAATCTACAAGCTACTCCTATGCAACGCCGCTATGCGATGCTTTCGCCAGGTGGGATGGAAACTACACACGGGCCGCTATGCACCGAATCGCTTGGCGGATGGACGAGTAGGCTAGCGGATGAGGTGGTTAGAATGGCGAATGAGGGTCGTGAGCACCTCTTCGCAACGCACGCCACTAGCAATTGCTAGTGCGGCAAGGGTGGATGATGGAGGATGGAATATGGCGCACCTCAAGTAAATATAACAAAAACACTAACTCACATAGATATGAATAAGAGTAAATGTTAACTACAAATAAGCATTCTTCATCAATACATGGAAAATAACTAAGCTAACAACAACAAGAGGAAGAGGTGTGCGAATCGACCGAATCCGAAGCCTTATTGAGGGTTCACGGTTGGAATCCCGGGTTGTCAATCCGAGTCCAAGCTCGGTCCTCAACTGCGTCCGGGGTAGAGGAGGCTGTCACTCACTCGCAATGGACCCGTCTTCTTTGTTGAAATGACCCGGTAGATTGCGGCTCCTCAGCTCCTCCTCCGCAACTTGATGGAGAAAGCTCGGTCAAAACAAACTAAAACCGCTTGAAGCTTGGGGATGAAGGAGGAGGCCGAGGGGATGCTCCGGCTTTGATTGGCGTTGAAGGCTTACCCGGAGCAACTCCCTATGGTGGAGGATGATGGAGGGCGGCGAAATCCCTCTTCGGAGTAGAAAACGGCGGAAAATCGCGGAAAGGGGCGATCTCTTGAAATTAGGGCGGAACCTGCGTATTTATAGAAAGTAGAATAAACAGCGCGCACGGATCACTGGCGCACGACCAGTGGTCGTGCGCCCTGTGGTCAGTGATAGTGCCGCGAAGGCCAGGCAGAACTCCAGGAAAAAGTGGAATCAACGCGCACGATCAGTGGCGCACGACCAGTGGTCGTGCGCACTGAAGTCAGTGGTGGTCGTGCGATTGCCCCGACAGAACTTTGGAAAGTGGGGAATAGGTACACACGATCAGCGGCGCATGACCAGTGGTCTTGCGCAATAAAGCCGATGATCGTGCGCAGTAAACCTGTTTCCAAATAATCCCGAGACACGCACACAACCCCCAAACCCAGCACTGATATGCGCAGACATTCCAAACAAGCACAGAACGGAGTACAATAATAGAAGAACACAAAATGAACACAACCACGGGCCAAAAGTGCACTTCCTAAAGAAATAAGGATAAAATGAAATATGAGCGATAACGAACTCAAAGTGAAGTGCAAGCGTACAAAAACAAGCCCAGATGAGTATGAAAATCATAATATAAATAGGACTCATCAGGACTATACGTTCAAAATTCATTAAATGCCCGGGAAAGGCAATGTAGTTGTGGATGCGTTGAGTCGCAGGGCTCCCGCCCAAGCCAACTGGTTGTCGGTTCATGATGAGCGGTTGATTTGGGAGTTAGAGGCGTTAGAGATGTGTTGTGTTGACAAGCAGACTAGCGCCGAAGCATTATTGAACTACACGGAAGTTCAGTATGACTTGGCTGATCAGATTCGGCAGGCTATGAATTGGATAGCAGCATAAAGGAGATCATGGATGCAACTTCGGATGGGTCAGTTCCAAATTTATAGTTGAAAATGGACTACTAAGGAAGGACAATCGTTTATGCGTCCCGAACGTTGGTAATTTACGGGTGGAGTTGATGTACGAGGCTCATCATACCAAGTACTCAATTCACCTAGGGAGCACAAAGATGTACCGAGATCTGAAGAATTTGTTCTGGTGGCCAGGACTCAATAAGGATGTGGCACTATTCGTGGCTAAATGTCAGACTTGCGCCTTTGTGAAGGCAGAGTGCCAAAAGCTAGGGGGTTTCTTGAAATCCTTGCCTATTCCGGAGTGGAAGTTCGACGATATTTCGATGGACTTTGTGCATGGCTTGCCAAGGTCGCGGAAGGGAAACGACGCCATCTGGGTGATCGTAGATCGGTTAACAAAAGTGTCGCACTTCATTCCGCATAGGAAGGATGATTCTGTGGAGAAATTGGCAAAGTGTTGGGTATTGCATCCACAATAGACCTGATTTGAAGAAGAGCCTGAACAAGCTAAGTTGAATTGACAATGTATTTGACAATTCTATCAAGTTGTGCTTGTAGCTATTCCATGCTAAGTACACACCAATGTCAGAGTGTAGTGGGTCAATATACACGGGTCTGCATAACGTAATCCCTCGTTATGTAGATCAGTGTGTTGATTCACGTGTGCTCTCTCTATTAGTGTGTACTTATTTTCAAGTACAGGGTCAAGGTAGATTAAGAGCAGAAGAAGGAGCAAGGATGGATCAAAGACCAAGCTATCAAAAGAAGGAAGGAGGAAAATTCTTCCAAGTAAGAATCGACGGGAGTCGTTAGTGATTCCCCCGACTTCGACGGGAATCACTAAGTGACTCCCCCGACTACTTCTGGCCGGCAAAGTCAGAAATTCTGCTAAGAATCGACGGGAGTCGGGAGTGATTCCCGCCGATATCGACGGGAATCACAAATGACTCTCGCCGATTTTGCCTTAGGCAGATTTCGCCGCTCGCTGGACCGGTCCAGGCCGCCTTGCTCATTTCAGCCAAAACTCGGAATTTCCGAGGTGGGCCCCATAACGGTCTTTTAGGGTTTGCCTTTGGGTATTAATACGATGTTATTCCCATTGTCTATAGGACACACCAAAATACGAAAAGAGAAGCCAACGCCGTGACCTAGCGCATCGCGAGCTCCGCCCGCACGCACGTCACGGATCGGAAGTTGTCGCCGCCGCTGATCTCAGCTTGTCTCTGATCGCTCGACGATAGCACCGAGGCAAGCAGTCAGTCTCACGTGTCTCTCTCGAGATCTCTTGTCTTCCGATTCGTTGAACGAGACTTGTTCTCCCTTCCGAATCGGTTGAGACGTTTGATCCGACTGAGATCGTTCGAAGACCTTGCTTGCTTCGTCAAGAAGTTTTGATTTACAAAGCATCGCTGCCGCACTTGCTTGCCGCCGCCGATCTTGACATGATCCATTCCAAGTGAGAAATCCGGTTGTGGACTCTTCGTACTTTTCGTGCAAGCTTCAACGAACGAAGAAGGACATCAAAATCTCCATAAAGCATTGTTTGTATTTTTATTTACATTCAATTTTGTTGTAAAGGAATTTTCATTCCTATTTGTAAGGGTTGGGTGCAACCCGTTGTGGTGGAGTTGTGACTCCATTTTTGGAAGGGTTCCTTCCATGGTTGGGGGAGCGTTGCTCCTAGTGTGAGAATTGGATTTCAATCCGTTTGGAGAAGTGACTGAGTCATCCCGTTGTGGGAGATAGGTCGAAGGGGGAAAGTGGACGTACCTAAATCGGGGAACCACTATAATTCTTTGTGTGTTTTCTGTGTTTTGTTTGCTTACTTGTGCAGGTTAGTTTAATTCCGCAAAAGACTGCACGACACATATTCCCCCGCTTATAGGTGGATTAGGTTGACACTAGATACTTTCACAAAGTTATATGTGGATAATATTGCGCGGCTTAACGGTGTGCCCCGCAACATCGTGAGTGATCGAGATGGGAAGTTCATGTCTAATGACTTGAGGTTGGTGCAGCAAATGCTGGGGACTAAGTTGAAGTTCAGCACAGCCTTCCATCCGCAGATGGATGGGCAGACTGAGAGGGTCAACAGGACGATGGAAGACATGCTTCGCATTTGTGTCCTGGACTTCGGCAAGCAGTGGGAAGACCATCTTTATTTGGTGGAGTTTGCGTAAAACAATAGCTACCAAGCGAGCATACAAATGGCGCCCTTCAAGGCCTTATATGGTAGAAAGTGTCGCACGCCGTTGTCGTGGCTAGAAATGGGTTAGGCAAGGTTGTACAAAAAGCAAGAGGTGGAAAGCGCTACTTCAGTTGAGAGTGCTAAGTTGTTAGCCTAAATCACCTAGAGGGGGGGTGAATAGGTGAAATGCGTGTCAAATGCGGAATTAAAAAATGAACACAACACACATCAAGCAATCACAGACGACAAGAGATTTATAGTGGTTCCCCAATCTTGGGTACGTCCACTTTCCTCACCGATCTAGCAAATCACTAGACTCGGCTACTCCACTATCTCGGATTGAAAACAATCCTACACCTCGGAACCACGTTCCTACAAACTCGATCCAACTAGATCTACAGAACTCGGAAGAAAAAGCCTTCCTACAAATCTCGAGAACAAAGCTCCTACAAAGTAAATTGTTTGAAAGGAGAAATACAAACAACAATATTCTCAAATCTGGATCTTGACAGTCTTCTTCTTTAAGAGCTTTGGCTTGATCAGAGTATGTTGAAGATGACTAGAGAGAGATCCACAAATCTGAAAAATGGAATCACCTCGATCGAGAAAAATAGATCTGAAATCTTTGAGGCTCGGCGAGATCGGGTGATTAACTTTCGTTTGGATCGCTGGAGAATAAAAGTCGAAGGCAGCGATCGAAGATCGTCGATCCAGAGCTTCTTCCGTGAACGTCAATGGCGGCGGCGACGACGTGAGGAATTAGGGTTCACGGGTTTTCCTTTTTCTCTTTCTTAAAATAATAATCTTTCAAAGACTTGTTTTTAGTCAAATCTGAGAGGACCTATTTATAGGTGGACTCCAACGGTCAGAAAATTAATTCGGGATGACACGTGGACCAATCAGAAATGATTGATTTGAAATACACAGAGAAATGGACTTAGAGAATTTCAGGAAAGGTTAAACAAATATACTCGAGTCATAAAAGAAACATACTCGAGTATTAGATGGTATATACTCGAGTGGATAAGAAGGAGCATACTCGAGTATATGAAGATAAGCTACTCGAGTGATTCAAAGATCAGCACTCGAGTGAATTTAGAACTACTCGAGTATGAGAGAATATACTCGAGTAAAAACACTTAGAAAAATTTCTCAGATAAGAGGAGGAACTACTCGAGTAAAAGAGTTAGAGATACTCGAGTAAGAGAAGAATGAATTACTCGAGTATCTTGGAAAAGCTACTCGGGTAATCATTGAACTACTCGAGTATAAAAAACATCTACTCGAGTTCAGCGTCACTTACTCGAGTATATAGGGAACTACTCGAGTATGTAGACTTAGAATTATTCTGAGATGAGAAGCACAGATCTACTCGAGTATGAACATACCACTTACTCGAGTAACTAACCAACTACTCGAGTACAAGTTATCATCTACTCGAGTAAAACAGTCTACAGACTCGAGTATGTAATCTAACTTACTCGAGTGCAGACCCACTTACTCGAGTATACAAGAGATGTACTCGAGTATGTGGACTTAGAGAAAATTCTGGATCTAAAAGCAGAAGGATTTACTCGAGTATAAGATATGACCTACTCGAGTGACTGACTATCTACTCGAGTATAAACTTATCTACACGAGTACATAGAGTCTACACGAGTATATCTAAGGATCTACTCGAGTACTAAGTCACTTACTCGAGTATATGAAGAAACATACTCGAGTATGTGGACTTAGAAAAAATTTCTTCTGAAAAGATAA
The DNA here is from genome assembly GCA_039513925.1 of Platanthera zijinensis. Classification (NCBI taxonomy): domain Eukaryota; kingdom Viridiplantae; phylum Streptophyta; class Magnoliopsida; order Asparagales; family Orchidaceae; genus Platanthera; species Platanthera zijinensis. Next base: position 152,141,936 of record CM077080.1, on the reverse strand, counting down.
AGTTCAAAACTTCAGTCCACCAATCCAAGTGCTTGTATAGGAAGTGTATCCCAATAGAGAGGCTATAAGAGGCATACATGGCCAACACTTTGGATCACACAATGAGGGATTACATTGTATGGTCCTGTGTTTGGTGACCCATTATAGACTGACATTGGTCTACACTTAGCAATAAAAACCTGCACACATACAACTTGAACACAATATCAAATACACCTTAATTCATCTTAGTTCAAGGTCTGACCTCCTACAAATCTGAGGTATTGTGGAGACAAATCCCAACAATCTCCCCCTATTTGTAGATGTCAGCACCCTCTACACTAAGGTGAATTACTTTAAGAGTAAAAAGAACAATACACATATACCAAAAAAATAAAGTAGGCTAAAGCAGGGTAAATAAAAGATAGCCAAAACCAGAATCAAATATATATATAGAAATGATTTTAACAGATCAAAATATCCATTTCCACATCCTCATAGACTCAAGCAGGGGCTTCTTTGTGCATCCTTTCTCTTTTCAGCTCTTGCCTCTCTAGGTAACTAAATGGCTTAGGAAAGTAAGTTCTGGGCCTAGGAGGAGCAGCTGGGTTGTTGTGTCCCCAATTCCTGTCATGAAGTCTGATTTTGATTTGGGACACTTCATAGGCTTTCCATTCTGAAAAACTGTAAAACTGATCTCTGTTCTCACCAAGATCTGTCACTAACTTCAAGGTATCCAGGATTAGGGATTTGGAGGTTGGACTCCAAACCTCAGAATGAACAATTGGTGGTCTACCTTCAGAAGCTAGGGCAGGATCTTTTCTGGGTGCAGAACGACTGGCAGAAGCACCTTCACCATATTTTCTCTTCTTCCTTGGGGCTGGAATTTCATCTTGCCACATATCAGAATAGTAGAGAGGGGCTCATCTCAGTCACATCACCATCAGTCTAGGTGAGAAGACTGGCATACCTTCTGGAATGGTTCCTGGGCTGGAGCATCTGCTGGAGGTTGTTCTTCAAGAGGATTTAAGAAGTGTGGAATGATGGTAGGGTTGAGCTGGGCATTAGGGAAATTTTGGTTGTTTACCCATACAGCTGTATCATAAATGTAGAACTTCACAGACTGGAGCTGGGATAGAATATCTGCTTTCATGTCTTTTACAAGACCATCCACAGCTGCTTGAGCTTGTTTAGATAGGATTTCAACTTGTTCTTTTACAGCTGCTTGAGCTTGTTCAGATAGTTTGTTCACTTGTTCTTTTACTACCTTCTCCCCCTTGGTGATATCTACAGATAGCTGAGCAATAGCTTCATCTCTGAAGGTGCCAACTTCTTCACATATTTTCATCACATTTGCTTCAGCATTCTTGTCCATTACTATCTGATTATGTGCAACAGTTTCTTGTTGATTTCTCAGTTCACCTATGCTTGTGATAGTGTGGTCTATTGCTTTTCCACTTATTTGGAACAGTCTTTTAAGCTCATCAGTATTGGCTTGGATTTCAGCAAAGCCTCTACTCATCTCTTGTTCAAGAGTAGTGACCTTGTTATTGACTGATGCTAGAGATTCATCAAAGTGCTTTCTCTGTTCAATAAGCAATTGTTCAATTTTACTGATCATATCTGAAGAGGAAGAAGGGACTGAGGTTGTGCAAGAACTGAAGGAGCAGGAGGAGGAGCAATCCATGGAGGGATTTCCTGTAATGACTACTGAGCTGACAGCTCTTTTGAAGGGTTCTATCTCAACAGAGTCTTCTGTATTGATGAAGGAAGGAAGGGTGAAGTCCAGTGTCCTATGAAGGGCATCCACTGGTTCTGGAGAATCTTCCTCATCATCAGACAACAAAATCTGTTCAGACTGGCTGGACTCTTTAGCTGAGGACTGGGCAGGAGATTGTACAGGAGTCTGAACTGGGTCCTGAGCAGGAGATTGTGCAGGAGTCTGAATTGTAGTCTGAGCTGGAATCTGTACAGGAGATTGAACTGGAGACTTGGCAGGAGACTTTGCAGCTGATTCATTTTGAAATAGAGGAGCATCTGAGCTTAGCTCATCAATGAATTTATTTATATCTTCTGCTGTACACAGTAGGTCTGCAGTATCTGGAATCTCTGATTCAGGAATTTCTGATTGAAGATCTGCTGGAGGAGGAGAAACTGGAGGAGTAGAAACTCTTACTTCTGCTAGGTCTGAAGGTTCTGAGGAAGCTGGGTACTTTGGATGAGAAGAGGCAGGCTCCCCCTCAACTATTGCATCAGAGGTAGCAGCAGTTTGATTTAGAGGAGGAGATGGAATCCTGTCTTCAGATACACTGTGTTCTTGTGACTTTTCTGAAGGAATAGCAGATTTGGAGGCTTGGGCAGAATTCAGAATATTAATATCATATCTCTGGATGGAGGATATGGAGACTTTCTTCATGTGATGTAGGGGAGTTCCTTTGGATAGGTTAAATACAGATGGGTTAACTTCATGAAGCAGGAGGGAGATGATTCTGACAAAGCTGGGATGCTTTGTACTGTCTCTGATTTTGTCTAGGAGCAACAGTCCAAACTGAAACTGCTTGCGGCAGACAATTGCTTGCATTATGTCAAACATTTCCATAGAGATTTCTCGAATAGAATACGTCTTGCACAACAGTACTTTTGCAATCACATCTACCAGGAATTTCCTTCTGAGTTAAAGTCGGCCCTGCTAAAAGAATGTGCTTGAGGGTTAGCTCCACAGAACAAGCTAGTTCTTATGGAATCTTCTTCAGTCATATCGGCATCTTCATCAACCACTAGGAGCTTCAATAGAGTTGCAAGAGAGACTTTATCTAGTCGAATTTTTATCCCTCTTACCTTGGTTTTCAGGAGCTTTCCATTACGCTTGATCTTCAGATTCTGATAGAACTCCTCAACTGCTGGAAGAATAACTCTGCACGGCGACTCGAGAACGAACGATAATCCGGCGGTATCGAACAAAATTAGAAGATTTCTGAAATCATCTGAGAGATCGGCTATACCCGCGGGGGCGAGTTCAGAGCCGATTCCGATTTTAGAGGAAGGGGCCATCTGCGATTCTGGAAGATGAGAGAAGCGAAGAAGACGATGCTCTGCGATTTCTGGAAGATGAGGAGTCGGCGGCTACTCGAGTAAATGAGAAGTGGAAAGGGTTTTCCCGATTTTTCTATATATATATAATTCTAATTAGGTTTTAGGAAAAATAAAATAATTTCATTTCATACCTGAATGAAGCGGCAAATAGCTCGGTGCGAATAGAGAATGTAGAATTTCAAAGTAGAGAAGTCCGTATACTCGAGTAGGTCAGGTTCATACTCGAGTAGAGACGGAGCATACTCGAGTATGTAAAGTTCATACACGAGTAGTAACGAAGCATACTCGAGTGTGTAAAATTCATACACGAGTATGTGAAACTCTTTACTCGAGTATTTCCCGTTTACTCGAGTATGTCTTTCATATACTCGAGTATCTTACTCTGAAGGACAATTTTCCTTGGAGATATTTACTGACATAGATCTCTTCAACTTTTGAGAGTCCATTACTAGTCTTCTTTGTTGAGCAGCCCGAGTTCCGTTTTGAAGAACGAAAACTTGGACTCGTCCAGTGGCTTGGTGAATATATCTGCAACTTGCCTGTCTGTGGAGACATATTGTAGATCAATGTCTCCATTTTCCACATGCTCCCGGATGAAATGATAGCGAAGCTCTATATGTTTGGTCCGGCTGTGGGAGACTGGATTGTTGGCAATTGCTATGGCACTGGATGAGTCACAAAACAAAGGAATGTTCTAGAACTTCATGTTGTAGTCTTCAAGCTGATTCTTGATCCATAAAAGCTGTGCACAACAGCTGCCTGCAGAGATGTACTCTGATTCAGCCGTTGAGATGGCTACACAGTTCTGCTTCTTACTGCTCCAGGAAATAAGTCTCCTTCCGAGAAATTGGCAAGTCCCGAGGTGCTTTTCCTGTCATCTTTGCTACCTGCAAAATCTGCATCTGAAAATCCAATTAGTTCACTATCATTACTTCTTGGGTACCATAAGCCAAGATTTGGTGTGCCTTTGAGGTATCTCAAGATTCGCTTTGCAGCGATGTAGTGAGATTCCTTAGAGTTCACCTGAAATCTAGCACATACACATGTTGAGAACATTATGTCTGGTCTACTTGCAGTAAGGTAGAGCAAGGACCCAATTATGCTTCTGTACTTGGTTTCATCAAAAGGTTGCCCTTTCTCATCCTTGTCCAGAGACATAGCTGAGGCCATAGGAGTCCTCATAGAGGTTGCATTCTCCATTCTGAATTTCTTAAGTAGCTTTTTGGTGAACTTGGTCTGTGAGATGAAAATTCCATCATCAGATTGTTTCACTTGAAGCCCTAAGAAATATTTCAGCTCTCCCATACTGCTCATTTCAAACTTCCCTTGCATAAGTTTGGAAAACTTCTTGCAGAGGTTGTTATCCGTAGAGCCAAAAATGATGTCGTCGACATAGATTTGCACTAGCAAAATCTTGCCTTTTATTTCCCTAAGAAATAATGTCTTATCTATCTTTCCTCTTGTGAACTTGTTCTCAAGAAGAAAGGTAGACAACATCTCATACCAAGCTCGAGGAGCTTGCTTAAGACCATATAAAGCTTTTTGCAGTAAATAAACATAATTAGGAAAGGTTGAATCAACAAAACCTGGCGGTTGCTCTACATACACTTCTTCCTTTATGTCACCATTTAGGAAGGCGCACTTAACGTCCATTTGATAGACGGTAAAGCCCTTAAGTGCAGCGTAGGCAAGAAATAACCTGATCGTCTCCAGTCTTGCCACTGGAGCATATGTCTGGTCAAAGTCGATTCCTTCTTCTTGATGATAGCCCTTGGCGACAAGTCTGGCTTTATTCTTTATAATTGTTCCATCTACGTCCATCTTGTTCCGGTAGACCCATTTTGTCCCGATGACGTTCTTACCCTTGGGTCTAGGAACAAGTGTCCAGACTTTGCATCGTTTGAACTGATTCAGTTCTTCTTCCATGGCTAGAATCCAGGATGCGTCGGAGTTGGCTTCCTCAAACTTCTTTGGTTCAACCTGTGAAAGAAAACTTAAGTATAAATTCTCGTTAGTTGTACCTCGACGAGTTCTGACGCCATCCCGAGGATCTCCTATGATTTGGTCTACGGGATGATCCTTCAGGTGTCTGAACTCTAAAGTCCTTGCATCTAGGATCTCTTCAGCCACTGGAGTTGCATCTTCAGCTGAGATGTATTCCTCATCTTGATCATCTACCTCTTCAATAGGGGTTGTAGAGGTGATCTCGATGGACATCTCATCTCTATCTTTGGTAGTTTCATCCAAGCTAATTTCTTTCAACTTTGTACCTGCATCTACAATAGGCACACTAGAGGAGTTGCCTTGCAGCAGACTCGTCTCATCAAATACAAGATGTATTGACTCTTCTACCACCAGAGTTTTTCTGTTGAATACTCTATAGGCCTTACTGTGGCTACTGTAACCTACAAAAATACCTTCAAAGCTTTTCTCGCTAAACTTGGTAGTGTGATACTTGCCATTGTTAAGTACGAAGCACTTACAGCCAAAGATTCTAAAGTATGAAATGGTTGGTTGCCTGCCTTTTAGAAGTTCGTAAGGGGTCTTATCATGATTTTTGTTAATGAGTGCTCGATTTTGCACGTGACAAGCGGTGTTGACGGCTTCAGCCCAGAAATACTCTGGAAGTGAGGCATCACTCAACATGGTCCGGCAAGCCTCTATGAGTGTTCTGTTCCTTCTCTCAGCTACTCCATTTTGCTGTGGGGTACGAGGAGAGGAAAACTCATGAAAGATACCTTGACTTTCACAGAATTCTGTCATGGCTCCAGACTTGAATTCCGTTCCATTGTCACTTCTGATTTTGACTACGGAACAGTTGTATTCATTCTGGATCTGCCTAATGAAATTAGTGAAAATACCGAAGGTATCTGACTTGTGTTTCAGAAAGAACACCCACGCAAAGCGCGAGTAATCATCCACAATAACCAATGTATATTCCTTACCTCCCAAACTTCTAACTTGCAGTGGACCAAACAAGTCCATATGGAGAAGCTGTAAGCTTCTATTTGAATCCTTGCCTATTATGCTTTTAAACGAACTTCTTGTTTGCTTGCCTTTGATACAAGCGTGACAAGTACTGTCCGTAACGCACTTGACATTAGGTGTATCACGTACTAAGTTTTGAGAGAATAATTTATTAATAGTTTTGTAATTAATATGTGCTAGTCTCTTGTGCCATTGGTCAGCAAGAGATGCACTACTTTTTGCCAAAAGACATACTGGTGTCGAAGAGTCTATACAAATGAAATTTAAACAGAAAATATTTCTGCTTCGAGTGCCTGATAAAATAGTTTCCATGTTGTTAACCGATTTTATCAAACACTTGTCAGCATGAAATTCAACTACGTATCCTTTGTCGCATAGTTGGCTTATGCTGATGAGATTATGTTCCAATCCTTCAACATAGGCTACATCCGAAAAGGATACGCTACCGTTAGAGATCATACCATAGCCTTTAGTTATTCCTCGATCTGAACCTCCAAAGATGACCTTTGGTCCGTTGCAAACTGAGGTGTAATTCTGGAGTAGGCTCCTTGTCCCGGTCATATGCCGAGAGCATCCACTGTCCAAGTACCAGATTGGCATTTTGGTGGCCTTTGGACATACCTGCAATTACAATCATTTAGCCTTAGGAACCCAAACAAGTTTGGGTCCTTGGTCTCGAGTTAGAATACTCCCCCTACGAGTATTAGCCTCATGAGTGGTCATTCTCATGTTGCTAACTTGAGGGGTTGCAGCATTACTAGGATTGAACCAACAATCACTGGCAAAATGACCAATTCTGCCACAACACCAACAGTCGAACCTGTTGTATCTTTGCCTTGTGTAGTCCTGCTTGACTTTTTGGAATGAAGGTCCAGCAGGAGCTTTACTCTTGGAGGAAGAGGCTTCATGATGATGGCAATTACATGAAGTCTTCTCCTTCATAGGCTTTTCTACAATGGGTTTTACTTTTGGTGTCTTTTTGATATTGTGACCATGAGCATAAGGTCCATAGCTTTGAAGTTGAATCTCTTCATAAGGTGCTTTGAAGGCACTCTCGCCAAAGTTACGGGGACGAGTCCAACCTTGGTATCTTGACTTAGGCTTCTCAGGGATCGGCCTAGAAAAGTGTCCATAGGTAGAATCATAGTCGAGCTCGTTCATAGGAAAGATAACTTTCTTGAACAGAACAGGTTCCAAGAAAGCTTTCCCTTTTTCTTCAGCTAGAGCCTTCCGGGCAGCCTTATTCTTTCTCTTGGCCTTGTTTCTCCTAGAGGATTTACTGGAAGAGCCAATGTGGCCTAAACCAGCACCCTTGGCCTTAGCAGAGAACTCAGCAATGATTGGAAGAACTGTCTTAGGCTTAGAGAAACTCTCAACAAGTTTCTTTTCTGCCTCGAGTTGTTGTTCCAATTCTTTGATGATTTCCTCTTTAAGGTCGAGGTGCTTGAGAGCTTGATTGTATTCATCCAGAGCACTGTTTAAGATCTCTTGAAGAGAGTTAGTCTTATTGATTTCTTCTCTCAAGCTGCTCTCACTAGCCTGTAGAGATTTTATCTCTTTGGCTTGAGTTTTCACTACTCTACGACATTTCTCGTAGGTCATGAGCAACTCTTTGTACTGGGCCATGAGTTCAGATTCATCTTCAGAGGAATAGCCCTCTTGCTCATTATCATCATCAGAATCAGAGAGAGGAGTGTGAGATTTTACCTCCCCAGTGAACTGGGGGACTTATTCATCATCTGAGTGAGCCATGAGCCCAAAGTAAGCTTCCTCTTCTTCACTCGACTCAGATGAGTCGGAGTCGCTGAGAGTTTTGCTCTTCTTGGCTACTAGACTCTTCTCTGTCCTCTTCTTATGGTGTGAGGATTTCTTTTCCTCTCTTCTTCCACCTTCTTTCTTTTTGTGAGGGCAGTCGGCGATGACGTGACCTGGCTTATTACAACAATAACAAACGATGTCAGTCGAAATCTGTTTGTTCTGTTTAAAGTTATACCTGTCATGGCTACTTGACCCTTTCTTTCTCTGATCACCATCACGTCGTGATCTTCTGAATGAGGCATCTTTGCCTCTCCATTGCTTCTTCTTATTTAAGAATTTCTTGAATTACCGGGAGAGCAATGAGAACTCTCCTTCAGATAGTTCTGAGCCAGATGAGCTTGGATCAGACGATTTTTCTTCATCAGCTTCAGCAACTGGGGCAGGAGAGCTAGCCTTTGTCTTCCTTGAGCTATTTGCCTTTAGAGCGACAAACTTCTCCTTGGATGCAGACCTGCTGATCTCTTCTTCAGCTTTTCTTGAGTTGATTTGCAGCTCGTAAGACATAAGCTTTCCGAACAGATTCAGCGGGTCTGTCTCAGCTAACCTTCCAAACTCCCGAATGGCACATACCTTATTGTCCCATTCCTTGGTTAGGGATCTTAAGAATTTGTCATTGAGTTCCCCATTGGTGAAGACACGTCCATAAACTCTGAGGCCATTTACTATCTTGAAGAAGTTCTCAAAAGTGTCAGCTATGGCTTCCTTATGACCCTGCCTGAAGGCTTCATACTTCTGGTTCAGTAGGGACCTTCGATCATCCCTTACTTCTTCAGTACCTTCCATTAGAGTCACTAGGGATTGCCACATCTCCTTGGCAGATTGGCAATGAATCAGATTCTACAGCATTGAGTCATCGACTGCACTTGCTATAATGTTTTTAGCTTTCTTGTCCAGAGAGACAAGTGCAATCTCATCCTTATCTAGATCCATCAATTTCTTGGGAACTTGTTTAGTGGGATCTATGGTGGAAGTAGTCATAGGAATGTGGGGACCTTCTTCAACAATCATGAAGATCCGGGGATCTACTGCTTCCATGAAGAACTTTACTCTTTCCTTCCACATAGGAAAATTATTCTTGGTGCAGATAGGGAGTTTAGCAAAATCCTTGGTCTTACTCATGCTTGATACTATTCAAGAAACAACTTAGAAGGATAAGATCAAGGTGTTAACCTTTTAACGATCAACCACCCTCTGATACCAATTGAGAGTGCTAAGTTGTTAGCCTAAATCACCTAGAGGGGGGTGAATAGGTGAAATGCGTGTCAAATGCGGAATTAAAAAATGAACACAGCACACATCAAGCAATCACAGACGACAAGAGATTTATAGTGGTTCCCCAATCTTGGGTACGTCCACTTTCCTCACCGATCTAGCAAATCACTAGACTCGGCTACTCCACTATCTCGGATTGAAAACAATCCTACACCTCGGAACCACGTTCCTACAAACTCGATCCAACTGGATCTACAGAACTCGGAAGAAAAAGCTTTCCTACAAATCTCGGAGAACAAAGCTCCTACAAAGTAAATTGTTTGAAAGGAGAAATACAAACAACAATATTCTCAGATCTGGATCTTGACAGTCTTCTTCTTTAAGAGCTTTGGCTTGATCAGAGTATGTTGAAGATGACTTGAGAGAGATCCACAAATCTGAAAAACGGAATCACCTCGATCGAGAAAAATAGATCTGAAATCTTTGAGGCTCTGCGAGATCGGGTGATTAACTTTCGTCTGGATCGCTGGAGAATAAAAGTCAAAGGCAGCGATCGAAGACCGTCGATCCAGAGCTTCTTCCGTGAACGTCAATGGCGGCGGCGACGATGTGAGGAATTAGGGTTCACGGGTTTTCCTTTTTCTCTTTCTTAAAATAATAATCTTTCAAAGACTTGTTTTTAGTCAAATCTGAGAGGACCTATTTATAGGTGGACTCCAACGGTCAGAAAATTAATTCGGGATGACACGTGGACCAATCAGAAATGATTGATTTGAAATACACAGAGAAATGGACTTAGAGAATTTCAGGAAAGGTTAAACAGATATACTCGAGTCATAAAAGAAACATACTAGAGTATTAGATGGTATATACTCGAGTGGATAAGAAGGAGCATACTCGAGTATATGAAGATAAGCTACTCGAGTGATTCAAAGATCAGCACTCGAGTGAATTTAGAACTACTCGAGTATGAGAGAATATACTCGAGTAAAAATACTTAGAAAAATTTCTCAGATAAGAGGAGGAACTACTCGAGTAGAAGAGTTGGAGATACTCGAGTAAGAGAAGAATGAATTACTCGAGTATCTTGGAAAAGCTACTCGGGTAATCATTGAACTACTCGAGTATAAAAACATCTACTCGAGTTCAGCGTCACTTACTCGAGTATATAGGGAACTACTCGAGTATGTAGACTTAGAATTATTCTGAGATGAGAAGCACAGATCTACTCGAGTATGAACATACCACTTACTCGAGTAACTAACCAACTACTCGAGTACAAGTTATCATCTACTCGAGTAAAACAGTCTACTCGAGTATGTAATCTAACTTACTCGAGTGCAGACCCACTTACTCGAGTATACAAGAGATGTACTCGAGTATGTGGACTTAGAGAAAATTCTGGATCTAAAAGCAGAAGGATTTACTCGAGTATAAGATATGACCTACTCGAGTGACTGACTATCTACTCGAGTATAAACTTATCTACACGAGTACACAGAGTCTACACAAGTATGTCTAAGGATCTACTCGAGTACTAAGTCACTTACTCGAGTATATGAAGAAACATACTCGAGTATGTGGACTTAGAAAAAATTTCTTCTGAAAAGATAAAGTTCAAAACTTCAGTCCACCAATCCAAGTGCTTGTATAGGAAGTGTATCCCAATAGAGAGGCTATACATGGGCCAACACTTTGATCACACAATGAGGGATTACATTGTATGGTCCTGTGTTTGGTGACCCATTATAGACTGACATTGGTCTACACTTAGCAATAAAAACCTGCACACATACAACTTGAACACAATATCAAATACACCTTAATTCATCTTAGTTCAAGGTCTGACCTCCTACAAATCTGAGGTATTGTGGAGACAAATCCCAACATTAGTGGTATGAACCATTCGGGAACGTTTGCTGATCGCTTAGGATAAAAAAGCTAAATACTACGATGCCAAGCACCGGAATGTGGAGTTCACGGCTGGTGATTGGGTGTAATTGAAGATAAAGCCGTTCAAGGGTGTTTCACGGGTACGACGCTTGAAGAAGCTGAGCCCGAGGTACCTTGGACCATTTGAGGTCCTGGAGCGGATCGGTAAAGCGGCTTATCGTCTGAAGCTATCGGTGGAGTTAAGTGGTCTATACGACGTATTCCACATATTAGTGTTGTGGAAGGCGGTGCTAGAGCCTTCGCAGGTGATTGTAGTTGATCAAGTACCGGTGGACGAAGGGTTGACAACTAGGGTTAAGCCCGTTTGTGTTGAAGACTCTGAGGTCAAGCGACATCGTAACAAGGAGATCAGAATGGTCAAGGTCCGTTAGGACAATTGCGGTCGTGAGGAGCTCTCTTGGGAACGGGAGCAAACCATGCCTTAGGAGTACCTAGAGTTATTTCACTCAGGTACCGCTTTTGGTTTTCCGTGTTCATTTCCTTTGGTAATTTCATGGACAAAATTCTTTTAAGAGAGAGAGAGAGTTGTAATGCCCCGAAACTCAAAAGAGTGACGGGTGGTGTTTTGAGCAAAATTTGGGATTTTGTAGAGGTGACACGGCCTGGGACATGGGCGTGTCCCAGGGCATGTCGTGCTCAGGTTCGGCGATGGTTGCATGGTCGACGAAATCGCAATCAACGGTCGACGGGCAGTGAACACGACCTGGGACACGGGCGTGTCCCAGGGCGTGTCAGCCACTTAAAGCTTTCCACTCAACGATCATTGAGTGAGGACGCACGGCTTATGCCCAGGCGTGTTCGTGTCCGACACGGGCGTGTCAAATTCGACACAGGCGTGTCAAATACCCGTGTCCTCCTCGGGTCGTTTGGTGAGTTGATCTAAGACAGCTACACGACCTAGGATATGGGCATGTCCCAGGGCGTGTCTAGCACATGGCATGTGACACGGGCATGTCACATGGTCGTGTCTTGCTCTAGACATTCTGGTCCTGTGTCGACTGAGGCACACGCCCAGCTACACGGGCGTGTACTGGCTGATACGGGCGTGTCAAGCCTGACACGGGCATGTCGAGTGCCCGTGTTCTTTTCAGGATGCATCGGTGTTGGTGTTGATTGAGGAACATGACCTTGTACATGAGCGTGTCGCAAGCCGTGTTCGGCCTAGGAAGTTTATTTTTGGGCCAAATCGCAGCTGTTCGTTTCCTTATTTTTTGATCTAACGGCTCAGATCTCTCCATGCTCGGGTTAAGGCTGGGATTGAGTGTTTAAACCCTCATTTCTTTTGGGTTCACTCTCTTACTAACTTCTAGAGAGAAGAGAGAGTAAGGAGGAAGAAGGAAGAGAGAACCGATCGCTGGAGGAGATTCAGAGCGCCAAATCGCAAACCGAGCCCGGATCTGCGGAGGCATGATCATCGCGGTGCTATTCATCCACGTAGTTTTCCATGGTGCCGAAGAGAAATTCTAGGGTAACGATTCTCATCTTGAGCATGTGAAGCTCTTCTTCATTTGCATGATAAAACCCTCTCCCGCGAGTATGCGGCGAGTTTGCGGTGTTCCTTGGGGTAGATATGTAAAATCCCCCTTGTTTAGAGTCCGGAATCGAAGTACGGGCATAGGCATGTTACGTGAAGCCTACCCGGACAAGTTGGTCTGGATCGGTGATGTTGCATTGTATGAGTAGCCGAAGAAGACTCTGTGCCTTTTATTGTTTTCGGGGTTTCTACGAGATAGATTGCAGTAGGGATCCTTGGGGATTAACCCCAAGGCGCACCCAGAAAACCGGGCGGAAATGCATTTCTGCCATCTTGGTGGTCTGGGAGCCAACCTTGAACATAACTGGGTTATGTGCTTGTGTGATCAAATTTGGGATCCGGGAGAAGCTTGGCCCACGCGTACGTCTTAAAGTGACTAGACGGTGTGAGCAACGGGCAAGGAAATGGACCCGAGCTATGTGGTTTGGTGACAGATACCTGAAAAAGGGACTGGCCACTGTCATAGTCATGCGAGTCTTAGGATTAGACCGGAAAGACTAAAAATGCTCATGAAATTTGCCGTCCAAGGGATGGTGGTGAGACCGTGGTTTTGAACGGGTCCACCGAGTTAGTGCCCTGAGAGCATGGGGTGTGTGGCCGTGTGAGCCTACATCTGTGATGTTGTGCTTATTCACTATTTTACTTGTTATGCTAACAAGTGCAAGGAAGAAGCTTTGCCACCCCGAGTTTGGGGGCGGAATTGTTATAATTTAGTCAGCTTGAGCTGACCGTTATTCTTGTTTGCCACCGTTGCAGTGATTTCTGCTTGCAGGTGTTGCGGAACCGAGCGGCAAATAGAGGGCCAAATCCCAAGTTGATGAGCCGACCCTCAAAGGCCTCGTTGGTTTGCTTATTTAAATCATGTGTGGCCGGCCTGCGAGCCGAAGTTTATAAAAAACTATTTATTTAAGTGAACTGTTATAAGGCCAACACTCTTTGGTACTTTGTCTTTCATTCCTGTTTGGTTTGTTAGTGGACATTCATGCTTGTTGGCAGGGTTCTTATTATTGAAACTTAATAAATTGCTTCTGCTAGATGCTCTGTGTAGGACGTGTGTATTGGTTGAATGGTTTCATTGAGTAACCAATCGGTCTGTCTATGGTATATGGCGCCGGTCCCTGGTTGGACCTACTGTTATATGCTATGTGACGGATAGGGGTGTTACAGTTACACCATCATCTCCATAAATAGCTGAAGACAGTGATGAAGATTTCAGTGAGCCAACTGATAGTGTCCCAGCAGCTGAAATAATTCCACAAGAGGAATTAGCTCCACCAGCTGTTGAGCAACCAACTCCTCCTGCTGATTTAGTCACACTTAGAGATCATCCTATATCTCAAGTGATTGGAGACATATTAGCAGGTGTGCAGACTAGACATCAGCTCCACCAGGATTTGATGCATGCCTGTTTCATTTCTCAAGTTGAACCACAATCCATTCAAGATGCAGAGAAAGATCCCCACTGGATCCTTGCAATTCAAGAGGAGCTCAACCAATTTGAGAGGTGTAGATTTTGGGAATTGGTCCCAAGAATAGAGAACTACCCAGTAATTAGAACAAAATGGGCGTTCAAAAACAAGATGGATACACAAGGAGCAATCATAAGGAACAAGGCTAGGCTTGTTGCTCAAGGGTATAGGCAGGAAGAAGGCATTGATTATGATCAGACCTTTGCTCTAGTGGCAAGGCTAGAGGCAATCAGGATCTTCTTGGCCTATGCTGCTTCTCAAAAATTTAAAGTCTATCAAATGGATGTTAAAAGTGCTTTTCTGAATGGAAAGCTGAAAGAAGAAGACTATGTTGAACAACCACCAGGTTTTATCTCTCCAACTCAACCTTCTTTTGTTTATAGGTTGCATAAAGCTCTTTATGGTCTTAAGCAAGCACCAAGAGCTTGGTATAAGACCCTAGCTAGCTTCTTGTTAGAACATAGATTCTCTAGAGGCATAGTAGATAGGACTTTATTTGTTAAACATCATCATGATAAAATATTGTTAGTATAAATATATGTAGATGATATTATATTTGGTTCTACTGATCCCAAACTATGCAAAAGGTTTTCCAACCTTATGCATTTAAAGTTTGAGATGAGCAGTATGAGTGAGCTCTCCTACTTCCTTAGTCTCCAAGTCAAGCAGACACCTGATGGCATTTTCCTATCCCAATCCAAGTATGCTAATGAGCTGATCAAAAGGTTTGGGATGTCTAGTGCCTCAGCTAAGAAAACACCCATGGCTGTCAATGTTGTGATTGATTCTGATGAGCATGAGAAACCTGTTGATCAAAAATTATATAGGGCCATTTTTGGGTCCCTGTTATATCTCATAGTAAGTAGGCTAGATATAATGTTTGCCACATGTCTTTGTGCTAGGTTCCAGGTGAACCCTAAAGAATCCCACCTTATTTTATTAAAAAGGATTTTGATATATATAAAGAGTTGCCCAAATCTAGGACTCTGGTATCCTGCTGAGTAAGAATTTGAGGTGACTGGATACTCAGATGCTGACTTTGCTGGATGTAGAGTAGACAGGAAAAGTACCTATAGAACATGCCAGTTCCTGGGTGCTAGGCTTGTCTCTTGGTTTTGTAAAAAGCAAACATTTGTGTTTACATCAACTGTAGAAGCTGAGTACATAGCAGCTGGCAGTTGTTGTTCTCAGATGTTATGAATACAAAATCAGCTAGTAGACTATTGATACAACTTAAATAATTCAACTATATTTTGTGATAGTACTAGTGCTATTTCTATAGCACAGAATCCAGTCCATCATTCTAGGACTAAGCATATAGATGTAAGGCATCATTTCATTAGGGAGTGTGTAGACAAAAAGAAAATAAATCTTACCTTCATCCCTACTGATTTGCAAAGGGCAGATATTTTCACCAAACCTTTGGATAAAAAGAAACATCCATTCTTTATGAATCAGCTAGGTATGATTAATGGAGATGAGATTATTTGAATTTCTGTCTGAGATCGACGATCTGCTAACGTCTCATGAAGTTGAACGTCGAACGGAGATCGACGATCACTTCTTTGTGAAACAATTATCGTCGAACAGAGATCGACGATTTTTGGTTTAGAGAATTTATCATCGAACTGAGATTGACGATTTATTCCTTCTCTTCTATCTGAGGTTACCAAACTCATTTTGTATTAAAATATTTCGCCAACCTTATTTTTGAAGTCGTTTTAGTAGTTAATACGCTTGGCTAATCCCGTCTCTTTGTTTTCTTAGACCTTATAAACTAGGGTTTAGACGGAAATAGTCCTGCACTTTCCATTTCCCTTCTGCACTTGATCTTTGTTTTCTCTGTAGGAACTCTCCAATGGCAATTCTAGCGGCGATTGTGTCCAGCATGAAGTTCGATTCAGGTTTTGATATTGATCTGGATTCATTCAAGCATAGTGATCAGATGTTTCAGGACGTGTTGAAGCTATTTGATGCACCGAAGTTACAGAAGTTTCTGATGACCAGGATGAAGTTACCAGTATCAGAAATTAAAGAATGGGCTAATACCTCTTCTTCAAACGGACAGACGATGATATGAACTATTTCTGGACAGGAGGTACATCTAACCCATGTCGTTCTTAGAGAAATTTTTGGTTTTATTAATGGAGAAGACGATATTGATTTGGATAAAGAGGAATTTGCTGCCATGTTTGCCAAAATGGGTTATGCTAAGGCAAACCCTAGCAAGCTTCTGAAAAAGAACTTGTTTCCTCAATACAAGTTCTTGGCAGATATTGTGGGAAAAGTGCTGCTTGGGAAGCACACTGGTGATGAGTCCATATTTTATACCGGATTCCGGACTCATCTGGGCTCATTTTCATGCCATTGCACTTCTTTTTAGCACCAATACCACTCCTTTTGGAACACTACACTATTCCACGCCCATTGCACTTTAGGCCCATTTTCTGTGTGCTTTCGTTGTTTCTGTGTTTGTGTTGTTTTACTTGTTCTCTTGCTGTTACTTGAGAATGTGGTGTGCACTTTTAGTGGCCTTTCTGCCTCTTCTGCTGGTGCATGGGTCGTTTGCGTGTTTCGGAATCTCTCGGGAGACCCCAACGATACAGAGACACTGTGCATGATCACTGGACTCACTGCACATGACCACTGGCCGTGTGCCACTGATCGTGCGCCACTGATCGTGCGCATTACAGTCTCATTTTCCCCTTTCCTGTCATGACGATCTCACGAGCACTGGACCTATTGCGCATGACGACTGGTCGTGCGCTAGTTATCGTGCGCTCTGTCCTCTTCGTTTTCCTTGTTCTGCCCGGGTAATCGCACTATCAGTGGATTAAGTGCGCACGACCACTAGTCGTGCGCCACTGATCGTGAGCATATTTACTGATGTTTTTTGTCCAAGTTGCAGGTTTAATTAGAAATTGTGCACGATCATCGACAAACAGTGCACACGACCACTGGTCATGCGCCACTGATCGTGCGCTCTGCTTATTCTTTCTCCATATTTAAGGATCATTCCGCGAATTAGGTCGGACGACTCGATCGGGACTTGCCGCCAGTCCGTCGTTTCGCCTTCTAGCTGCTCCATCCATCTCCACCTTCATCCCTTCCATCGGGAGTCCATAGACGGTGATTCCGAAGCTTTCCAAACCCTCCGGCGAAGCTCTCGGCCATTGATGACCTCAACTTCAAGATTTCCACCGGAGTTGGAGAAGAAGATGACCTAGAGAACGGACTCAAATGCCTTCAAGGTGACAGCTCGTCGGTACCGAAATACTCCTCGGACTGAGCCCAGAAGCGGATTGACAACTCGCTATTCCAGCCACGACCTACGGTGGACCTTCACCCTCTAGTGGTTTACTCCTCTTCCCCTTTCTTTGTTGTATGGAATGATTTGATATTGTAATGAAATATATTTTCTACTCTATTTCTAATTGGATGTTTGTAGTTTTCATTTGCTTTTGAGTTGTGTGCTGTGAATGCACCTCGCCCACTCCGCATCCACTCCATACCCATGTTTCACCCGATTGCACTCTGCACAAGAGCACTTCCATCCATTAGCTTTCCGTCCACTCGCCCAACCGAAGTTTGGCATTGCGGCCGATACACTCACCTCACCTTGCGAAGCGGTGCCTTCGACCCGCATAGTCTTAATTAGTTTATTAGATCAAGAAACCACAATCTCACAAGCCCCCTTTTTAATCTTTTCTAAGTATAACCCTCATAACGATATTTTCTGAACTGTCGCTGCTCTATGCTAATTGCATTCCTCAAGAGACTGACACTCAGGGATTTATTCCCAAATTTTATTACTTGTGCGACCGGTGCGCTTGCTTATTTCCATGCATCAACTTCCCATGATTATATATCCAGGCCCCAGTTTCTTTTGATGAGTGCCTTGGTTAATCATAAATCAATGAATTGGGTTGAAGTTTTGTTTGAGTTGATTAGGAAGAAAGCAAATAAGAGAGAGGTCTCTTTTGGCAGAATTTTAGGGAATTTTCTCACTGAAAAATGCCCTGAGTTGTTGACATCCCCAACAACATTCATCAATGCTTCCAATAGACTGACCCTAGCTCTCTTTGGAAAGTGGGAGAGGACTATCTCAAAGCCCTCTAGTGCTCCCTCCACCCACAGGGTTTGTGAGGACACAAGGACTGCTCCAGTCACTCCTCACCCTAGAGAAGATGAGCCAGAGATTCCTCCTTCCCCATCTAGACCAACTTCCCCTTTGCCACATCAACCAACTCCACCTCAGAGCCCTCCTCCAGGAACTCCTACTCCTTTGTCTCCTCTACCATATTATCTAGAAGAGATCCCCTCCACCAACATCTCAATCAAAACCTCACCAACTTTTGATCTTCATTTCTCTTCACCAACTCCTTCACCAACTCATTTACCTTCTCATGAACCCTCACCTCATGTTTCCCCCCAACTAGAACAAGTGTCTATCCCTGAATCCACCACTCAACCTACCATCTCCAACATCTGCACAGCTTGTGGTCATTCCACTTCCTCTCTTCCATCTATATCATCTACTCCATCTGCTCTCATTGCCCTTCTCACCCCTACCATCAAATCCATTATAGAGGATGCCATTGCACCACTACTAGTTTCTTTTAATTCTTTTGTTGCCTCTTTTTCTGGCCCTTCTTCATCCAGGGGCCTTGCAGCAGAAATTACTGCTACCAGGCAGGGGGAGATGTCCAGTGAAAAAGTCCCTCCTCCTCCAACAGTTACAACAACAGAGGCAGACACAGTTTTGGCAAAGGCAGACACAGGTTTGACAGTTGTAGATATAGAGATTATAGATACAGTTTTGGAAGATACAGAGAATGTAGATATTGATATTCCTGATGCAGAAGTTATTGCATTTTTGGAAGATGACATTGAAATCCCTGAAGAATCCTTGGACATTCTTCCTGGAGATTGTTTTATCTCTCCAGCTTTTGAACTGACTTTAGTTCTAAGCTCTTTTGATCTTTTGTATAGAGATTGTCTTCCCCCTGCTACTTTCCAATCTTGTTCAGATATAATATGTTATACTGCTCCTGTGTGCAAAGATCTTTTACTTCAGCTTCTTCAGAGTTTTGCTGCTCCAGTGCCTGAGCTCTTGGCAGCTCCTAAGCCTGAGCCTTCTACAGCTCCTTCTGCAGTTCTAGTGCCTGAGCTGATCAGTATGCCAGAAATTGAGAGTCCAGAGCCCAAGGCCTTCTCTCCTCCAACCTATGCTTGTTCTACTTCTCCAATCCCATACTTGGATGAAATTATGGCTGCTAATGCAGCTGAAGAACTTTCAGTTATCAAAGAGATTGATGATTTATATGATAATCCACCAGGCTCATCTGATAATGATTCAGATTCAGATTAAGACTCAGATCCAGATGTTAGTAAGAAGAAGAAAGTGACCAAGAAAAGAAAAGCTGCAGTGAAGGAAGTGCCTAAGTCTAATCCTCAAGATGACATTACTTACTTCATCAGGCACAATATTACTCTCACATCAACTACTCCTCACTGGAAGAGATTTTCTAAGAATGAGATGAAGGCTAAGAAGAAAAGGAGAAAGACTGGCTCCTCTCCTATCAAAGTTTTCAGGAAGGATCCACCACCTCCTCCTCCTCCTTCAACAGGTGCAAGTGGAAATGTTGCTTCTAAGACTGCTACCTCCTCCCATCAGCAGACTTCTTATGCTCCTCACTCTCACAGTAGACCATCTAGGTCTTATTCAAGAGGCTATTCAAGAAGGAGAGATAGACAGAATGATCAGGCTGATAGAGAAGATATTTCAGATTCTAGCAGGAGATTCAGAATTCCTGAAAAATTCAGTCAAGTCAGACCTCCTCCAAACCTTCATGACAGTCATTCTCAACATACAATAATAAAAACAAAATTCCAAGAACAATCAATCAAGCACAAGAAGCTTTAGAAGACATCTCATGACTCTAAAAAAGAATCATCTCAGTATGAACCTGAGCTTGATCCAAACTTCAGGATGGCTAGGTTTCATGAATTGATTACTCTTTCTTAAATAAACAAAGCTAGAAAAGAAGGAACTGATCCTTCTTAATTCTCGACAATGTCTAAGTATAGGGAGAAAGAGCTGGAACAATTTGATATTGATAAGAATATCTTTGATGCTAATGCCTATATGCAGGTACATCCTGAGGCAGTTTTTCCCAGAGCAGCTACAATTAAAGTTCTTGGTGAAGTAAACTTGAAAATGACAAGACAGCAAGCAGTAGATCCAAAAAGAAGAATTGAATTTACTAAGCCAGCTTCAGACAAGTCTTAGTAACTATTTTCTTTTTGTGTCTATATTTATTATTATAAATACATGTTGAACTTTTTTTATATCTCATGACAAATATATTTATTTAGTTTTCCTGTTGTTTTCTTTTATTATTGTTTAGTGACCTCACCTAAATAGGGGGAGATTGTTGGATCCCTAGTTTGGATTTGGGCTAGGTTCACTAATCTAGGCTAAGTCAGACCCACGTTGTATAACCAGGGTCTAGTCTTGTGTCTTAGGTGTTAGTCAGGTCAACAAATCACTGAGACAAGACCAAGACATCAGAGACTTAGAAGACAGTAGAGAGTGAACAAGGCAGAAATTTCTCTAAGTAAAAAGTCATTCGACAATCGCTGAAGAGAGCTCGACGATCTTCATTCTGCGCTCAACGATCTCAGAGTTAAATCTCTAAATGCTGAGATCGATAATTGCTGAACTCAGGTCGACGATCTCTGATCTACTTTCAGGATTGAGATCGATGATCAAACATCTCAGTTCGACAATCTTGAAGCCCGATTTGGAAAGCAGATTTTCAGGTCAACGATCACATGGCTCAGCTCGACGATAGAGGATGTTTGAGCTCGACAATCTCAGGACCAGATCGACGATTTCTGACAGATCAACATTTTATTCTCTGCAGTTATTATTTTCCTTATTGACTGTTTATTCTTTTGCTTATATGACTCTGAGTGATTAATGCATATATTCTCTGAATATAGCCGTTCCTTGGCAATCATTAATTGCTTGTTTTCACAGAGTTATTATACAGCCTTTCTCGGGACAGTTAAGGAAATGAGTTAATTCTCATATAGCCGTTGCACAAGTTCTCGTGATTCCGACAGTCAATCAATGTGGACGATTTCAAATTCAGTTTGGAATTATTAAAAGAAAATGGATTCAGAGAATAAAAGACCCAGAGATTTTTTATTCAGTACTTCTTGATGTAGTCGACAGACATTTGAAAGAAATCATAAGAATGCAAGAAAAAGAAGAAGAACAGCTCTCAGTTCCAAAAACAAGAGTTCATTCAAGAAGCTTGTGGAGACAATCCTCTTTAATCAGTCTCAGCTTTCTGGATTTCAAGTCCTACACCCTGTACAAGGCTCTGATCTCATGAACCATTCAAATCACAGGATAAGCCTTGACTCCATCAGGATCACTCTCAAGTCTTCTTTTATTTGCTTGAGAAAAGAGAAGACAACTCAACTTTTTTCCTTCCCCCCTCTGTGTAAAGGGTTTTTACACCCTTCAAAAGTAATTCCTTGTTGTGAGGTCACCTGATCAAAAGACTTCAAGTTGGTTTTCCGGCACCTGATCAAAAGCTAGAAGGGTTGCAATATCTCCCTTGAAATAGATATTTTTTGGTGGCAGTCACCTTATCAAAAACCTGAGAGTGATTCCTACCAGGGTGGTAGAAGAGTGGATGTACCCAGATTTGGGGAACCACTATAATTTCTTGTGTCGTCTGGTTGCACCTTTTCTTATTGCTCTTGCTAGTTCCTGTGATATTTAGAATTGTTCTCTAGTTTTCCTTCTGCTTAAATATTTATTGGTATCACCTATTTTTGTACTCTGATAGAATAGTTAAAAAGACAGCCTAAAGTTTTTAAAACACTATATTCACCCCCCTTAGAGTAGATCTGAATAACTCTCTCCTTTCATATGAACTTGAACATGTATTAAATATATCTTTGTGTATGCTCATTGACATATTTGACTTCTTCAATTCTAGGACATTGTGGGCAATGGACCCAATAATCTCAATATATTTGAAGAAGTCAAAACTCTCCACCAAATATCATAGTCAATGACATACACTAACAAATTGCAATAATACAGTAGGAAAATATATGATAAGAAGATAAGTTATAATATACTTCCTTGTCTGCAGGGCATAACTGTACTTGCTCCCCCTTAATAGCTGCTACCTGCTTTTGATGAATTTGATACCACTTGTATCCTTTTCCTCGTCCTATGAATTTGATACCTCTTTCAAGTCCATGAATAGGTAAGCTGATTCAAGTCCTTCTCCCCCTTTTTGACTTCTGTAAATAGCCAGGGAGGATATTCTGCTCCCCCTCTTTGATTTCTCATAGGCAGTAGTTTGAACATCTTGAGAGTACTTAGAGTAGTGTTGGAAATGCTCCCCCTCAACTGAAGCAACATCTAACATGTTTCTTGGTAGACAGTGTAGTCTGCACTAGTCTGGACAGCACTTGAACATAATACCATTGAAGGCACACCACTTGAAATGCCTTCAATATATTGAAGAGAAATTCAATCTACAAGACATAATATGGCCTACAATAATTTAAGGAGCAACTGAAGCTATACTAGGTTTAACATACCCAACTCAAATTTGAAGGTGTTAAACTTTGCTTCATCTAGTGGCTTAGTGAAGATGTTAGCCACTTGCTTGTCTATTGGGACAAACTCAAGGGTGATGTCTTCACATTCCATATATTCCCTAATGAAATGGTATCTTACCTTAATATGCTTAGTCCTGCTATAAGAAACATGATTCCTAGCAATTGATATATCACTAGTATAATCACAAAATAGGGGGCTTCTACTTATCTGGATGTTGTAGTCTTGGAGTTGATGTTGGATCAACAACAATTCAGTATAACAACTACCTACTGAGATGTACTCTGACTTTGCAATTGAGATTGCGACACTGGTTTGATTCTTGTTGCTCCAAGATACTAGTCTTCTACCCACGAGTTGACATGTGTCAGAAGTGCTCTTCATGTCCTCTTTGTAGCCTGTAAAATATGCATCTAAGTAGCCTGTTAGTTCAAACTCCCCATTCCTAGGGTACCATAGGCTAAGATCTGGTGTGCCCTTAAGATACCTCAAAATTCTCTTTGCAGCAGAGTAATGAAATTCCTTAGGGTAAGCCTGATACCTAGCACAAACACATGTAACAAACATGATTTCTGGCCTACTTGTAGGAAGATAAAGAAGGGAGATAATTATCCCTTTATACAAGGTCTCATCAACAGGCTTCCCTGCTTCATCCTTGCCTATAGGCATATTTGACCCCATGGGAGTTATTATGGTGGAGGAATTTTCCATGTCAAATTTCTTTATTAACTCCCTAGTGAACTTAGACTGGGATATGAACAAGCCATCATCACTCTGTCTTACTTTGAGACCCAAGAAGAACTTAAGTTCACCCATACTGCTCATCTCAAACTTCCCCTACATAAGTTTAGCAAACTTCCTGCAGAGGTTATCATCAGTAGATCCAAAGATGATATCATCTACATAGATCTGGACTAGGAAGATCTTACCCTTAGATTCCATTAGGAATAGGGTCTTGTTTATCTTCCCCCTTGAGAATTTGTTCTCAATGAGGAACCGAGACAAGGTTTCATACTAGGCTCTGGGGGCCTTTTTTAGCCCATATAGAGCTTTTATAAGTATATAAATAGAATCAGCAGAGTTAGGAACAACAAAACCTAAAGGATTCTCAACATAGAATTCTTCTCTTAAGTCACCATTTAGGAAGACTGACCTTAGATCCATCTGGTAGACCTTGAATCCCTTGTGTGCAGCATATGCAAGGAACAGTCTGATGACCTCCAATCTTGCTACAGGGGCAAAAGTTTGATCAAAATCAATACCTTCTTCTTGCCTACACCCATTAGCCACTAGCCTTGCTTTGTTCTTGATTATAATGCCATTTTCATCAAGCTTATTCCTGTAGATCCACTTGACTACAATTGCATTATGTCCTTGTGGTTTGAGAACCAGCTTCCAGACCTTGCATCTTTTGAATTGATTCAGTTTCTCTTGCATAACCAAAATCCAAAATTGATCTATGGTTGCTTCTTCAAACTTATTTGGCTCCATCTGTGACAGGAAACTGACATACATAGCTGTATTTAGATTCTTGCTTCAGGTCACTATGCCTTGGATAGCTTCACCAATGATTTGGTGTGCAGGATGGTCTCTCAAATGCCTGATTACAGGAGGCAATCTTCTTTCAGCAACAATTTCAGGATAGCTCCATGCTGATCTTCATCTGCTCCAAGTGTGTCTGGTGGACCTTCTGGTATATCCACTTCAGCTTGCATCACTGGAGCCGCATCCTTGATGGCTAGCTTTTCCACCAACATTTATGTATCTATAGTACTAGAAGAGGAGCTTGATAGCTCACTGTAAAACATGGTAGACTCATCAAAGACTACATGTACAGACTCTTCTACAACTTGGGTTTTCAGGTTGTAGATCCTATAAGCTTTGCTATGGTTGCTATACCCAACAAAAATCCCATCAAAGGACTTGAAAACAAACTTAGTTATATAAGACTTTCAATTATGAAGCACATAACACTTACTACCAAAGATTCTAAGATAGCTCAGGTTTGGTTTTTTGCCTTTCAAGATCTCATAGGGAGTTTTCTTGTGTCTCTTAGTGATAGAGGCTCTGTTGAGGACATGACATATAGTGTTGAATATCTCAGCCCAGAAATATTCTGGGAGAGATGTGTCATTCAGTAGGGTCCTTCCAGCCTCTATGAGAGTTCTATTTTCCTCTCAACACTCCCATTTTACTGGGGTGTTCTAGGTGAAGAGAATTCTTGATGAATCTCATGCTCTTCACAGAACCTTGTCATGCTATCAGACTGGAATTTAGTCCCATGGTCACTTCTGATTTTGACCATAGAGCTGTTGAACTCATTCTAAATTTGCTTGACAAACTTAATGAAGATATCAAGGATTTCATTCTTTCTCTTGAGTAAGAACACCCAAGCAAACTTGGAAAAGTCATCAACCGCCACAACGGTGTAGACCTTCCTACCAAGACTATAAACTGGCATAGGACCTAGCAAGTCCATATATAGGAGGTATAGGCACCTCACAGAATCTTTCGTCCTAATGCCCTTGAAGAATGCTTTTTTCTGCTTGCCCTTTTGACAAGCAGAACACATGCCCTCCTTGGAGAACTTCACATTAGGACCATTCCTAACTAGCTCTTGACTAAATAGCTTACCAATAGTATTATAATTTACTTGGGCTAGCCTCCTGTGACATAAGACACAATAAGAGGCTTTCTTATTTGCCACTAGACAGATAAGAGAGTTTGTATCTAAACATAGAAAGTTTAAGCAATAAATATTTCCACTCCTAGTGCCTATCAATATGACCTCTTGGTCACTTGACCTCCTGATTAGGCACTCATTCTTGTGGAAGACAATAACATAGCCATGATCAGGGAGCTGGCTTATGCTTATAAGGTTGTGTTGCAACCCCTCAATATAAGCCACCTTAATGATGGTGATTATACCATTTGTGATCTTATCATTGCCTCTTGTTACCCCTCTATCTGAACAACTAAAGATTACTTCGGGTCCATCTTTTACTGGAGTGTACTCCTTCAAGTTGTCCCTTATCCTAGTCATATGCATGGAACAACCACTGTCCAAGTACCATATATGAGTATGGCCACTTAGACTATCCTGCAATATTTACTTTACCTTAGGAACCTAATATTTATAGGGTCCTAGGTGCATATGTAATGCCCCAATTTTCATAAAGGAGGAAATGGTGTTATGGAGGTTATCGCCCAGCGGTAGCTAGTTATCGCGCGGTAGTAGCTCCCGTGATAGCGTCGATAGCGTTGAGAGCGTCGAGAGCATTGAGTCCACTCAATGCTGGACCTACCGCATGGCGGTAATGTTACTGTGTGGCGGTAGCTAAGGAATTAATCTGTCTGAGCTCTCGGGAAGTTATCGTGTGGCGATAGTGATACCGCCGATGATAGCTAGGTCAATTTAATTGATAAGGCTCTCGATTTTCTACCACGTGGCGGTAGTAGATAGCGTGTGGCGATAGTAGCGGGTATCGTGTTGTAACCGATGTCGGCTATCGCTCGGTGTTAGCATCCTATCGCGTGGAGATAGTGAAACTGTAACGGCATGTCCACTTGGCATCCTGGGATTGGCTGGCATGGGTGGTTACATGTGAAACGAGGCGGTACCACATGGTAATAGTTCATTACCGCACGGCGGTAGCTCGGTTTATATTGTTGGCCCAGTCGTTTTCACTTCATTTCTTTTTGAGTTGAGGACTTGGCCTGGATTTATTGGAGGAGGAGCAGCAACGCCGGAGGAGAGACTTCGGTGCCTTTTGGGATTCAAATCTCAGATTCGCAGGACGAGTACGGATCTATGGAGGCAAGAGCATTGCAGTCGCGTTCATCCATCTAGATCTTTGGCATGGTACCGAAGAGAGCGCAAAGGGTAACAATTCTCTACTTGGACATGTGAAGTCCTCTTCCTTTTGCATAGGAAACCCTCTCCTACGAGTGTGCGGTGAGCGTGAGGTATTCCTTCGGGTAGATATGGATTATCCCCGTAGTTTTACATAATGTGGTAGATTCCAACAGGAGCCTTGGGGACTAACCCCAAGGAGCACCCGAAAAACTGGGCAGAAACGCATTTCTGCCAGGTACCGCGTGATATTAATGATACTGTCGACGGTAGCTCTGTGAGAGAGCTGTTGTGAGGCCTGTCTCATAGAGACCTGGGGCCAGTTTGTGGGGCTGAGAGCTCTAGGAGCCTAGCTTGGTGGCCTGAGAGCCAACCTTGTGCATAACCGGGTTATGAATTATTATATGATTGATACATCGGGAATCAGGGAGCCTGACCCGCGCTGATGAATTAAACTGACATGGTGATGTGAGCAATGGGTTGAGCTGAACCGTACCCGCTCTATGTAGTTCGGTTAAAGAGACCTAATGTACGTGGCACTTACTAGGGGCATAAAGGGCGAGTCTTAGGCTTCGGCCAGAAAGACTTAAATGCTCACGATGGTTCCGTCCTGGGGGCAGTGATGAAGCCTCGAAATGGATCGGATTCACCGAGAATGTGCCTTGAGAGCACAGGGTGTGTGGCCGTGCATGCCTACGCCTGTAGTGAAGTGTGCTTAAATTGTACTTTCAATATCGTGATTGGTTATACTAATGAAATGCAGGGAAGGAGCACTGCCGCCCCGAGTAAGGGGTGGGGTCGTTATAATTTTGTCAGCTTTAGCTGACCGTTGCCTTATTTTACCACCGTATGGTGGATTGTTCTTATGCAGGGACATGTGAGCCTAGTGGCAAGTAGCGGGCTGAAGCCCTTGATGTTGTGCTGGCCCTGGAAGGATAAAGCAAAGTGTTTTCTTTTTTTATGTTCATGTGTGGTCGGCCTGCGTGCCGAAGTATGTAAAATACTTATTGTCAAAGTAAACGGTTGTAAGGCCATAAGGCCAAGACTTGTGTGTATTTTTACTTTCATTCATGTTTTGGACTATAGTGGACATTCATGTTGTTGTTATTTGGTTCTTCTTTTTCAACCTCTAAATTACTTCTGCTAGAATGAACTCTGTGTTAGGTGACGTTGTGTTCGATGATGGTTTCAGTTAGTAACTCCTTGGTCTATTTGTAGTATGTGGCGTCCGGCCCCGACCAGACCTACTGCTATATGCTATGTGATGGATAAAGGTGTTACAATTTAGTATTAGAGCCAGGTGTCGGTCTTACTTAGGAGAATTCGTGGACAAATTCTTTCTAAGGGGTGGTGAGCACCGCCATGTGCGTCATCGTTATAACATGAAAAGAACCCATGAATGTCCACTTAGTAATTAAAATTCACATGTTTGGGAAACCTAAGTGTTCCTATGATTACGTTTTGGCAATCCATTTGTCGCCCGATTGAGTGTTTTTACGTCTATAGGTGACTAGGAGCGGTGCGGGGCCGCCACAACAACAACACTCAGTGGAGAGTAGTGCCCCAAATGACATGTTTGTGACCCCTCCTTCTGCTGAAACCATAAGAATGTTAGCTGAAGCGGTGTTCGTTATGATTAATACACAACATGGAAGGCATGTGCAACCCCCTGTCCCTATGGTGGCTTTAATGCCGGGTGGTGCTCTAGAGCAAACGACAAATAGAAGAATGTCGGGTCAGCAGTTGAACATGCTTTTAGTCCAGGGTACGCACTCAGTTGATGAGTATTTACATGCGATTGTTATGATAAGGCGCTACCCAGGATTTGACTTGGAGGACGAGCAGACTATGGTCAATAGATTTTATAACACTCTGCGTGGTGATTTACAATTTCTATTGCTAGGACAAAAATTATTTGGATTTTGAGCATTGGTGGAGTCGTCTAGATCTTTGGAAGTAGATTTGGGGAAGGTCCACCGAACGCCAGTGTGCAGGGTACCGAACTATGCAGGTTCTGCAAAGTTTGTATACCGCAGAATATGGAAAAAGAGGTCTAGAACATCTACTAGTAAAACTACTTACGCTTCTCATACTTATGGCAAGGAAGGAAACCTTGCCCGAAATTGTCGTGGTGATGCCCAGAAGACAAAGAAAGCTAAGTCAGGAGCAGTTATAGGGCATATTGCCAGAGAATATAGTGGTTCCAGTGGCAAAGAAGACTGGATCTAGAGCAACCATTGGGTGAGACCCAATTATATGTTACACTTGTGATAAGCCGGGACATATAGCTCATGACTGTTGGAGTGGACTTCCTAAGACAAAGAAAAGGCAGGAGTCCATAAGCAAAAAGATGAGATGACAGGTATGGATTAGTTTATGGCTTTTCCACCTATGAGGTGGTTAGTTACTGGTATATGACTTTTGTAGTAGGCTTCAGTTTACTTTTGGTTGTCGAGAGTACTATTCGTAACAGGGCTTCTCGCTCCTTAGTATCTAAGGTCTTCATAGGGTTTGTCGTAGTTCCTTCCGGCTGTGTCGGTTAGGTATAGACAAACCAAATAGAAACTCGGTCGTTCACGATTATAGGTGGTTTGTCGTAATTTTAGGCATGGATTGGCTCTCGGAGTAACATGCGTTCATTGACTACAGTTCAAAGACTGTTGTACTAGGGTTGAATACGAGTCAAGAAACTACCTTTTCTGGTATGAAGGGGTTGGGTAAGACAATGATGTCTGCCCTTTAGGTAGTTAAGGCTATTCATGAGGGTGTGGAGTTGTTCTTCACTCTTCTAGAGGCAAAGAAGCCCAAGCCTGATTTGTCCTGTTTCCTGCAGTGTCGGAGATGGATTGCGGATACCTCTAAGTGGAGTGGCGCGAGAGGTCTTCAACAGGGGTTTGGAGGCTGATTCCCATGGCCAAAAAGTTAAGAACCTCTGAGTGGGATGAGAAAGATGAACCACCCAACAAGTTCAGTGGTAGGATCGTTGTGAGCAGTCGATTGGTAGCACTGCAAATGGGGGGCTTCGGGCCTTCCTGGCATATTGCACTACGTGCGTAGGTCAATCTATTATGCTCACAGTTGCCGTGAGGTGAACGTCTCTGAGTGGGATGGGTGTGTGAGGTCTCCAGCATGGGTTTGGAGGCTTATACCCGACCAACAAGCTAATAACCTGTAAACAGTGGTGGGACCTGGAGGTTTTTGGTACACCGTAAGCATGCTCTGAGTGCACGGAGCGCCTGGAAAGAAGGCCAGCGTTTGTGATGTTGTTGTGTTATATATATGTTGTGATTGCACTGTATGTAGGGAAGGAACCACTGCCCAGGGTAAGGGGTAGGGTCGTTATAATTAGTCAGCTGAATGCTGACCATTGCTTTGTTTATCATCCTTGGGGTGGACGTCCATATGCAGGTGTTGCAGGCTGACTTGGATTGAGCGGGATGAAGCCCTTGCTCCTGTTGCTTGAAGGCCGTGCAAAGTATTGGATTTCATGTGTGGACGGTCTGCGTGCCGATGTATGAAACCACCTTTTGTAAAGAGAAACTTGTAAGGCCTTAAGGCCGTGAGTGGTGTGTGCTTGTATAAATTCCTGGTGTTTTATATAAATGTGATATTTATATAGTAGTGTACATTCATTGGTTGAGTTCTTGCAAGTAATAAGCTTCCGCTAGAATGCTCTGGGTTAGGGTGCGATGGTATTTTGGTATTAACCTGTGACCTCGCCGTCTGTTTGTGACATATAGTATGGGGCCCCGACCAGACCTTCTATTATATGCTATTTAACGGGTAGAGTCATGATATTTTTGGTATCAGCTTGTTTCGGTCTTCCTCTTTCGAATTCGTGGTCGAATTCTTTTGTGGGGTGGCGAGCACGTGTACTTGCGAACCGTTTTAACATAATTGAACTCAAGAATGTCCACTAGGAATGTGAGCGTGTGTATTGGGCATGTTTGCCGTTTTGGATTGGAGGTTAATGATATCTTGTTCACATATAGGTGACAAGGAGTGGAGTTGGGCAGTCTGAGCCCCAGCGTTTGGATGAGAGTGTTGCACCAGCTGAGGTGCCCATACCTCCCCCTTCAGCGGAAACCATACGCTTAGTTGCAGAGGCAGTATTTGCCATGTTTCAAGCATAACCTTTTGGGCAGGCAAGGCCTGTAGTGGAGCCAGTACAGGTTGTTGCGAGGCAAGAGCGTGTTGAAGCTCAGATTGATGAGAAAGTAGCTGACGAGCAACTAAAGCGGTTTATGGATTTTCATCCACCTACGTTTGTCGAGGTGAATTCCCCAATGCAGGCGTAGGATTGGCTCTCAAGAGTGAATAGGATCCTGACAGTGATCAGGATTCATGAGGGGCAGAAAGTTACATTAGCCACTTTCCTACTAGGAGGAGAGGTGAGGCTTTGGTGGGATGAAGTCGAGATGCACCAGTTGGCGGGCAGAGGCCTGAGAGAGATTTCGATGGAGGAATTCTCCAGATTATTTTGGGCAAAGTATTTGCCAGTATCGCAGCGAATTGCAATGGAGAAAGAGTTTCAACGTCTGGTGCAGGGTGAGAGAACTGTGGATGATTACCTGCATGAGTTTGCCAGGCTGGGGCGCTATGCAGGGTCTACTTTTGCGGAAGAAGTAAGGAAGATGAATAGGTTCTATGAGGGACTCTGAGATGAGCTGAGGTTGGCGCTCTCGAGTTTAGTGAACCAAGGCTTCCAAGCGTTAGTAAACACAATATGTGCGCTGGAGAAGGACTTGAAACAGGTGCAGGATAAGATAAATTTGGCGTTGGAAAAGAAGGAGTTCAAAGTCCCGCAGTCGGAACAATCAGAGTTCAAGAAACGAGACAAGAAGAGATTCGGGCCTGCTGAACAAACTTCTTCGAATGTTGCTTCGGGAGAAACGTATGGGCAAGGACGTGTGGATACATGCATATGTTATAATTGTGGACAACAAGGTCATATAGCTCGATATTGTTGGAGAGGCCCGTCAAAGGGTGAGAAAAGGACCGGTGCGTCTTATGAGGAAAAGGGCAAGGCAGTGGCAGAATCCTCTACATCCCGAGCACAACCGTGAGTGTACACTCTCGAAGTGCAGGAGCCGCAAAGCTCAAATCATGAAGTACAGCAGCCTCTTTTGTATAATCTGGAATTACAAGAGGCTATCAAGAGGATTATGAAGGACGCAGCTGAGAAGAAATAGAGAAAGAGTGTACTTTACTTTTTATTGTTATCTGTTGTGTGTAAAATACTTGTTGTATATTTGCAATAAAGGAGTGGTTGTGTTGGTGTTTATTATTGCGCAAAATTTCAGGACAAAATTTCTATAAGTATGGAAGGGTTGTAACACCCCAAATTCCAATTTGGAGTTTAGGTTGGGTGACACGGCCTGGGACACGGGTGTAACGCCCCCAGTTTTTGTGTGATTATTTAATCTTTATTTGGCGTTACGTTGATGCATGTTTGGCTGTGCCGTTGTTAGAGCGTGGTCTTAGCTCTTTAGGTTTTCTTATTGGCTGTGTTATAGCCTAGTTGCAAGATTCCCTAGCAAGTCGGTGTCAATTTTGGTGGCCCGGTGAGGTCTCTTCGGGAATGCTTGTATTTTGGCTTCGGGAGATGTTAGCCCGTGTTTTGTTTGTCAGATGTTTATTCCGACTTCACCATTGGATTCGTAGTGTGGGTATTTAGCTACGGTGTGGATTTCGTCAAATTCCGAGATAGTTGGGTTTTCGCGTCGTTTTGATGTTTTATGTAAGTAATCAATATAATATTATATTCTATTGATTTCTACTATGCTAGTGGCTGAGTTTTATAAGATATTATTATGCTAGCTGTTTTAATATAAGTGACTATTATAGTATAGTGGCTGGTAATTTTAAGAGTGGCTGAATTTTATATTACTTAAGTTATATTATATTATATCTAGCTTAGAGTTGTGAGTGAATAGAATTTATATATAGTTTATTTTAGTTTTATCCCATTCAACTTTCCCAAAAAGGATGACTAGCTTCTTGCGGAAGAAAGAGGGCGACGGAAAACCTGGAGCTTCCGGCCGCCAATTTCTTGAGGTTTAGAACTCGAAATTCTTGTTTGAGTCTAGATTTGGACTGCTCTCGCCTAGATCTACCTCCCTAAGGTAAGCTTTTCTAGTTTCTTGGATTTTTTTGAGATTAGGGTTTGCGGGTTGACTTTGTTTTCTTTCTAAAGCTCCGAATTTTCTTAGGTAGCTGCTCTCCCTGCCAGATCCGAGTGAGGAGGAGTGTAGCTGGCCGATTCCCGAAGATTGAGGCAAGTGATGCTCTTTCATCATTGCTAAGACTAATTCTCTGTTTTCTTGTTAGTTTTATCCCTCTTTTTTGCTTAGATCCTAGGTGTACTGTAGGTTTTGGCCATGGTTATATTGCTGTTTGTGTAGAGAAGCTCCAGCTAGTCCAAGTTTTTTTAGAGAGAAAATGTCTGATTGGGTTGGTTTTGGTATGGCTCTGGCTGGATAGGATAGGTTAAGTCTATATCAGGATAGTTAGCAATAGCAGGTTTTCATTCCAGCTAGTCGATGCAAATAAGAGAAAATATTATGATTTTGGGCTAGTTGTTGAGGTCTAGCATGGTCGGTTTGAGTAGAGAAATTTTTCTGCCAGGTCTCTGCCCCTTGGCGTTGAGTGTATGTTAGTATAGAAGTCTAGTTTTTAGGCTAAGTATAAAAGTGTTGAGTGTTATGGACACACTCAATGCCTAGCTGCTTTGGTCTAGAGTCTAAGTAATTAGCGTTGATAGCATTGAGTGAGGTGAACTCACTCAACGCCGTCTGATTAGGCTGTTTAGCTAAGTATTTTAGCGTTGAGTGAGGTCAGCTCACTCAACGCTGTCTCAGTTAAAAAGCGTTGAGTGCATGGTATACACTCAACGCCTTTCTGTAAGTACTTAAAGCTAAGTCATAAGCGTTGAAAGTGTTGAGTGAGTTGAACTCACTCAACGCCGTCTGTTTAGCCAGTATTCTAAGTAAAAAGCGTTGAGAGCATTGAGTGAGGTGAGCTCACTCAATGCCGTCTATCTTGTTAGTTTTTTCTAAGTCTTTTGGAGTTGAGTGGGTTGAGCTCACTCAACGCCGTCTTGCCAGTCAGACTTTTCTAAGTCTTTTGGCGTTGAGTGAGTTGAGCTCACTCAACCCTGTCTGCTTAGCTTGGTAGTTTTAAGTCAAAAGCGTTGAGTGTGGGGAGCTCACTCAACGCCTTTTGGCTGTTTAGCGTTGACAGCGTTGAGTGTGGTGATAACACTCAATGCCTTGGTCTATTTTAGATGTTAAGTCAAAAGTGTTGAGTGTGGTGAACTCACTCAATGCCTTAGTTTGGTTTTGCTGCTTAGTAAGAAAATGTTGAGTGAGGTGAGCTCACTCAATGCCTCCTTCTGTTTTTCTACTAAGTGAAATAATATTGAGTGTGGTAAGCTCACTCTACGCCATTTCTTTGTTTTGTTGTTAAGGCAAATAGAGTTGAGTGTGGTAAGCTCACTCAACGCCTTTTCTCTGTTGAGTTGTTAAGGAAAAAGCGTTGAGTGTGGTGAGCTCACTCAACGCCCATTTGCTGGCTTTGCTGATTTAAGCAAGAAAGCGTTGACAGCATTGTGTCGCCGTCGTACAGAAAGCGTTGATAGCGTTGAGTGAGCTGAACTCACTCAACGCCGTCAACTGTTTGTGCAGCTAAGTGTTTTAGCTGTTTGTTTTAGATTTAATGGGGGTCAGCTTTATTTTTAGTGGATATAGAACCTGGTTCTTATACTTTAGGGGTTGAGTTGGACCGATGCCGCCACCACAGTACCTGGGGTTGAGTTGGACTAATGCCGCCGCCCCCTCTTTTCTTGTCTTGCTACACAATTGGACTGTTTGGTTGAGTTGGACAGATGCCGCCGCCACAGTACCTCTGAAAAGATTTCGGTCTGATGGTCCTGGTTGGACATTGTTACCACCGACTTAGGCCCTTTTTCCTCTAGTGTTAATGCTTCTTTTCATTCTAAAGCTCTGTTTAGATTTTTGTTATCCTGCTAATTTTACTTGCAGATATTTTAGAAGGTTGGCTTCATTCTCGCATTTGGTGCAATTTTGTTTACTCTATTTGATGTGTATATTACCTTTTGCTATCAAATTTTAATCCTTTTGCTGAGTGTATAAGCAACCTTTTTTAGGGGTTTGGTAAACCCCTTGGTTCCATTACTTATGATCTATTGCTCCTTTACTACTTGTTTTTCTCTCATGTTGAGGTGTTCTTTCTTTGAATGCCTCAGGTTCAGGGTTGTAGCCGATTGAGCGGCTTGTTTTCTTTTAGAGCTTGTTGGTGATCTGCAGGGTTGTAGAGGGTTCTTTCCTCATCTTTGTGAGGTAGTTCATTCCTTGTTTCCTTTCTGTATAGACATACATACTCACCAGTGGGTTTGTGTCAGGTTGTTGACGCCCACTGGTGGTTTTCCTTGTGATGCTAAGTATGTGACTTAAATTGCTAGTTTTTGCCTATTTTTGAAGGTTGTCTACTTTCTCTCTGGGATTGTTTTATGCTAGGGTGCATGTTAGATATTTTTAACTTATAAACCCATACTTATATTACTTCATACATGTCACATTTCTAAAACTAAAGAACTATTTTCTAAACTAATGTAAAGACTATCTTCATACTATACTAAACTTTGAGTCTTGCATACCATGAGTTGTCCTTCATGGACGTTTATGCTCATGTAGGATGTCAAACCATCTTAACTAAAGTATTTTTCCGCAGCGTATAACTATATTTTACTCGTGGACTAGTTGATCCACTGTGCCGAGGGATACGACCATCTAATTTGAATGATTTTCTTCATAATAACTTATGAATTCTGTATAACTTGTTTAGGTTGGTGCCTTGCCTGAGCGTCTGCAGTTATCTTTTGCATGGCATAACATCACGACATGTATTTTATCTTACTCTGATATAATTTTATTACTGAGAAAATGCGGGTCGTGACAGTTGGTATCAGAGGGAGGTTGCTTGACAATTGGTCGGGCAACCTTACCTTATTAGTGTTAGTAGTTTAGTATCATATTATACACACACCGATGTGTCATCAGTATGTCTTGGATGAAGCATGAACACTACACTCATAAGCATGATTAGAAGTATACGGGACATATTATGTAGTATGGGATGCATAATATGTGTTTGTATATGGATCCACCATAGGTGGCAACATCTGAGGGTTATGTAGTATGGGATGCATAACCTCACCACATGAATACGCATTAGCACGTTTTCTCTTTTCGTTGCATGTAATGTTATGTAGTATGGGATGCATAACATTTCCATGTGTACGCTGCTCATAACATGCATTAAGGCCTTTTTAGAATGCATAGCACAACATGTATAACATAACATAGCATAAGCACAATGTGCTAAAATAAAGATTTACATGATAACATATGTACACACATGGTTTTGAGTCAAAAGGAATATAAATTCGTGCATTCATGGTCTAAGCACATGAGTTAGTGTGATGATGGTGAATCATCCTAGGTTAAGCATAACATCATTATTGAAAAATCCCAGAACAAGTTAGCAGTTGAAGCTAATACTTAAGTATGTTTTGTCTGTACTGTGTCGTTTGAGTTCTAGCCGTTAAGCTAGGTTTTGATTAGCAGTTTATTGTTTTATTAGAATATCGCTTGAGTGTGATGCAACAAGGTCGACTCCCCAGCTTGAGGGTGAGCCATCAAGTGTGCAGGATGAAGCGGTTATTGTAAAATTGCACCAGAGCATGGAGACCCTGTCAGGCCAGATTATGGTGATGCAAGCGCAGTTGCAGGCATTGTTGGCTTCCACCTTAGGACATCAGCCTAATTAGCAAACCCCCGCAGTGGTGGAGAATGAGAGCGAGATCAGCAAATTGAATAAGATTGCTTCTGGATTGTTAGCTGCTGAAGAGTGCAGAGTCAAAGGTTTCTTGGGTGGCCTCCCAAATGACATTCAGCAGTATGCTAATACTTACCAGTTCGAGACGAATGAGAGGACAGTGGAAGTTGTCCTTAAAGTTGAGTTTATGGGATATGCTAAGGATCGGGGCATGATACTAAGGAAGGAAAAAAGGAAACCCATTGAAGTTAAGGGCACCCAGCCATTCGGTTCTACTTCAAGGAAGAAGGGTAAGGAAGTGTGTAGTTTTTGTGGATGACCGGGCCACCCTTTGGAAAGATGTTACCAGAGAATTAGAGCTCAGAAGAAAGAGCAGATTCATGCGATACAA
Source organism: Platanthera zijinensis (assembly GCA_039513925.1). Taxonomy (NCBI): domain Eukaryota; kingdom Viridiplantae; phylum Streptophyta; class Magnoliopsida; order Asparagales; family Orchidaceae; genus Platanthera; species Platanthera zijinensis. The sequence goes on along the minus strand of CM077080.1, from coordinate 152,105,132 downwards.
GGTGTTTCCAGGAAAGATTTAGTCTGTTCTGCATCTAAGTGGACAGGGCATGATGTTTCCTATTGCTGGGGAAAGCATAAGACAAGAGGCTGTTTTCAGTGTGGACAGAAGGGGCATGTTAAGACAAAGTGCCCGCAGCCCCAACCCGTTCTTCAGCCAGTCCCACCTCGGGCTTTGCCACCGCCGTAACAATCGGACAAGGAAAAAGGAAGCTAAATATGTTATCATCAAAAGAAGCTCAGACTTTTACCAAAGTAATATCAGGAAAGGTCCTCATCTAGTCTTAATTGTTAGAGGTATTTATAGTTTTAGTATTCGCTTCCTTGAATGCGTGAACGATTGTTTAGGAAGATTTCCGGTACTACCCACTCATTTGTGGCTAGGACTCTCGTTTGGCCCTCGATCTTATGGCACGTGCTTTGTATTGAGTTTCCCTCTGGTGGTTGGGTATGGTGGGGCCAAAGTATTAAGATTGTGCGAGTCTATATATGACTTCCTAGTTTTTGCCGATTCGATATAGTAGAATTATTCGCACCAAGTCTCCCCGATTATTTCTGCGGTATGTGCTCGGAAGCTTTTAGATTCCTGATGTTTTGCTTGTTGGTTTCGGTGTTGGAGACCAAGGTTAGTTTGTCGCGTTTAAAGGAGATCCCTGTGGTGGGCGAGTTTGAAGTTGTCTTTCCAGCAAATCTTCCTGGTCTTCCGCCTGAGAGAGACATGGAGTTCGTCATTGATCTAGAGCCGGGTACTCATCCTATTGTTAAGGCCCCGTACCGTATGGCCCGTGTGAGCTGGATGAGTTGCTAGAGAATGGTTTTATAAGGCCAAGAATCGATGATGTGTTTGATCAAGTAGCGTGGTAGCACTGAGTTGTTCAAGATTGATCTTCATTTAGGCTACCACCAGTTCAGGATTCACGAATCAAGTATCCCACGGACTGCTTTCCGTTCCAGGAATGGACATTTTGAGTTTTTGGTGATATCATTTTGTTTGACCAACGCACCCTCTGCCTTGATGAATATGATGATTGGAGTATTCAAAGATTTTCTGGACCGACTCGTCGTTGTGGTTATAGACGATACTTTGGTATATTCCCGCAACGCTGAGGAGCATGACCAGCATTTGTGTTTAGCCTTATCGAATTTGAGGGACCACAAGTTGTTCGCCAAGTTGAGCAAGTGCGAGTTTTGGTTGTCTCGAGGTTTTTTTCTAGGTCAAGTGGTTAACAAGAATGGAATTTCAGTCGACCCAGAGAAAATAACTGCTATTATGGAATGTACTAGGGATTTCAGTCGACGCAGGAGAATATAACCTTCGTTAGGAGCAAGAAGTGAGAGGAAGCTTTTCAAGAACTAAAGAATAGATTATGCACTGCTCGAGTTTTTGGCATTGCCTACGGAGGGCATGGATTATGATGTGTTTATGGATGCATCTCATATTGGGCTTGGATGCATGCTGATGCAAAAAGAAAAAAGTGATGGTGTATACGCATGATCTAGAGTTCGCAGCCATGAATTATGGGCTAAAGTTGTGGAGACACCTGTTGTAAGACGCACAATGAAAGATTTACACTAATCATAAGAGTTGAAGTATGTTTTCACTCAGAATGAATTGAATTTGCGCCAGCGGCAATGGAAAGTTTCCAATCTCTCCGCTAAGTTGTTGATAGAAGGATTTCTTTTAATGGACATTTCAGTGAGAAGTAGTGACATGCCAAGCAGTTTGGCGGTGTCCGAGCCTTCATGGATTTCTCTTACGAGGCTTCATTAAAAGGACAATCCTGAAGTACTGCACCTTCATAATAGAACTGAGAATGGGGAAGTTGCTGGATTTTTCGATCAATGACGTGGGTACCTTAAAGTACCGCGATAAATTTTGAATCCCCAATGTTGAAAGTCTAAAAGTTAAATTGTGTAGTGAGGCGCACGGTTCCAGTGTGGCCTACCATACAGGTTCTACTAAGATATATCAAGACTCGAAGCAGATTGCCTGGTGGTTTGGGATGAAAGGTGATAGAGCCAAGTTCGTATCCAAGTGCTCTGATTGTAAGCTGGTTAAGGCCAATCTTGGAAGGCCTGGATGCAAGTTGACTCCCTTGGAGATTCCGAGTTGGAAGTGGGAGAGCATTTCGATGGATTTCATTACAGGTTTACCGAGATCTCCTCGAGGGCATGATTCAGTCTGGGTCATCGTGGACAGATTGACGAAGTGTGCTCACTTCGTACCTTATAAGATTGATTACCCCATAAAGAAGATAGCTGAGCTATATCTGAATGGAGTCATCCGGTTGCATGGAATTCCAATCAGTAATATATCAGATCGATACTCCAGGTCTACATCTCGCTTCTGGAAGAGTTTGTAAGAGGGTTTGGGTACTGATTTGAGATATTCTACCGCATATCATCCGAAGACAAATTGTCAAACAGAGCGAGTTAATCAGATCGTGGAATACATGATCAAATGTTACATTTTAGACCATGGAGGAGCGTGGGACGAGTGTTTTGTGGCTGATGGAGTTTGCTTATAATAAAGGTTATCAAGAAAGCTTGCAAATGGCTCCTTTTGAAGATCTGTTTGGGAGACGCTACAGAACTCCCCTATTTTGGACCGAGGTTGGTGAGAGATCTTTGTTGGGTCCAGATGCGCTCAAATAAATGGAAGTTTCTGTGAAGCTATTCGAGAGAAGCTTCGGATAGCTCAAGAACATTATGAGAAGAATGCCAATCGGCGTAGATCTGATTTAAAGTTTGCAGTAGGGGACTTGGTATTTTCTTAAGGTTTCCCCGATAGTTGGAGTTAAGAGGTTCGGTATGAACTGGGAGTTGGATCTGAGATATTTAGGGTTGTTTATAAATTGTTGTTTGGATTGGTGTGTCCGCTTGCAGGCTGTATTTGCCCGCAATTTTCCCTGGTGTGCACGATGTTTTTCACATGAGCTAATTGTGGAAGTGTGTAATAAGCGGCAGGCAAGTTTTGAATTTTGTGCCTCAGTTATAGCCAAATCTTTCTTATGTTGAGATGCCTGTTCGCATTCTGGATACTCAAGATCATGTGTTGTGAAGGAAGATCATTCCAATGGTTAAAGTTTTGTGGAGACGACTTGGGAAATGGAGTCGACTATGATGGAGGCTTACCCTCATCTATTTCCCTGAGTTTGCTTGGTATGTATTCTTCTTTATAACTCTTGGATAGTTACTTTCCTTCTATGGTAGAAGTTTGCGCGTAAAGTTTCGGGGCGAAACTTTCTTTTAGGGGGAGTGACTGTAATGCCCCCGGTTTTTGTGTGATTATTTAATCTTTATTTGGCGTTATGTTGACGCATGTTTGGCTATGCCATTGTTAGAGCGTGGTCTTAACTCTTTAGGTTTTCTTAGTGGCTGTGTTATAGCCTTGTTGCGAGATTCCTGATGCGAATGTGACGGCAAGTGTACTAGTCGCACAAGTAATATAAAATGAGCAAATTTTCCCAAGTATCGATCTCTCAAGGAACATAGTAAGGTGGAGTTTATTTCGAGGAGGACTTGAGATTGAAGTCCATAGGTCGGAGTTAACTAAGGGGGTTTTGATATTTGCAGAAAAATGAAGTAAAAAGCTAACAACTACTCCTATGCAATGCTGCTATGTAATGCTTCGCCAGGCGGGGTTGAAGACTACATGGGCCGCTATGCACCAAATCACTAGGCGGATGGACGAGTAGGAAAGCGTAAGAACTAGAATTTGAGGGTCGTAGGCACGTCTTCGCTGCGAACGCCACTATCAATTGCTATTGCGGCTAGACCAGATGGGATGACGGATTGAAATAAAGGCGCAACTCAAGCAACTTAAGCATAAACAATACAAGTTCACATAGACATGAAACTAATAACGTTTACAACTAAGAGCACATCATCAACACAAAAGTTCAACCTCACATAAACAACAATAAAGGAAGAACAAGTCAAGAGATTGACCAAATCTGAAGGCTCGTCGAGGGTTCGCGGAAGGAATCATCGGGTTGTCAATCCGCATCCAAGCTCGGTCCTCAACTACATCCGGGGTAGAGAAGGACTATCACTATCTTTTAATGGACCTGTCTTCTTCATGTCACGATTTGGAAGAAAGTTACAAGCTTCCCTTCGCTTGTTATCTCTGGCGTCGAAGCTTGAAATAGAGCTTAGAAGATGAAGGAGAAGGCCGAGAGCAAGCACCGACAAGGTATAGGCTTCGCGAGCATGGCCGGAGCTTCTCCCCTTGGTGGAAGATGAAGGACGGAGGTGGAAGGGCGGAACTTTGACCTAAAACGCGGCTGGATCGGCTGGAATGAAGCTGTTTTCCAAAATGGTGAAAATCGGCCCTTTAAATAGAAAAAGATCAGAAAAATTGTCACGCACGGTCCCGCGCACGACCGTGCACTAACCGTGCGTTATTTACTTACGAATCTTTATCGCAGAAGAAGAAGCGTTGACCCGTGCGTTTTACTCGTGCACGGGCAATTCCGCCCGTGCGTGAAGGAAATCGCACGGGTAAACACAGAACGCAGGAAAACAAGGGAAACAAGGGAACCGTGCGTTTTACTTATGCACGGGCGCGTTTGCCTGTGCATGATGGAAACACACGATTTACCCCAGAATTAAGGAATAAAGAAAAAATGTGCAGACCGTGCGATTTCTTCTCGCACAGTTTGGCCTAAACCGTGCGGGAACAAAACACACGGGTAGAAGTAGAAGTCCCCAGAATTGCTGTGTGAAACACACGATTGAACTGGAACCGTGCGCTAAGAAATGCACACGACCGTGCGTTTTACAAAGAATTGGAAATGGAATTCGGGATGTCGCGACCACTTGCACAGCAATGAAACCAACTAGAACACCATCTCCCAGGAACAATACACAACATAAAATAAACAAAAAGAACCTTGGGGAGAACCATGTGCTTACCCCCAACAAAGAATGCGCAATTGCACACCCAAGGGCTAAAATAATGCTCTTTCTATGAAAATAAAGATTAGAAGAAATATGAACGATAAAGAACTAAAAGAGAAGTGCAAACACGATAAAACTAGCTCAGATGAGTCCAAAAAACACTATAAATATCGGACTCATTACACCCTCAGACTTAACTATTTGCGCATCCCGAGTAAACAAATCTATGCAGACAGAAAAAATTACTTAGCTGACATAGAAATTGTGATATAGAGTACCATGCAAAGTCGCATGCTCATACGCATAAAAATATAAATAAATGAAATTTCTAAATATGCAAAATAGTTTATACTTTTCACAATGCGTATCAAAATTTTATTACTACTCAAAAATGGAATCATAGTGAATCTTCCGGTCAAGCGTAGGAAGAAAGTAGGCAGGCCACTAAGGTGAGCTTTGCCAAAGACCGGGGCTCAGGATCACCTCCAAAGGAATCCACCAATGTCGGGGATCATATGCTTGCCCGTTCACACTCTCTCCACGACACTAGTTTGACTCAAGCGTGAATCTGTAGGTCATTAGGATAAGAGATGGGGATTGGGTTACAGTGAGGTAAACAAAGATAAATAGGAAGGCTACGCACCTAACCCAAATGAGCTAACATAAAAAGAATCCCTCAGCAAACCACAATATATCCTGGTACACCACACCCCCGGACTTAACTTTTAACATATGGGTGTGAGCACCGCCTACTCCAAACACAATCACATCCCCAAAAAGATTTTCAAACAAACTTTTTCTTTTCACTTTTCTTTTTCACATTTTTAAAAATCATTTTCTATTCTTTTAACAATATCAGTATTTTCTTTTAACAAAATCAGCAAATGGAAGCTTTGGAGCACATCCACATATTCACAAAGAATATCACCACATCACACCCCAACCTGAAAATGTAAAACACAAAAGCTCGACTTGGGCGTGTGACTAGGATTGGCTATGACGCTTTGGTGAAATAATGGTGGAGCTGAATCAAAAGAAGGGTAGGCACAACGGGGCTAGCGAGGATAAGACGTTAGGAATTGTACAAAGCTCAACCGGGCCAACAAGATGTCCTACATCACACTCACGCTTAACTAACCATGCACCAATGCTTCGAGAGTAGCTTGGGGCAAGTTCTTAGCCACCGAGAAAGATAATCCTTCCTCCCGACTCGAGCAAAACGAGTCTAGTGACGGCAACACACATCCCTACACTACCGTTTGATTCAACCGGATTCACCAATTTTTGAGTAGAATAAAAAATCTTTACGCAAATAGAAAAATATAAAACTATAAGCATATAGAAAAATTAAATAAACTCAAATTTCTACACGAGACGAGAGCAATTGACTAGGAGCACAGCAAGGTCAACATTTTACTCCGTCCCACAATCCTAAGCCAGCACCATAATTTTCCCAAATCAAACCAAAGAAATGAGTTTAACTCGCAACACACAAACAACTAAGCACGCGCTCATGTGGGCGCAGTGGTGTGCAATGCAATGAACTAATCAAAATAAAAATATAAAAGCTTCTAGTATGCACATAAAATGTGCGCATGCAAAAGGTAACAAAACTGGCTCTTCCCCAGACTTAAACAAAACTACACAACATATGATATAGACATTTAAATCAAAATGAGACAAGGGAAGAGGTTACCCAATGCTCAGCTAGTGAGAATACAAGAAGACGCATGAAAATCTGAAGCGACCCCGACATTTGAAGGTTCATTGTATACCTGCAGGGGTGAGCTCCACAAAAACAAAAGATAATAGATATACTAAAACTGAATAAAAAGTAACTACCTACTCTAGCTACGAAAATGAAAATGCAATAGAAGTAAGATAACTACTGGGGTTACTGTCATCCCAGCACGACTTATTCGATTCTATATAATTCTAGCTAATGGGCCTATGAAATAAAAAATGAACAGGCTACTATCCCATTATCTATTGCGGTAACGGGTACCGAGACGGTGATAAAACAGTTACCCCTCTGCCTAAATAATCATACCTGCTCCTCGCAGGCAGATGAAATAGGAAGTAAGATGAGGAGGAACACTGGTCCCCACTCATCTCGCCACAAAATATATCCTTGCCCAGCAAGGTATCGTCTACCATAGATGTGTAGGAAGTGATGGCAACGACATGAGCACCAGGCTCATCGTCATCCCACCATACCCATGGAGACTCATCCTACACAGGCTCAGATAAAGAAGGGGGATCAAGGAATAAAAGAGATGAAGAACTAAAATAATCCGAAAATGAGAGAGTGACCCCGATATAACTCTCAACGAGATCCAAGCATAGCTCATCGTCGGTATCATATGAGTCATAGCGAGGGGAATCTGAGAGCTCGAGGTCCTCGGTGGTGGTTTGGACCTCCTCATCAAATAAGGAAGTGGAAACTTCCTCATTAGAAAGGATCTCCTCATCAACACACCTCAGTGCGTCATCATGTTCCAAGACGTAATACTCTCCATTGATGAGAATAACGTCCTCGTCACACCATGAAGCAACCTTAGAGTCCAAATCACCATCCGACATAACAACATAAACCGACTCACTACAAAGAGGAGTAGCAAAATTCGGCAAAAACTACGCAGGAGCATGGCTGCTCTCAAAATTAGGCATAGAATGAGCAGTACCCAATGCAAAATCATCCGTAGACGCCACCTCGTCGACAGGAATAATCCCTGCGGGAAAAGAATCAGCAAGGTGAGCTATGTTAGTGAATGGGCCAGGCAACACCCTAGTAGGCCCGTCTACAACAGTCTTCTGCGAACGGAAGGTTGTTGTAGGCACGCCCACAAAGGGAGAAGGCTCGCACAAGTGAGGGCAGTCCTTCACCATGTGGCCTACACCTTGACATAATAAACACCGAATACAGTGCTCGACATTCATAGTAGCTATGGCATCGATGCGTTTGCGCAAACTGTCAAGAAGACGACACTCAACAACATAATACATCGTGAATAAAAATAATCGCAGAAAAAATGCTACACAGCACTTATAAAAATTAGCACGGATCTGCTATCTAAATAAAAAATTAGAAAATGACAAAAAGAAATAAGCAAAAATAAAAATTCTAAAAACTAAAGCAATGAAGAAACATGAAATATACAAATGAAAAAGGGCTTCTATCTCCTATCTCCCTCTCCAAATACTCACACAACTGTGTTCCCCGGCAACGGCGCCAAAAACTTGATGCGAATGTGACGGCAAGTGTACCAGTCACACAAGTAATATATAATGGGCGAATTTCCCCAAGTATTGATCTCTCAAGGAACACAGTAAGGTGGAGTTAATTTCAAGGAGGACTTGAGATTGAAGTCCATAGGTCGGAGTTAACTAAGGGGGGTTTTGATATTTGCGAAAAAATAAAGTAAAAAGCTAACAACTACTCCTATGCAATGCCGCTATGCAATGCTTCGCCAGGCGGGATGGAAGACGACACAGGCCGCTATGCACCGAATCGCTAGGCGGATGGATGAGTAGGCAAGTGTAAGAACCAGAATTTGAGGGTCGTAGGCACCTCTTCGCTGCGCACGCCACAAGCAATTATTAGTGCGGCTAGACCAGATGGGATGGCGGATGGAAATAAAGGCATAACTCAAGCAACTTAAGCCTAAACAATACAAGTTCACATAGACATGAAACTAATAACGTTTATAAATAAGAGCACATCATCAACACAAAAGTTCAACAACACATAAACAATAATAAAGGAAGATCAAGTCAAGAGATCGACCAAATCCGAAGGCTTGTCGAGGGTTCGTGGAAGGAATCGCCGGGTTGTCAATCCGCATCCAAGCTCGGTCCTCAACTACGTCCAGGGTAGAGAAGGGTTGTCACTACCTTCCAATGGACCCGTCTTCTTCGTGTAATGATCCGTAAGAAAGTTGCATGCTTCCCTTCGCTTGTTAGCTCTAGCGTCGAAGCTTGAAATAGTGCTTAGAAGATGAAGGAGAAGGCCAAGAGCAAGCCCCGACAAGGTATAGGCTTCGCGAGCATGGCCGGAGCTTCTTCCCTTGGTGGAAGATGAAGGGCGGAGGTGGAAGGGCAGAAATTTGCCCTAAAATGCGGCTGGATTGGCTGGAATGAAGTTGTTTTCCAAAATGGTGAAAATCTGCGCTTTAAATAGAAAAAGATCAGAAAAATGGTCACGCACGGTCCCGTGCACGAATGTGTGCTGACCGTGCGTTATTTACTTACGGATCTTGATCGCGGATGAAGAAGCGTTGAGCCGTGCATTTTACACGCGCACGGGCAATTCCACCCGTGCGTGAAGGAAATCGCACGGGTAAACACAGAACGCAAGAAAACAACGGAAACAGGGTTACCGTGTGTTTTACTCGCGCACGAGCGCGTTTGCCCGTGCGTGAAGGAAACACACGATTTACCCAAGAATACATGAATAAAGAGAAAATGTGCAGACCATGCGATTCCTTCTCGTACGGTTTGGCCTAAACCGTGTGGGAATAAAACACACGGGTAGAAACAGAAGTCCCCAGAATTGATGTGTGAAACACACGATTGAACTGGAACCGTGCGCTTAGAAATGCGCACGACCGTGCATTTTACACAGAATTGAAAATGGAATTCAGGACATCGCGACCACCTGCACAGCAATGAAACCAACTGGAGCACCATCTCCCAGCAATAATAGACAACATAAAATAAACAAAAAGAACCATGGAGAGCACCATGTGCTTACCCCCAATAAAAGAATGCGCAATTGCACACCCATGGGCTAAAACAATGCACTTTCTATGAAAATAAAGATTAGAAGAAATATGAACGATAAAGAACTAAAAGTGAAGTGCAAACGCGATAAAACTAGCCCAGATGAGTCCGAAAAACACTATAAATATCAGACTCATCAATTCCTTAGTAAGCCAGGATCAATTTTGGTGACCCGGTGAGGTCTCTTCGGGAATGCTTGTATTTTGGCTTCGGGAGGTGTTAGCCCGAGTTTTTTTGTCGAATGTTGATTCCGACTTCGCCATTGGATTTGTAGCGTGGGTATTTAGCTACGGTGTGAATTTCGTCAAATTCCGAGATAGTTGAGTTTTCGCGTCGTTTTGACGTTTTATGTAAGTAATCAATATAATATAATATTTGATTGATTTCTACTATACTAGTGGCTGAGTTTTATAAGATATTATTGTGCTAGCAGTTTTAATAAAAGTGACTATATAGTATAGTGGCTGGTCATTTTAAGAGTTGCTGAATTTTATATTACTTAAGTTATATTATATTATATCTAGCTTAGAGTTGTGAGTGAATAGACTTTATATATATTTTATTTTAGTTTTATCCCATTCATCTTCCCTAAAAAGGGCGGCTAGCTTCTTGTAGAAGAAAGAGGGCGATGGAAAACCTGGAGCTTCCGGCCGCCGATTTCTTGAGGTTTAGAACTCGAAATTCTTGTTTGAGTCTAGATTTTGACTGCTCTCGCCTAGATCTACCTCCCTAAGGTTAGCTTTTCGAGTTTCTTGGATTTTTTGGAGGTTAGGGTTTGCGGGTTGACTTTGTTTTCTTTCTAAAGCTCCAGATTTTCTTAGGTAGCTGCTCTCCCTGCCAGATCCTAGTGAGGAGGAGTGTAGCTGGCCGATTCCCGAAGATTGAGGCAAGTAATGCTCTTTCATCCTTGCCAAGACTGATTCTCTGTTTTTTTGTTAGTTTTATCCCTTTTTTTGCTTAGATCCTAGGTGTACTGTAGGTTTTGGCCATGGTTATATTGCTGTTAGTGTAGAGAAGCTCCAACTAGTCCAAGTTTTTTTAGAGAGAAAATGTCTGATTGGGTTGGTTTTGGTATGGCTCTGGTTGGATAGGATAGGTTAAGTTTGTATCAGGATAGTTAGCAATAACAGGTTTTCATTCCAGCTAATCGATGCAAATAAGAGAAAATTTTATGATTTTTGGCTAGTTGTTGAGGTCTAGCATGGTCGGTTTGAGTAGAGCAATTTTTCTGCCAGGTCTCTGCCCCATGGCGTTGAGTGTATCTTAGTACAGAAGTCCAGTTTTTAGGCTAAGTGTAAAAGCGTTGAGTGTGGTGGACACACTCAATGCCTAGCTGCTTTGGTCTGGAGTCTAAGTAATTAGCGTTGACAGCGTTGAGTGAGGTGAACTCACTCAACACCATATGATTAGGCTGTTTAGCTAAGTCTTTTAGCATTGACTGGGGTCAGCACACTCTATGTCGTCTTAGTTGAAAAGCGTTGAGTGTATGGTATACACTCAATCCCTTTTATTTAAGTACATTAAGCTAAGTCATAAGCGTTGACAACATTGAGTCAGTTGAACTCACTCAACGCCGTCTGTTTAGCCAGTATTCTAAGTAAAAAGTGTTGACAGCGTTGAGTGAGGTGAGCTCACTCAATGCCGTCTGCCTTGTTAGTTTTTTCTAAGTCTTTTGGCATTGAGTGAGTTGAGCTCACTCAACGCCGTCTTGCCAGTCAGACTTTTCTAAGTCTTTTGGCATTGAGTTAGTTGAGCTTACTTAACGTCGTCTGCTTAGCTTGGTAGTTTTAAGTCAAAAGCGTTGAGTGTGGGGAGATCACTTAACGCCTTTTGGCTGTTTAGCATTGACAGCGTTGAGTGTGGTGATAACACTCAACGACTCTGTCTATTTTAGATCTTAAGTCAAAAGCATTGAGTGTGGTGAACTCACTCAACGCCTTAGTTTGGTTTTGCTGCTTAGTAAGAAAATGTTGAGTAAGGTGAGCTCACTCATTGCATCCTTCAGTTTTTCTGCTAAGTGAAATTACGTTGAGTGTGGTAAGCTCACTCAACGCCATTTCTTTGTTTTACTGTTAAGGCAAATAGCGTTGAGTGTGGTAAGCTCACTCAACGCCTTTTATCTGTTGAGTTGTTAAGGCAAAAGCATTGAGTGTGGTGAGCTCACTCAATGCCCTTTTGTTGGCATTGCTGATTTAAGTAAGAAAGCGTTGACAATGTTTAGTGAGCTAAACTCACTCAAAGCCATCGTCCAGAAAGCGTTGACAACGTTGAGTGAGCTGAACTCACTCAACGCCGTCAGCTATTTGTGCAGCTAAGTTTTTTAGTTGTTTGTTTTAGATTTAATGGGAATCAACTTGGTTTTTAGTGAATATAGAACCTAGTTCTTATACTTTAGGGGTTGAGGTTGGCCGATGCCGCCACCACAGTACCTGGTGTTGAGTTGGACTGATGCCGCCGCCCCCTCTTTTCTTGTCTTGCTACACAATTGGACCGTTTGGTTGAGTTGGACAGATGCCGCCGCCACAGTACCTCTGAAAAGATTTCGGTCTGATGGTCCTGGTTGGACATTGTTACCACAGACTCAGGCCCTTTTTCCTCTAGTGTTAATGCTTCTTTTCATTCTAAAGCTCTGTTTAGATTTTTATTATCATGCTAATATTACTTACAGATATTCTAGAAGCTTGGCTTCATTCTCGCACTCGGTGCAATTTTGTTTACTCTATTTGATGAGTATATTACCTTTTGCTATCAAATTTTAATCCTTTTGCTGAGTGTATCAACATCCTTTTTAGGGGTTTGGTAAACCCCTTGGTTCCAATGCTTATGATCTATTGCTCCTTTACTACTTGTTTTTCTCTTGTGCTGAGGTGTTTATCTTTGAATGCCTCAGGTTCAGGGTTGTAGCCGATTGAGTGGCTTGTTTTCTTTTTGAGCTTGTTGGTGATCTACAGGGTTGCAGAGGGTTCTTTCCTCATCTTTGTGAGGTAGTTCATTCCTTGTTTCCTTTCTGTGTAGACATACATACTCACCAGTGGGTTCGTGTCAGGTTGTTGACGCCCACTGGTGATTTTCCTTGTGATGCTAAGTATGTGACTTAAACTGTAAGTTTTTGCCTATTTTTGATGGTTGTCTACTTGCTCTCTGGGATTGTTTTATGCTAGGGTGCATATTAGATATTTTTAACTTATAAAACCCCTACTGATATTACTTCATACATGTCATATTTCTAAAACTAAAGAACTATTTTCTAAACTAACGTAAAGACTATCTTCATACTATACTAAACTTAGAGTCTTGTATACCATGAGTTGTCCTTCGTGGACGTTTACGCTCATGTAGGATGTCAAACCATCTAAACTAAAGTATTTTTCGGTAGCGTATAACTATATTTTACTCGTGGACTAGTTGATCCACTATGCCGAGGGATACGCCCATCTAATTTGAATGATTTTCTTCATAATAACTTATGAATTCTGTATAACTTATTTAGGTTGGTGCCTTGCCTGAGCGTCTGCAGTTATCCCCTGTATGGCGTGGTATCACGATACATATTTTCTCTTACTCTAATATAATTTTATTGCTGAGAAAATTCGGGTCGTGACAACCGACATATCCCAGGGCGTGTCCAGCTCTGGGTACTCGAGTGTATATTGAGTGTGTCTCGAGTGAGGCATACGGACTAGGACACGGGCATGTCCTAGGGCGTGTCAAGGTGACACGGTCAGGGACATGGGCGTGTCCGAGGCCGTGTCCTACTCGGGTTGGTAACAAGGTTGTGTCAAGTGTGACACATGACCTATGACACAGGCGTGCCACATGGACGTGTTTGGCACACGACCATGGACACAGGAGTGTGCCTTAGCCGTGTACTTTTCAGGAGTGTTGATCCTATGCCGATTGAGGGACATGCCTCTCAACACGGGTATGTACCTTGTGACACGTGCATGTCATATGCTTGACACGGGTGCGTATTAGCCAGTGTCCTGTTCTGGATTGAGTCGGTTCCTTAACCTCTTAGGGAACACAGCCTGTGACAAGGGCATGTGATGCAAATGTGACGGCAAGTGTATCGGTCGCACAAGTAATATAAAATGGGCGAATTTCCCCAAGTATTGATCTCTCAAGGAACAAAGTAAGGTGGAGTTAATCTCGAGGAGGACTTGAGATTGAAGTCCTTAGGTCAGAATTAACTAAAGGGGGTTTTGATGGTTGCGATAAAAGAAAATAAAACTCTAACAACTACTCCTATGTAATACCGCTATGCGATGCTTCGCCAGGCGGGATGGAAGACTAGTCGGGCCGCTATGCACCGAGTCGCTAGGCGGATGGTCGAGTAGGCAAGCATAAGAACCAAGGAATATGAGGGACGTAAGCACCTCTTCGCAATGCACGCCTCTAGCAATCTCTAGAGCGGCAAGAACGGATGAATGGCAGATGGAAATAAAGGCGCACCTCAAGAAAATAACGAATACAAACAATCACATAGACATGATTAAATATAAATATTTTACAAACTACAAACACTTCTCAAATAAAAGCGTTCAACTAAACTATCAACAACAAGAGAAGAAAAGTGTGCGAAATCGACCGGATCCGAAGTCTCGCCGAGGGTTCACGGTTGGAATCGTCGGGTTGCAAATCCGCGTCCAAGCTCGGTCCTCAACTGCGTCCGGGGTAAAGGAGGCTGTCACTCACTCCCAATGGACCCGTCTTCTTCGTGTCACGAGCCGGCGGAAGATGGCACAACTTCTCCTAGCTTGATGGAGAAAGCTAGGTTTAATCTCCTCTTGAAGCTCGAGGATGAAGGAGGAGGCCGAGAGGAAGCTCCGGCTTGGATTTGGCGTTGAATGCTTGCCCGGATCTCCTCTCCTTGGTGGAACGACAAAGTTTCACCCTAAAATCGCGGGAGAGATGGCTGGGAACGAAGGTCCTCTAAAATGGTGAAAATCTACACTTTAAATAGAAAAAGATCAGAAAAATGGTCACGCACAGTCCCGCGCACGACCGTGCGCTAACCGTGCGTTATTAACTTACAGATCTTGATCGCGAAAGGAGATGCGTTGACCCGTGAGTTTTACTCGCGCACGGGTAAACACAGAACGCATGAAAATAAGGGAAACAGGGGAACCGTGCGTTTTACTCGCGCACGGGCGTGTTTGCCCGTGCGTGAAGGAAACACACGATTTACCCCAAAATGCAGGCAAACAGAGAAAAATGTGCAGACAGTGTGATTCCTTCTCACACGGTTTGGCCGAAACCGTGCGGGAACAAAACGCATGGGTAGAAACAGATGTCCCAGGAAAGTTGTGTGAAACGCACAGTTGCACTGAAACCATGCGATAATAAATTCGCACGACCGTGCGTTTTACACAGAAACTGAAAATGGACTTCGGTACATCCCGACTACCTGCACAACAATGAAACTAACTGGGGCACCAGCTCCACGCAATAGAGCAAAGCATAAAAGAAATAAAAAGAAACATGGGGAGCACCATGTGCTTACCCCCAACAAAAGAATGCGCAATTGCACACCCTCGGGCCAAAATAGTGCACTAAGCGTGAAAAGCAGTATAAATAAAATATCAATGATAACACACTAAAAGTGAAGTGCAAGAGCGTTAAAACTAGCCCAGATGAGTCCGAAAAACACTATAAATATCAGACTCATCACACCCCCAGACTTAACTGTTTGCGTGTCCCGAGCAAACTAAATCTATACAGATAGGAAAAAAAGACTTAGCTAACATAGAAATTGTGATATAGAGTACCCGGCGAAGTCGCATGCTCGTACGCGTAAAAATATAAATAGATGAAATTTCTAAATATGCAAAATAGTTTATACTTTTCACAATGCGTATCAAAATTTTATTACTACTCAAAAATGGAATCACGGTAAATCTACCGGTCACGCATAGGAAGAAAGTAGGTAGCCCACTAAGGTGAGCAGTGCCAAAGACCGGGGCTCAGGATCACCTCCAAAGGAATCCCCTAATGTCGGGGACCATACGCTTGCCCGTTCACACTCTCTCCATGGCACTAGTTTGACTCAAGCATTAATCCGTAGGACTTTAGGATAATTGCGGGGCTTGGTTTACGGTGAGGTAAACAAAGATAAATAGGAAGGCTATGCACCTAACCCAAATGAGCTAGCATAAACAAAATCCAATGCTAACCACAATACATACGGGTACACAACACCCCCATACTTAACTTTTAACATATGGGTGTGTGCACCGCCTACTCCAAATATAATCACATCTCAAAAAAGATTTTCAATCAAACTTTTTCTTCTTTTCACTTTTTTTCACAAACATTTTTTTCAATTCATCTTTATTTTAACAATATCAGCAAATCTAAAATTTGGAGCACATCCACAAATTCACAACGAATATCACCACATCAACACCCCAAAATGATAATATAAAACACTAGAGCTCGACTTGGGTGTGCGACTAGGATCGACTATGAGGCTTTGGTGAAATAATGGTGGAGCTGAATCAAAAGAAGGGTAGGTACAACGGGGCTTAGCGAGGATAAGACGTTAGGAACGATGCAAAGCTCAACCGGGCCAAAATGATGGCCTACATCACGCTCACGCTAGACTAACCATACACCAATGCTTCGAGAGTAGCTTGGGGCTAGTTCTTAGCCACCAAGAAAGATGATCCTACCTCCCGACTCGAGCAAAACAAGTCTAGTGATGGCTACACACATCCCTACATTACCGTTTGATTCACACCAGATTCACCAATTTTTGAGTAGAATAAAAAGTATTTACGTAAATAGAAAAATATAAAACTATAAGCATACAGAAAAATTAAACCTACTCGAATTTCTACACGAGACGAGAGCAATTGATTAGAAGCACAATAAGGTCAACATTTTACTTCGTCTCACAATCCTAAGCCAACACCATAATTTTCCCGAATCTAACAAAGAAACAAGTTTAACTCGCAACACGCAAAAAGCTAAGCACGAACTCATGTGGGTGTAGTGGTGTGCAATGCAATGGACTAATCAAAATAAAAATAATAAAAGCTTCTAGTATGCACATGAAATGTGCGCGTGCAAAAGGTAACAAAACTGGCTCTCCCCCAGACTTAAACTAAACAACACATCATAAGATATTGAAATTTAAATCAGATAGAGCTAAGGGAAGAGGTTACCCAATGCTCAGCTAGTGAGCATACCAGAAGATGCTTGAAAAACTGAGGAAGGCTTGCCATACGAAGAATCATAACTCTGCCAATACGAAGTTGCCAAGAATACATGCAGGGGTGAGCTCTGCAAAAACAAAAGAGAAATATACAATATACAAAGAATTACTAAAACTAATCTAGACATGAAAAAATAAAAATGCAGGAAATGAAAGAAAAGTACTGGGGTTATTGTCATCCCAACACGATTTATTAAATTCTATACAATTCTAGCTAATGAGCCTATGAAAATAAAAATGCACAGGTAACTGTTCCATTATCCGTTGCGGTAACGGGTACCGATACGGAGATAGAGCAGTTACCTCTCTACCTACATAATAATACCTGAAAATATCAGGTAGAGGAAATAGGAAGTAAGATGAGGAGGAGCACTGGTCCTCACTCAACTTACCACAAAAAATATCATTGCCTAGCAAGGTATCATCAATTACAGGGAGACGACAGGAGGAGAAAGTAATGAATGGAGCTTCCTCAATAGAGGAGGAATCACCCTCCTCATGAAAGAGGATGCTATCATCCACGACTCGAGCAAAAAGCTTCAAGTCCTCCTAAGGCACCTACGAAGACTCAACCCGCACGGGCTCAGATATAGAAAGGGGATCAAGAAATAAAGAAGACGAAAAACTAAAATAATCAATAATAGGTGGAGTGGTCCCGGTCTCACTCCCAGTAGGATCCAGGTGTAGATCACTGTCGGTATCATATGAGTCATGTCGAGGGAAATCTGAGAGCATGAGATATTCGGTGGTGGTTTGGACCTCCTTATTTTACAAGAAAGTGGAAACTTCCTAATCAGAAAAGATCTCCTCATCAACACACCTCGGTGCGTCATCATGTTCCAAGACGTAATACTCTCCATTGATGAGAATAACGTCCTCGTCACACCATGACGCAACCTCAGACTCCAAATCACCATCGGGCATAACAACATCAATCGACTCACTACAAATAGGAGTAGCACAATTCAGCAAAAACTGCGCATGGGCAAGGCTGCTCTCAAAATCAGGCATAGAATGAGCAGTACCCAACACAAAATCATCCACAGACGCCACTCCGTCAACAGGAATAATCCCTGCGGGATAAGAATGAGCAAGGTGTGCTATGTTAGTGAATGGGCCAAACAATACCCTGGTAGGCCCGTCTACAGCAGTCTTCCGCGAACGGGAGGTAGCTGCAGGCGTGCCCATAGAGGGAGAAGGCTCGCACAAGCGAGGGCAGTCCTTCACCATGTGGCCTACACCTTGAAATAACAAGCATCTCAAAAAATGCTCGGCATTCTGAGCAGCCATAGCGTCGATGCATCAGCGCAAGGTGTCAATAAGTCGGCACTCAGCAACAAAAGACATCGCGAACAAAAAATATATTTACCGAAAGAGTGCTACTCAACTTGAATAAAAATAACACAGATCTGCTATCTAAATCAAAAATTAGAGAAATGCAAAAAGGAATAAGCAAAATAAAAATTCTAAAAACTAAAGTAAGTAAGAAAAATGATATGAACAAATGGAAAAGGGCTTCAATCTACTATCTCCCTCTCCAAAAACTCACACGACTGTGTTCCCTGGCAACGACGCCAAAAACTTAATGCGAATGTGACGGTAAGTGTACCGGTCGCACAAGTAATATAAAATTGGCAAATTTCCCCAAGTATCGATCTCTCAAGGAACACAGTAAGGTGGAGTTAATCTCGAGGAGGACTTGAGATTGAAGTCCTTAGGTCATAATTAACTAAAGGGGGTTTTGATGGTTGCGATAAAAGAAAATAAAACTCTAACAACCACTCCTATGCAACGCCACTATGCGATGCTTCGCTAGGCGGGATGGAAGACTAGTCGCGTCGCTATGCACTGAATTGCTAGGCGGATGGGCGAGTAGGCAAGCGTAAGAACCAAGGAATAGGAGGGATGTAAGCACCTCTTCGCAACGCACACCTCTAGCAATCGCTAGAGCGGCAAGAACGGATGAATGGCGGATGGAAATAAAGGCACACCTCAAGAAAATAACAAATACAAACAATCACATAGACATGATTAAATATAAATGTTTTACAAACTACAAAAACTTCATCAAATAAAAACGTTATACTAAACTATCAACAAGAAGAGAAGAAAAGTGTGCGAAATCGACCGGATCCGAAGTCTCGCCGAGGGTTCAAGGTTGGAATCGCCGGGTTATCAATCCACATCCAAGCTCGGTCCTCAACTGCGTTCGGGGTAGAGGAGGCTGTCACTTACTCCCAATGGACCCGTCTTCTTAGTGTCACGAGCCGGCGGAAGATGGAACAACTTCTCCTAGCTTGATGGAGAAAGCTAGGTTTAATCTCCTCTTGAAGCTCGAGGATGAAGGAGGCCGAGAGGAAGCTCCAGCTTGGATTTGGCGTTGAATGCTTGCCCGGATCTCCTCTCCTTGGTGGAACGGCAAAGTTTCGCCCTAAAATCGTGGGAGAGATGGCTGGGAACGAAGGTCCTCTTAAATGGTGAAAATCTGCGCTTTAAATAGAAAAAGATCAGAAAAATGGTCACGCATGGCCCCGCGCACGACCGTGCGCTAACCGTGCGTTATTAACTTACAGATCTTGATTGCGAAAGGAGATGCGTTGACCCATGCATTTAATCGCGCACGGGCGATTCCGCCCGTGCGTGAAGGAAATCGCACGGGTAAACACAGAATGCAGGAAAACAAGAGAAACAGGGGAACCGTGCATTTTACTCGCGCACGGGCGTGTTTGCCCGTGCGTGAAGGAAACAAATGATTTGCCCCAGAATGCAGGCAAACAGATAAAAATGTGTAGACAGTGCGATTCCTTCTCGCATGGTTTGGCCAAAACCATGCGGGAACAAAACGCACGGGTAGAAACAGATGTCCCAGGAAAGCTGTGTGAAACGCATGGTTGCACTGAAACCGTGCGAGAATAAATTCACACGACCGTGCGTTTTACACAGAAACTGGAAATGGACTTCGGGACATCCCAACTACCTGCACAGCAATGAAACCAACTGGGGCACCCGCTCCCAGCAATAGAGCAAAGCATAAAAGAAACAAAAAGAAACATGGGGAGCACCATTTGCTTACCCCCAACAAAAGAATGCGCAATTGCATACCCTCGGGCCAAAATAGTGCACTAAGCGTGAAAAGCAGCATAACTGAAATATCAACGATAACACACTAAAAGTGAAGTACACGAGCATTAAAACTTGTCCAGATGAGTCCGAAAAACACTATAAATATCGGACTCATCAGTGTGTCACAGGCTGTGTCAGCCCAAAAATAGATATTTGAGTGCAGATCGTGGCCGTCCAATTCCTTCTACTTAGATCATGTGGTCCAAGCCTATTCTTGTAGGGATAAGGCCATGGAATGAGATGTATTTCTCATTATACTCGTGATCACTCTCTTTCTAAGCTAGATAGAAGGGAGAGCTTGGAGGAGGAGAAGAGATCCGGCTGCCGAAGGAGTGTTAATTGTCCGACTCGAGATCCGAGGCCAGCGTTGTGGAGGCAAGGCCGTCGCGGTGATTTCCAACCGACCAATTTTCCATGGCTCCAAAGCGATCATCAAGGGTAACGATCTCCTTCTTGGACAAGTGAAGTCCTACTTTATGCATGTGCATGGGATCCTCCACCATGAGTGGAAAGCGTAAGAGATTCCAGTGGTTGAGTCTGCATTTAGATCCGGAAATGTGTAGTACGGAATATGCATGCCGTGTGAAGCCCATCTGGACGGGTAGTCTAGATTGGTGATGCTGCGAACCGGAGAAGACTCCGTGTATATAATGAGTAGCTTGCGGAGATTGTGAGGACGCTTGTGATTTGTGGTAAGGAAGCTTTGCATTACTCCTTTGGTTGTATGCTCTGCATGAGCTGAGTGATGGATTGGAAAGCGACACTGTGTGCCTGCATTATGAGATGGATTGCGGATACCTCTAAGTGGATGGGCGCGACAGGTCTTCAGTAGGGGTTTGGAGGCTGATGCACATGGACAACAAGTTAAGAACCTCTGAGTGGGATGGGCAAGATGAACCACCCAACAAGTTCAGTGGTAGGATCATTGTGAGCAGTTGATTGGTAGCGCTATAAATGGGGGGCTTCTGGCCTTCCCGACATGTTTCACTATGTGCGTAGGTCGATCTATAGTGCTCAAAGTTGCTATGAGGTGAATACCTCTGAGTGGGATGGGTGCGTGGGGTCTCCAGCATGGGTTTGGAGGCTTATGCTTGGCCAACAAGCGAATAACCTCTAACTGGTGGTTGGACCTGAAGGTTTTCGGTACACCGTAAGCGTGCCCAAAGTGCACGAAGCACCTGACACGAAGGCCAGTGTTTGTGATGTTATTGTGTTATATATATCTTGTGATTGCACTATATGTAGGGAAGGAACCACTGCCCAAGGTAAGGGTTAGGGTCGTTATAATTGGTCAGCTGAATGCTGACCGTTGCTTTGTTTATCACCCTTGGGGTGGACGTCCATATGCAAGTGTTGCGGGCTGACTTGGATTGAGCGGGCTGAAGCCCTTGCTACTGTTGCTTGTAGGCCCTTGAAGGCCATGCGAAGTATTGGATTTCATGTGGGGCCGGCTTGCGTGTCGATGTATGAAACCACCTTTTTAAAAGAGAAACTTGTAAGGCCTTAAAGACGTGAGCGGTGTGTGCTTGTATACATTCCTGGTGTTTTATATAAATATGATATTTATATAGTAGTGGACATACATTATGTTGGATCCCTCGTTGGATTTTGGCTAGGTTCACTAAGTTAGGATATGACCCAACATGTATAGATTAGGGTCATGGTTATGTCCTAGAGTCTAGGTCAAGTCCTTTGAGTCAACAGTACAAAGGACCAGCCTTCAACACTGCCAGAGACTCAAGACTTAGAGAATTCAAGACTTAAAATAAAGGAGTTCTATGTTCGTCGATCTTCGGTCGACGAAATTTGAGCTCAGCTAGGCGAACTCAGGGACAATTCTCTGAGCTCAGCTCGACGAACTTAGTTCTCAGATCGACGAACTTTGGACAAAGTAATAACTCCTCTAAGTCAAACCTCAGTCGACAAACTATGAACATCAGCTAGAAGAACTCTGTTCTCTGGTCGACTAA
This sequence comes from Platanthera zijinensis, assembly GCA_039513925.1. Lineage (NCBI taxonomy): Eukaryota > Viridiplantae > Streptophyta > Magnoliopsida > Asparagales > Orchidaceae > Platanthera > Platanthera zijinensis. Next base: position 152,083,140 of record CM077080.1, on the reverse strand, counting down.
TTCTGGATAAGGTGATTCAACATTCAACGCCAGATGACATTACACTCCATGCCAGAATGGTGAGTTTACACTCAAAGCCAAAGGACATCACACTCAACGTCAAAATGATACTTCAACACTCCACATCAGAAAATATTCTAAGTCAAGACTACAGATTCAACTCGATGATCTTGGACCCCAACTGGACTATCTCTATTCTCAGGGCTCAACTCGACGATCTTAGATTCAGCTCGACGAACTTGATAAACAGAAGAAGAAAGTTATCAAGCAACATTCAGAGGTCGATGATCTTGGATCTCAGATCAACGAACAGCCATTCTCAGCTCGACGAACTGTAGACTCAGGTCGACAAATCCATTCTTGGCTATTTTCCTCTTTTGTCCTTATTACGTGGCAATAATTCCTGAGTAATTAGTGCTCTAATATTCTCTGAATATTACCGTTAGACAAGAGCATTAATTATGGTCTTCATCAAAATTATTGCCTGCCGTTTTTATAAGGGACAGTTGGGGAAACAAATCAATGCCAAAAATATTCCAAGGCCGTCAGCATTAATTGCAGAAGGAATTTCAAAATTCAAATGGACATTCATGTTGGAAATATAAAAACAGAGATTATTATTTCCTGTATAGAGAACAACATACATACAACATTCTTCTGTGAGACACACAGAACTTTTTGAGATTGAAATCGATCAATCAAGAATCAACAACAACTAGACAAGAAGAAGAACAATTTTGAAGAAGAAGAACAACCATCCAAATCAAGTGTCTTCTTCTGTCATACACTCAGGAACTCTCTGAAGGACAACAATACTGCATATGTCAAAATAGTTCCTGAAGTTCTTCTTATCAAAACTGAGAGCTTGAAGGCCTATCACCCTGCAGTAAAGCTTCCATCATCCTGAACTAGCAACATCTCAGGGGGATCTTTTGCTACCATCAAATCCACAAGTCTTCTCAGTTGTTAGAATTGAGAAAGATAAGACACAATCATTCTCTCACCCCCACTGTAAAAAGGGTTGTCATCTCCCTTCAAAAGTGATTCCTGGTTGCAAGTCTCCTGATCAAAAGACTTGAGGTTTGGTTGTTGAGCACCTGATAAAAAGCTCATTGGTGGCAGGCACCTGATCAAAACTCTGAGTGGATTCCTACCAGGGTGGTAGAAGAGTGGACGTACCCAAGTTGGGGAACCACTATAAATTCTTGTGTCGTCTGGGTTCCCCTTTTTCTTTTTGTTCTTGCTGTGGCTGTGATATTTAGGTCTTGCTGTGTTATTTAGTTTTTCCCGTGCTTTCATTTATTACTCTGTGATACAGTACCTGAGTTTAGGAGTACTTCTTATAGTTCAGAGAAAAGTTTTAAAATATACCCACATACTCTATTCACCCCCCTTTAGAGTATATCAGATCTAACCCTTACTTTCAATTGGTATCAGAGGCGGTTCTTTTGGTTGTACAAGCTAACCCTTGAACAAAAGATCCTAAGTTAGATCTTTTTCTCTTATCATTACTAGATTTATACATACAACATGGCACAAAACCAAGAATATGCAAGTACCAGACCTCCAGTCTGTAACTTGTCTAAGTTCACAATCTGGAAGGCAAGAATTAGAACTCTATTGATGAAGATATATTTAATTCTATCTTAATAGGATCACAATCTCCAGTGGATTCAACCTCAACTACATCAACTGAACTGAGTGCAGTTCCACCCCCTGGATGGACAGATGTACAGAAGAAGGCTAAGATAGCTGATGCCAAAGACATGAATATACTGGCTCAAACTATGTCTGATGAAATATTTCAAAAGGTTGCTGAGTGTCAATCAGCCAAGGAGATTTGGGATTCCCTGAATCAAATGGTGGCTGGATCAGCAGATGAGAGGAAATACAGAAGGTCAAATCTCATCACTCAGTATGAGAACTTTAAGAAGGATGAAGTAGAAATAGTAGAAGTAATGTACAACAGACTTAGCTCCATCATCAGTGAGCTAAGGACTCTAGACAAAGAATTCACTTTAACTAAAGTGAATGAAAAGATCTTAATGTGCTTTCCCAGCACATGGGACTCAAGAATCTGGCCAATCAGAGAAGCCAGAAGCATAACAGAGATTTCAACAGAATCTCTTCTAGGAAAACTAAAGTCCTATGAGCAGCTTATCAAAGCAAGGGAAGCAGCAGCTGAAGTGAAGACTCCTACACCAACTTGGAAGGAGCACATAAAAGATTTCAAAGCAAAAGAAGACTGAATTCATTCTAGTAAATGAAGATTTGATGAGTCTTTTTACCAAGAGATTCTTCAAGATGGCTAGAAAGGACTTCAAAAGGAAACCTTCTAAATATGAAGATAAGCCAAGGTATGACAAAATATCCTCTAAAGAAGTAGTGTGTTTTGGCTGCAGGAAACCTGGGCACTTCATTTCTGAGTGTCCAGAAGCTCAGAAGAAGGACAAAAGAAAGGAGAAGGACTCAAGGAAGAGTCACTACAACAAGCCTTCCTCAAGCAAGCAAAAGAGGAAAGACAAGGGCTTTGTTGCTGAGACATGGAGTGATACTGAAGAAGAATCTACATCCTAAAGCTCCAGTGAGGATGTAGAAGAACAGAAAGCAAAGGAAGTATGCCTCATGGCTATTGAGGCAGGCAGTAGCAGATCTGACTCTGATGAATCAGATAATGAAGAATCTCTATCAGCTGAAGATCAGGTAATAACTTCTTATGATTTTGAGTTAGATGAATTTAAGTTTGAATTTAAAAATTTATGCTTAGACTTAATAAGCTTTGAGAAGGAAATCAAACTTTTCAGAGAAAAGTTAAACACCCTAGACAACATCACTGCAGAAAATGAAAAATTAATTAATGAACTAATGTCTGCTAATAAACAAATATCTTTTCTGAAAACTGAACTAAGTAAGGCAAAACTATTAGAAGAATCACTGAATGGAAGAAGTCTATAATTATTAGATATCACTAGTACTGTAAATGCTAGGACCAACAATAACAAACTAGGACTAGGTGCCTCCTCTAGTGATCCACCCTTGATTAAGAAAATTAATCTTTCCAGACCAGTAAACTTCATATCTGACAAGGGAAAGAAAAATACTGAACAGGTAAATAAAGTTAATAAGATTCTTGAACAAATTGAAATCAAGAATAAACTCAATATTAAGAAGAATAACAAAAATAATAATGTTCAACAGTTATTGTCGAATTCAGATCGACGATATATGAAAAGATCGTCGAACTCAGAACGACGATCTTTGAACGCAAACATCAGTAATAATCATTCTTCAATTTATGATCGACGATACCAGTATGGTTCAGTGACCAGAGATCGATGACTTTTGTACTTCAAGAATGAATACCCTCATTCTTCGAGTAGAGATCGATGATCTCATCCAACATCATCGAGCTCAGGTCGACGATCCAACCAGAGATCGTCGAACCCAGATTTTAATAACAGAAACCTAAATTCTAATAACAACTTTAACCCCTTCACTCAATGGATAATTCCACCTAGGAGATACCATCCTAAAGGATAGAAAGATCAACCTGAATGCTCTTACATCTCTAGTTATAGTTATGTAAATCAATAAGGACCCAAGGTTACCTGGGTCAAGAACAACTAACTGTCTTATTTGCAGATGAAGACCTGTACAGCATACAATAACCATTGGTATCTGGATAGTGGTTGCTCCAAGCATATAACAGGCAGCAAGGACAATCTGGTTGATTACAAGTCAAAGCTAGGACCAAAGGTCATCTTTGGTGACTCCAATTGTGGCCAAACAGAAGGCTATGGCAAGGTCAGAATTGGAGCAGTAACCTTCAAAAGAGTTGCATATGTAAATGGACTGAAGCATAACCTCATCTCTATAAGCTAACTATGTGATGAAGGCTATCAGGTATCATTCAACTCTAGTTCCTGTATTATTACTTCAAAAGAAAACCAACATGTTTTAATTGGAAGTAGACAAGGAAACATATACCTAGTAAATATTCATTATGTTACTTCAGACATATGCCTGCTCAATATAGTTAGTAGTCAAAATGACTTATGGCATAAAAGATTAGGATATATAAACCTTAAAAACATTGCTAGGCTATCTAAGGATAACCTTGTTAGAGGTTTACCTTCTGGCCCCTACAAGAATGAAGGCCTCTGCAGGGCTTGTCAACTAAACAAGCAAACTAAATCTAGCTTCAAATCTATTAATAAGAGTGATTCACCTAGGATATTGTACTTGCTACATATGTACCTTTTTGGCCCTGTGGCTGTACAAAGCCTAGGAGAGAAATCTTATACCTTAGTGGTTGTAGATGACTTTTCCAGGTTCACTTGGGTATTCTTTCTGAGATCTAAGTCAGATACCTTCAAAGTTCTTACAAATTTTCTCAGGACCATACAGATTGAGTACTCTACTCATGTTGCATTAATCAGAAGTGATCATGGTACAGAGTTTGAGTCTCTTCTTATGCATGAGTTCTGTGAGAAGGAAGCTATCAGGGACTGTTTCTCAGCTCCTAGAACTCCTCAACAAAATGGGTTAGCTGAAAGGAAAAAAAGAACACTCATTGAAGCTGCAGGCACATTACTTGTAGATTGTAACGCCCCTGATTTTTCGATGATTTTGTTTGGTTTTGGTATCGTCATATTTATGACGTCATGGCATTACTTTTAACGTCGGGTTGACGGCACATCGCCGATAAGGCATTTTCGCGTCCGTTCGGTCGAGTCAGCCAATTTCTTGGATTTTTGTCGAAATCAGAAAATATTTCTATGAGGTTTAAGTTGAGTAATTTTAAACTTGCTCGTCAAGTTTCGTCACAATCCGAGCATTTTTGGAGTCTCGGCGCGCGATTGAAGTTTTGAGTATTTATGTCATTGTATTTGGAAATTTTTATCTCAGGAATGGCTCGTCGGATTTAGGTTTCGAATTCGTTGTTGGGTTCATCCCGTCAATTTTCTCCTCGAGCGTTCTCCCTTTGACTCTAATCGATCCTAGTTGTTTTCTCGAGTCCTATGCGTATTTTGGCAAGTTTCTATGTAAATCTCGAGAGTTCAAGCCTTTATCCCGACTGTTTTTATTATTATTATTTTTGTGTCAGTGTTTGGGCGCTATTTAGAGGGTCAAATAGGAGTGGTATGGAAAAATGGTCAACATGAAATTTGTTCGTCTCGACGGGATCTACAACTTTCATGTTGACCACTTTTCGATTTGAGGTCATCTTGAACCCTTATTCTTGTTTATTCTTCTGGAACTCGTGTATGGTGCTCCTACTCGAGTATATAGACTTCTACTCGAGTATATTGAACTCCTACTCGAGTATATGGACTCCTACTCGAGTATATTTGAACTCCTACTCGAGTATGTATGATTCTACTCGAGTATGTATGCTTCTACTCGAGTATGTATGCTTCTACTCGAGTATGTATGCTGCCACTCGAATAGTCCATTCCTGTCAGCGTTAGAGCGCCGTTTTGATGGTCAAGACGGCATCGTATCAAAAAATGGTCAACATGAATTTTGTTCGTCTCGACAAGATCTACAACTTTCATGTTGTGCACGTTTCGATTTGAAGCCATCTTAGATGCCTATTTTTGATATTTCCGAGGCTGTCCCTTTTAAGTTGAAATTTTTATAAATGAAAAACAAAACTATATATATACTTTTTTCTTAGGTTATTAGGATATAACTTCATCTTCTCCGATACTTCTATTCCGAACCAGACCAGCGGCGAGAGATAAGTTTCTCCATTTCGTGAATCTTCCGGTGGCCACCGACGGAGTTCCGGTGCTCGGAATCTTCAACCGATCGTAGATCCGGAAAGCTCTCACCGAGAGCTACGCTATCGTGGTAATTTCTTCCTCTTTCCGTGAGTTTTCTTGTTAGGGTTTTTTGGCCCTAACCCCTTTTCCGCCATTGTTGTTTAGATTTCTACTTCTCCTGAGTTCTTTTGCCCCGATCTACGGCGTGGAATGATTCAGAGACTGTTTCCGGTGCAACCAAGGCAAGTAGTGGTTTTCCCTCCTTCCCTCTCGTCCGATTTCGATGGTAACGGTTAAACTTTAGTTCTCAATCCTTGTGCACTTTTGATATTCGGTTTAGTATGCTTGTTGAGTCTTCCTTATGAGTTTTCTTGGTTTTTATTTAGTTTTTGACATGAAAAATCTCGTCTTGTGGAGTTGTAGAAATACGATGTAGGGTTTTATTGTGGGCTTTTATCGCCCTATTTATCGCGTTAGAAATTACCTAGGGTCGTAAATTGTTTCAAGAGGTTGATCAACCGTGTTTTTAACCTAGAATATATCGAGTAGAATCCGATGTGCCAAATCCTGTGATTTATTTCCTAGTGACTCGTTCTTGCGGGTGTTTGTGGGCAAATCCACCGACCGCAAGGTTTGTTTTCCTTTATTGTCGTGCAACTCTATTGGTGGTTGGGCATCCTGCGGCGACTAGTGGAGTGTATAAGTCTCCCCCGCAATTAGACGGATTTTAACATCTGTGAGGGGTGTGTCCTTATTAGTGAGCACCCTGCCTGTTTAGATAGAATTGACCACACGCGGCTAATAAAGTTGTTTTTTTTTGAGTTTCTTTCTTATGATTTACCCATGCCTTTGTTTTCCCCCTGCCTTGGGTATCTGGCATGATTGGTTATACGTGACGATTCACGTAAGTTCTATTTCTCTAATTTTGTTTTGTACCTTATTTCAGTACTTTGGGTCCTGGGTTGGTACCCCTTTCGACCTTATTCATTTGTTTACTTTATTTATTTTCTTGCCACTACTTGTACCTTCTTGCTGAGGTGTTCTGTTTTTTTTGAATGCCTCAGGTTCAGAGCAGTAGCAGATAGTGGAGCTAGTTTTGGTTTTCTGAGCAGCAGTGTTGGCTGTGGTTTTGCACCTCGCCATAGCGAGGTAGTTTGTCTTTTTAGTTGTTTTCCTTAGTTCAGACATACCTAATACTGTGGGTTCGTGTCAGGTTGTTGACGCCCACAGGATTGTTGATTTTTGACACTTGCTGGCTGTAGTAGTTTCTTATGTTTTGATTTAGATAACTTGCTCTCTGGGATGATTCCTTGCTAGGACTGCATGTTAGGTATTTTGACCTATAGAACCCTACTATTAGTAAAGCATACTTATCATCTCCTTCAAAACTAAGCCACTACTTTCTATTTAGCGTAAAGACTTTCCTACCCTTATTATAAATCTAGGGTTTGCATTGTATGAGTTGTTCCTCGGGGACATTTATACTTTTGTAGGATATTAGAGTCAATTTAAATAAGTATTTCCGCAAGCGTATAATTTATATTTTTAAATCGTGAACTAGATGATTCACTAAGCCAAGGGATACGGCTACCATCATAACTTAAACTGGATTTTATTCATAACCATTTATGTTTTCTATTAAAATTGTAGAGTTTGGAGTCTTGCCTGAACGTCTGCAGTTATCCCCTGCACGGCGTGGCATCACGACGCGTATTTTCCCCTTGCTCTGATATAATTAAATTGTTGGGAAAAATGCGGGTTGTGACAGTTGGTATCAGAGGGAGGTTGCTTGACAATTGGTCGGGCAACCTTCCCTTGTTAGTGTTAGTTGTTTAGTGTCATTTCATACACACACCGATGTGTCATCAATATGTCTTGGCTGAAGTATGAACACTACACTCATAAGCATGATTAGAAGTATACGGGGCATATTATGTAGTATGGAATGCATAATATGTATTTGTATATGGATCCACCATAGATGGCAACATGTGAGGGTTATGTAGTATGGGATGCATAACCTCACCACATGAATGCTCATTAACACGTTTTCTTTTCGTTGCATGCAATATTATGTAGTATGGGATGCATAACATTGCATGTGTACGCCGCTCATAACATGCATTAAGGCCTTTTATAGAATTCATAGCACCAGATGCATAGCATAATATAACATAAGCACAACATGCCAAGCTAAAGATTTACTTGATGACATATGTACACACATGATTTTAAATAAGAGTAAAGGATTCATGCATTCATATCATAGGCACATGAGTCAATAGGATGATAAGATATCATCCTGAGTAGGACATATCATCATCATATAATCCCAGAGCAAGTGACAGCTTTAGCAAGTGTCTTTCAAGTATGGTCTGAACTAGTTTTGTTTGTCCTAGTCGTAATCTAGGATTTTAATTGAGTGATCGTTTGTTACCCTTTTAGAAATGCCGCCTAAGCGTCCTGCAACGAGGTCGACTCCCCAGTCGGAGGGTGAGTTGTTAGGTGCGCAAAGTGATGCGTTGATCGCGAGTCTACGTCAGAGCAACGAGGCTCTATCAAGGCAAGTGCTTGCGATGCAATCGCAAATGGAATCCTTTTTGTCTGCCGCCCCTGTGCAGCAACCCTTAGTGCAAGACCCTATTGTGGATCGAGTTGTACCCAATACCCCTGCTCCTCTAGTGCCCCCGGTGACTCTACCACCAGAGATGAATTTTATCTCACACTTCCAGTGGCTGGGGCCTCCTACCTATGACAGAAGTGCAGCCTTTATGGTTTTAGATGATTGGATCATCTCTATCGAGGAGATGTTTTCATATTCGGGGATTGTAGAATCCCAGAAGGTAATGATTGGGGCCTACCAGTTAAAAGGATTGGCAAAGAACTGGTGGATTCGTGAAAAAGAGAGTCTGAAGGAAGGTTGTTCTTGGGAGTCTTTCAAGAAGATGCTGCTGAAAAAGTTTCTACCCTCGGTCGAGCAGGACCGCCTGATGAATAACTTCCTGTACCTGGAACAGAGACAGCTCACGGTGAGCGAGTATGAGATTGAGTTTAGCAAGTTGAGTAGATTTGCTCCAGATTTAGTAGCTTCGGAGGATGGTAGAGTGAAGCGATTCCTTGGAGGACTAAGAAGCGATGTCCAGCAGTTGGCATGCGCTTATAAAGCGGAGAATTTTGCAGAGGCAGTGGAAGCCGCACTGAAGGTTGAGGCGATTGAAAATGCCAAGAATCGAGGAGTTGCAGTGAGAAAAGATAAGAGGAAAGGTGCCGAAGACGGAAGCTCTAGGGCATCTGGCCCTCCTTCGAAAAAGAAAGGTGGAGAGATATGCAGTTTCTGTGGTCGATCTGGCCACCCGTACGAAAGGTGTTTCAAGAGGACCGCTACCCTGAAGAAGCAGCAGGTGCTCGCCATTCAAGGCGTACCCAAGGGAGAGCTGGTGTGCTCATTTTGTTCAAGGAAGGGTCATGACATGTGTCGTTGCTGGTTGAAGGATAGAACTTGTTTCCAGTGCGGACAGAAGGGACACCAGAAGTCTGCATGCCCTCAGGCTCAGCCCCCATTACAGCCTACCCCACTCCGAGCTCTACCGCCGCCACCAAACCAGGACAAAGGAAAAGGAAAGTTAAACGTGGTTACTAGAGAGGAAGCTCAGACCTCTACCCAAGTGATATCAGGTTAGATTCTAACTTGATTTTTACTCTCCTTGTTTGTGGTAGTTTTCGTTCGTTTAGTTATGTATGCTACGATTATAGGGGAGTTTAAGGTGCGGAACAGGTGGGCGCGCGTCCTTTTCGATTCGGGTGCCACCCATTCTTTCGTGGCGCAGAGTTTTGTAGATAAACATCGTTTGAACGTGGATCAATTAGAAGATTCCTTCAACGTCAAGCTTCCTTCTGGAAATCTAGTGACATCAAGTCGAGGAATTCAGAGATGCCCTATTTGTCTAGGCGATTTTCTAGCTCTTGCGGATTTGATGGTATTGGATCTGGCGGACTTTGACGTGATTTTGGGCATGGACTGGTTGTCCAAGTATGATGCAGTCATCCAATGCAAGGCTAAGCGGCTGGATTTCAAGATGGGCAACGACCAACCTATGAGTGTCTATGGTTCTCAAGGCAAGAGTTCCCTCCTTATTTCTGCGGTACGTGCTTGTCGAGCTTTAGAGTCTGGTTGTGAGGCATATGTTGTTTCTCTGTCGGCTTTGGAATCAGCTTTTGTTACACCACGTCTGGAGGATGTCTCGGTGGTGCAAGAGTATCCAGATGTCTTTCCTGATAGTCTTCCAGGACTTCCTCCTGAAAGAGAGGTAGAGTTTGTGATAGACCTCGAGCTAGGTACTCGCCCTATTGCTAAGGCACCATACCGCATGGCTCCTCGAGAGTTAGAAGAGTTGCGCGCTCAGCTGGATGAGTTGCTGCAGTGTGGTTTTATTAGACCGAGTTCTTCACCTTGTGGTGCTCCTGTTTTGTTCGTTAAAAAGAAAGATGGTTCTATGAGGATCTACATAGATTATCGAGAGTTAAATAAGGTAACCATCAAGAACCGATATCCGTTGCCTCGGATTGATGACCTATTTGATCAATTGTGGGGATGCGCTGTGTTTTCGAAGATTGATCTTCGTTCAGGCTACCACCAGTTGAGAGTCCGTGAGGCTGATATACCCCGGACGGCTTTTCGTTCTCGGCATGGGCATTTTGAGTTCTTGGTGATGTCCTTTGGACTGACAAATGCACCCTCGGCGTTCATGGATTTAATGAATAGAGTGTTCAAGGATTACTTGGACCATTTTGTTATTGTGTTCATAGATGACGTCCTCGTGTATTCCCGCAGTGTCGAGGAGCATACTAAACACTTGCGCTTAGTTTTGTCAACCCTGAGGGAGCACAAGCTCTACGCTAAGTTGAGTAAGTGCGAGTTCTGGTTACCCCAGGTGTCCTTTTTGGGCCATGTGGTGGGCAAGGACGGTATTTCTGTAGACCCAACAAAGATTTCTGCTGTGATGGAATGGAAGAGACCTTCTACTCCTAAGGAGATTAGGAGCTTTCTAGGTCTGGCCGGTTATTATAGAAGATTCGTGGAAGGGTTCTCTGTGTTGTCTTCCCCTCTAACTAAACTTACCCAGAAGAACACCGCGTTCATTTGGAGCGATAAGTGTGAGGAAGCCTTCCAAGAATTGAAAAAGAGATTGTGTACTGCTCTAGTTTTAACTCTGCCTACTGAAGGACTTGAGTATGCTGTGTATGTGGATGCATCACACATTGGACTTGGTTGTGTTTTGATGCAAGAAGGAAAGGTGATCGCATACGGATCAAGACAATTAAAAGTTCACGAAAGAAACTATCCCACACATGATTTAGAGTTTGCTGCAGTGATTTATGCGTTAAAACTTTGGAGACATTTATTGTACGGCGCGATGTGCAAGATCTACACAGACCATAAGAGTTTGAAGTACGTATTCACTCAAAAAGAATTAAATCTGCGCCAGCGTAGGTGGTTAGAGTATGTGACTGATTATGAAGTGGAGATCCTTTATCACCCGGGAAAGGCTAATGTAGTAGCCGATGCTTTGAGTAGGAAGACAGCTGAAATCTTCAATTTATCTGTGCAATCCCTGGTGGAAGAATTCTTGTTAATGGACATTGAAGTTGGGAGTAGTTCGATGCCTTCCAGTTTGGAAGCAGAAGAGCCCTCTTGGATTTCCCTTACTAGAGTGCACCAGAAGGATGATCCTGATTTGCTGCACCTCTGGGTTAGAACTGAGAAAGGAGAGTTACCTGATTTTTCTTTGGATGAGTTAGGTACTCTGAAATATCGAGGTTGATTTTGTATCCCGGCCATTGGTGACTTTCGGGCTAAGATTTGTCAAGAAGCTCATGGTTCCAGTGTTTCCTATCATCCTGGATCCACCAAAATGTATAAAGATCTAAAGCAAATTGTTTGGTGGTCGGGAATGAAGGGTGATATAGCTAAGTTTGTGTCAGAATGTTACCCGTGTCAGCCTGTTATGGCAGATCATAGGAGGCCTGGTGGTAAACTGACACCGCTAGATATTCCACAATGGAAGTGGGAGAGTATATCAATGGATTTCATTACCGATCTACCAAAATCTCCCCGTGGGCACGATTCGGTTTGGGTGATAGTCGATAGGCTGACTAAGTGTGCTCACTTTGTGCCATTTAAGATTGGGTATTCTATGAAAAGGATCGCTGAATTATATCTTGAAGAAGTTATTAGATTACATGGTGTACCTGTCAACATCGTGTCAGATCGAGACTCCAGATTTACGTCTCGTTTTTGGAAGAGTTTACAAGAGGGGTTGGGTACTGATTTAAGGTATTCCACCGCCAATCATCCGCAGACGAATGGTCAGACGGAAAGAGTGAATCAGATTGTAGAAGATATGATCAGGTGTTATATTTTGGATCATGGTGGTGCTTGGGATGAGCGTCTCAGACTCATGGAATTTGCTTACAATAATAGCTATCAAGAGAGAGTCTGCAGATGGCCCCATTTGAGGCCTTATATGGGAGGCGTTGTAGAACTCCCTTGTTTTGGGCTGAAGTTGGTGAGAGGCCGTTGCTAGGTCCAGAAGCCCTTGAGGAGATGAATTGTGCTGTAACTCATATTCGTGAGAAACTCTATGTAGCACAAGATCGTTATGAGAAATATGCTAATCGACGAAGGGTCGATCTGGAGTTTGCTGTTGGGGACTTAGTTTTTCTGAAGGTCTCTCCGATGCCAGGTGTTAAAAGATTTGGAAGGAACCACAAGTTGGATCCCCGGTATGTGGGACCTTTTCAAATTTTGGAGCGCATCGGAGTGTCAGCTTATCGGCTGGATTTGCCTGCTACTTTCCCTGGTGTCCATGATGTGTTCCATGTGAGCCAGTTGCGGAAGTGTGTTCGTAATGGTCGTCAAGTCCTTGATTCGGTGCCCCAGATTCAGCCCAATCTTTCGTATGTGGAAGAGTCTGTCCGCGTTTTGGAATCTCTAGATCGAGTGTTGCGGAGGAAGACCATTCCTATGGTCAAAGTTCTTTGGAGAAACCAGGACGTCGAGAGCGCGACGTGGGAGTTGGAATCAGCGATGAGAGAATCTCATCCGCACCTCTTCGCCTAGTTCTGGTATGTTTATATGTTTTAGGTTGTGTTTGATTTCTTCGTTTTTGTTAGATTTTGTATTTGTAATAAGTGTCGGGACGAAACTTCTTTTTAGGGGGAGTGACTGTAACGCCCCTGATTTTTCGATGATTTTGTTTGGTTTTGGTATCGTCATATTTATGACGTCATGGCGTTACTTTTAACGTCGGGTTGACGGCGCATCGCCGATAAGGCATTTTCGCGTCCGTTCGGTTGAGTCGGCCAATTTCTTGGATTTTTGTCGAAATCAGAAAATATTTCTATGAGATTTAAGTTGAGTAATTTTAAACTTGCTCGTCAAGTTTCGTCGCAATCCGAGCATTTTTGGAGTCTCGGCGCGCGATTGAAGTTTTGAGTATTTATGTCATTGTATTTGGAAATTTTTATCTCAGGAATGGCTCGTCGGATTTAGGTTTCGAATTCGTTGTTGGGTTCATCCCATCAATTTTCTCCTCGAGCGTTCTCCCTTTGACTCTAATCGATCCTAGTTGTTTTCTCGAGTCCTATGCGTATTTTGGCAAGTTTCTATGTAAATCTCGAGAGTTCAAGCCTTTATCTCGACCGTTTTTATTATTATTATTTTTGTGTCGGTGTTCGGGCACTATTTAGTGGGTCAAATAGGAGTGGTATGGAAAACTGGTCAACATGAAATTTGTTCGTCTCGACTGGATCTACAACTTTCATGTTGACCACTTTTCGATTTGAGGTCATCTTGAACCCTTATTCTTGTTTATTCTGCTGGAACTCGTGTATGGTGCTCCTACTCGAGTATATAGACTTCTACTCGAGTATATTGAACTCCTACTCGAGTATATGGACTCCTACTCGAGTATATTTGAACTCCTACTCGAGTATGTATGATTCTACTCGAGTATGTATGCTTCTACTCGAGTATGTATGCTTCTACTCGAGTATGTATGCTGCCACTCGAGTTGTCCATTCCTATCAGCGTTAGAGCGCCGTTTTGATGGTCAAGATGGCATCGTATCAAAAAATGGTCAACATGAATTTTGTTCGTCTCGACGAGATCTACAACTTTCATGTTGTGCACGTTTCGATTTGAAGCCATCTTAGATGCCTATTTTTGATATTTCCGAGGCTGTCCCTTTTAAGTTGAAATTTTTATAAATGAAAAACAAAACTATATATATACTTTTTTCTTAGGTTATTAGGATATAACTTCATCTTCTTCGATACTTCTATTCCGAACCAGACCAGCGGTGAGAGATAAGTTTCTCCATTTCGTGAATCTTCCGGTGGCCGCCGACGGAGCTCCGGTGCTCGGAATCTTCAACCGATCGTAGATCCGGAAAGCTCTCACCGAGAGCTACGCTATCGTGGTAATTTCTTCCTCTTTCCGTGAGTTTTCTTGTTAGGGTTTTTCGGCCCTAACCCCTTTTCCGCCATTGTTGTTTAGATTTCTACTTCTCCTGAGTTCTTTTGCCCCGATCTACGACGTGGAACGATTCAGAGACCGTTTCCGGTGCAACCAAGGCAAGTAGTGGTTTTCCCTCCTTTCCTCTCGTCCGATTTCGATGGTAACGGTTAAACTTTAGTTCTCAATCCTTGTGCACTTTTGATATTCGGTTTAGTATGCTTGTTGAGTCTTCCTTATGAGTTTTCTTGGTTTTTATTTAGTTTTTGGCATGAAAAATCTCGTCTTGTGGAGTTGTAGAAATACGATGTAGGGTTTTATTGTGGGCTTTTATCGCCCTATTTATCGCGTTAGAAATTACCTAGGGTCGTAAATCGTTTCTAGAGGTTGATCAACCGTGTTTTTAACCTAGAATATATCGAGTAGAATCCGATGTGCCAAATCCTGTGATTTATTTCCTAGTGACTCGTTTTTGCGGGTGTTTGTGGGCAAATCAACCGACCGCAAGGTTTCATTTCCTTTATTAGTGGTCGTGCAACTCTATTGGTGGTTGGGCATCCTGCGGCGACTAGTGGAGTGTATAAGTCTCCCCCGCATTTAGACGGATTTTAACATCTGTGAGGGGTGTGTCCTTATTAGTGAGCACCCTGCCTGTTTAGATAGAGTTGACCACACACGGCTAATAAAGTTGTTTTTTTTGAGTTTCTTTCTTATGATTTACTCATGTCTTTGTTTTCCCCCTGCCTTGGGTATCTGGCATGATTGGTTGTACGTGACGATTCACGTAAGTTCTATTTCTCTAATTTTGTTTTATACCTTATTTCAGTACTTTGGGTCCTGGGTTGGTACCCCTTTCGACCTTGTTCATTTGTTTACTTTATTTATTTTCTTGCCACTACTTGTACCTTCTTGCTGAGGTGTTCTGTTTTTTTTGAATGCCTCAGGTTCAGAGCAGTAATAGATAGTGGAGCTAGTTTTGGTTTTCTGAGCAGCAGTGTTGGCTGTGGTTTTGCACCTCGCCATAGCGAGGTAGTTTGTCTTTTTAGTTGTTT
The DNA here is from genome assembly GCA_039513925.1 of Platanthera zijinensis. NCBI lineage: Eukaryota > Viridiplantae > Streptophyta > Magnoliopsida > Asparagales > Orchidaceae > Platanthera > Platanthera zijinensis. The sequence goes on along the minus strand of CM077080.1, from coordinate 152,067,805 downwards.
TCCTTAGTTCAGACATACCTAATACTGTGGGTTCGTGTCAGGTTGTTGACGCCCACAGGATTGTTGATTTTTGACACTTGCTGGCTGTAGTAGTTTCTTATGTTTTGATTTAGATAACTTGCTCTCTGGGATGATTCCTTGCTAGGACTGCATGTTAGGTATTTTGACCTATAGAACCCTACTATTAGTAAAGCATACTTATCATCTCCTTCAAAACTAAGCCACTACTTTCTATTTAGTGTAAAGACTTTCCTATCCTTATTATAAATCTAGGGTTTGCATTGTATGAGTTGTTCCTCGGGGACATTTATACTTATGTAGGATATTAGAGTCAATTTAAATAAGTATTTTCCGCAAGCGTATAATTTATATTTTTAAATCGTGAACTAGATGATTCACTAAGCCGAGGGATACGGATACCATCATAACTTAAACTGGATTTTATTCATAACCATTTATGTTTTCTATTAAAATTGTAGAGTTTGGAGTCTTGCCTGAACGTCTGCAGTTATCCCCTGCACGGCGTGGCATCACGACGCGTATTTTCCCCTTGCTCTAATATAATTAAATTGTTGGGAAAAATGCGGGTTGTGACACAGATGCTTACATGCCCCTATCCTACTGGACAGAGGCAGTGAGCACAACAAACTATGTCCTGAATAGAAGTTTGATACACAAACTAAAGCATAAGACTCCCTATGAATTACTTAAAGGGAAGAAACCAATAATCAACTATTTTAAAGTTTTTAGTTGTGTATGTTATATTCATAATAATGACAAAAAACACATTAGAAAGTTTGAAGTAAAGGCTGCAGTGGGAATTTTTCTAGGATATTCCCAAGTCAGCAAAGCTTATAGGATATTTAATAAATCCACATTGAAAATAGAGGAATCTATGCATGTTACATTTGATGAGGCGAACATGTTTTATAAGGAGAAAGAGATTTCTACCAAAGACTCCTTGCAGGTACACAACTTGTGTGAGGAATTGGATGGCTTACACTTTACCCCCAAAGTTGTATCTCATCCTTCTCAACAAGTCAGTGAAGAAAGTGATGAAGAAACTATAGAAATAGCTGAACTTCCTATAACAACAGAGGCTATTCCATAAGAGGAATTCCTTCAAAATGTTATGGCTGAACCAACTCCACCTACTGATCTTGTCACACTAAGGGATCACCCCAGATCCCAAGTGATTGGAGACATAACAATAGGTGTATAGACAAGGCATCAACTCAACCAAGACTTGATGCATGCCTATTTCCTCTCTCAAATTGAGCCTCAATCCATAACTAATGTAAAGCAAGATCCCCACTGGATCAATGCAATGCAAGAAGAGCTCAATCAGTTTGAGAGATGCAGAGTTTGGGTTTTGGTTCCAAGACCAAAAGACTACCCAGTCATTGGAACCAAATGGGTATTCAGAAATAAGCTTGATGCCCAAGGTGTGATTGTGAGGAACAAGGCTAGGCTTGTTGCTCCAGGATATAAGCAGGAGGAAGGAATTGACTATGATCAAACCTTTGCTCCAGTTGCAAGGCTAGAAGCTATAAGGATATATCTCACTTATGCTGCATTCAAAAAGTTCAAAGTTTATCAAATGGATGTGAAGAGTGCTTTCTTAAATGGGGAACTTAAAGAAGAAGTTTATGTTGAACAACCTCCAGGTTTTGTTTCTCCAAATCATCCCTCTCATGTATTTAAATTGCATAAAGCTCTCTATGGTTTAAAGCAAGCTCCAAGAGCTTGGTATGAGACCTTAGCCAGCTTTCTCTTAGAGAATGGTTTTTCAAGAGGCATAGTAGATAGGACTTTGTTCACTAAAATGCATCATGATAAAATTTTGTTAGTACAAATTTATGTAGATGACATAATATTTAGGTCTACTGATCCAAAATTGTGCAAAAGATTCTCTGATCTAATGCATTCTAAATTTGAGATGAATAGCATGGGTGAGCTCTCCTACTTCCTTGGTCTCCAAGTGAAAGAGCTTCCTGATGGCATCTTCATTTCCCAGACTAAATATGCTAAAGAGCTTATCAAGAAGTTTGGGATGGCTGATGCCTCAGCAAAAAAACACCCATGGCTACAAATGTTGTAATAGACTCTGATGTACAAGGGAAACATGTGGATCAGAAACTATATATGGGCATTGTTGGGTCCCTACTATACCTTACAGCAAGCAGACCTGATATCATGTTTGCCACATGCCTTTGTGCTAGGTTCCAGGTGAACTCTAAAGAATCTCATCTAGTTTTTCTAAAAAGAATTTTGAGATATATAAAGGGTTGTCCTAGTCTAGGTCTCTGGTATCCCACTGAGTCAGAGTTTGAGTTAACTGGATACTCAGATACTGACTTTGCTAGATGCAGAGTGGAAAGAAAGAGTACCTTGGGAACTTGCCAGTTCCTTGGTATGAGATTAGTGTCCTGGTTCTGCAAGAAACAATCATCTGTGTCCACATTAACTGCTAAAGCAGAATACTTTGCAGCTGGCAGTTAATGTTCCCAGATGCTGTGGATTCAGAACCAACTCCTAGATTATGGGTTCAACTTAAATAATTCAACTCTACTATGTGATAACACAAGTGCTATAGCCATAGCACAAAATCCAGTCCATCATAGTAGGACCAAGCATATAGACATTAGGAATCATTTCATTAGAGAGTGTGTAGACAAAAACAAAATCAAACTTGTCTATAACTACACTGATTTACAAAGAGCTGATATTTTCACCAAACCCCTGGATGAAAGAAATCACTTGTTCTTTGTAAATCTGCTTGGAATGATCAATGAACAAGACCTAGTTTAGTTTCTGTCTGCACTCGAAGAACTCTTCAAATTTCGTCGATCGGAGGTCGATGAACAATGAAAGGTTCTTGAGATTTTCGTCAACCTGAGATCAACGAACTCTTTGTAGTAAGTGATCTTCATCGACCTGCAATCGACGAACTTACTTCAGAAAACTTTCGTCGATCAGAGATCGACAAAATGTCTTCAACCCTTCAGACTGAGATTGACGAACTATTTAACTCTAAATTATATTGTCGACCTCAGAACGAAGATATTTTTATCTCTCGTGGACCAGAGTCTGTCGTTTCATATTCCGGAAAACCTTATATTTAGGTTTTCTTCGACCTCCGTCCCGTTCTTTCAGTTCCCTTTGCACTTGATCTTCGTTTTCTCTCTTGCAAGTGCACTCATGGCGATTCCAATAGGCGCTCTTGCGCCAATGAGGTTTCATACCGGATTTGACGTGGATTTTGACTCCTTCCATCACTCCGATCCAGTGTTCCTCCATATTCTGCAACTGCTGAAAGACTAGCAATTGAAAAATCTGCTGTCCATTAGAATCAAATTACCTAGCACGGAAACTAGAGAATTGGTCTATACTGCGTCTACAACCGAGGACAACACAATGACTGGATCAATAGCGGGTAATTCCATCTCTCTCACTCCCGCTGTACTAACTGAAATCTTTGGATTAGAGAATGGAGAAGAAGAATTAGAAATTGATAATGAGGAATATGATATGATGTTGAGTCTGATGGGTTACTCTGGCGATAACCCAAATAAACTAATGAAGAAACACCTATCTGCCGAGTTCAAATTCCTCGCAGATATTATTGGGAAAGTATTGCTGGGCAAGCACACTACACATGATTATATAACCAGGCATCAATTTCTGGTTATGTGTGCAGTTGTAAACAAGAGGCAAGTGAACTGGGCACATATCGTCTTTGATCTTATCAAGAAAAGGAACAGTAAAAAGGAAGTAAACTTTGGAAGGATCCTAGGGATCTTCTTGACAAAAAAGGCTGCTAAATCACTGGTCTCCCAGACCATATTCATCAATGCCAGCAAAAGTATCACATGTTCCTTGTTTGGCAGGTGGGAGAGGACAATCACAAAGCCCTCTAAGGCTTCATCCTCTGCCACCCAAGCTTCTGAAAGTACAAGGGCTGTTCCAGCCACTTCCCACCCTTCTGAAGAGATCCCATCCAACATTATTCCATCCAACATTACTCCAGACACTCCTCAATCTCCATCTCTCCAACCTTCATCTCTACCAGCAACACAACACACCCCAACTTTAACTCATGATACAGTCTCTACTCCCCTACCTTTATTATCCCCAATTCCTCAATCTCCAAGACATATTTCATCCTCTACACCTTCCCCTCACCAAGATACACCAATGCCAACACCATCTCAATCCCCTCTTCCATCTCATCTTTATGATATCCCCCACATCAACCTCTCATCATTCCCCTCCTTCAACCTATTATCATCTCCACTGCAAACTCCCTCTCCTCAATATGACTCCCCCCTATACACTCCCATTTCACCTCCACCTATCACCCCCTCAGCAACTGAAATCTCCACTCACCTAACTAATGCCCCACCATCCACTTCTCCACACCTGGATCCATCTCTTGTCACCCCACTCATTACTCTCCTCACACCCCTACTCAAATCCCTTATAGTAGAGGCCATTTCTCCTCTAGCTACCTCCATATCCTCTCTTGCTACACAGATCTCTGCTCTCACCATTGCTCCCTCTTCAGTTGGGGGCCTGGCTGCCTGGCTTCAGTATCTACTGAAACCAGGCAGGGGGAGATACTTGATGATGAATAAGCAGCAGTAATTGAAGCAGAACCAGGAATAGATATCACAATGACAAAAACTTAAGAGATCACTCTGCAAGCAGAAGCAGTAGTAACAACAATAGCAACAATAAAAGTATCAGAAGCAGGAACAGATATTACAATGTTAGATACTCAAGAGATCACTCTGCCAGAGATTCTGCAAGGAAGGTTTTACTTCATTAAATCCAAAGTGCATCTAGCAGCTTTACTAAGAATATTTGGGTCATATATTTATTTCTGTTTCCCCCCCATTCCATCATCTAAAGCAATGGTGTGCTATACCTCTCCTGCTAGCTCAAAGGTGTTAGACACTATAAAGAAAAGTTTGACAGCTCCTCCAAAAAATGAGTCTGATGATCAGAGATCTAGCCCTCCTGGGCCATCTTATATCATGGATGATAGCCCTCTCCCCAATATGGATGACATAATAGCTCAAGACATTGCCATGGAAACTGAAATAGCTCATGCTGAAGTTGTCCCCACTCCAGTCAATAAAGAAATCTACAAGAATACAATAAGCTAAATTGATGCTATATATGACAATCCTCAGTCTGATGATGATGATGATTCTGATAAGGATCAAAAGAGGAAGAAAATCTCTAAGAAAAGGAAGGCTCCTCCTCCTCCTGCTCCCAAGCCTAGAAATACAAATGACACTCCTTACTACATTTTACAAAACATAACCCCATATAAAAGGATGCCAGCCTGGATGTGGCTTTCAAAGAATGAACAAAAAACCAGAAAGAAAAACAGAAGATACTCTCCTCCCCCAACTCATAGATACAGAAAGGACTCCCCTCCTACTCCTCCTCTAGCTGCTGGTGCTTCAGGAACAACTCCTCAAAGTTCAGATGCTCCCTCCAAGTCTACATCTTTCACAAAAACTTATCAAAGGCAAGGAAGGCCATCTAGATATCAATCACATGGAAGCAGTCAGCAAAGAAGTACTGGTGATACAGAGCAGATAAAGGAAGTAATCAATCAGAAGCTAGAGTTCTCTCCTCCCCAACAATAAGATGAACAAAGAAGACATTCAGAATCATACAAACCTAAAAGAAAATATAGTGAAGCTGCACCTCCAAAGTCACAATACACTTAGAGTAATGAAAGCCAGAAGGCAACAAACTTTCAAGCATAGTCAACTCAATTCAGGCCTGCATCTTTGCTACCCTTTCAAGATGATCAATCATCTGTCAGTCAGGATGTTGATCCTAATTTTAGGATGGCTAGGCTTCAAGATTTGATTGGTCTGTCACAGATAAAGAAGGCCAGAGAAGAAGGAGAAGATCCATCAGAGTATACAACTATGTCATCATATAGAAAAAAGAACTGGATAAGCTTCAAGTCAGCAAGAAGGTATTTAATTCTGCAGAGTATATGGATAGACACCCAGAGGCTGTAGTTCCCAGAACTTCCACCCAGACTGTGATTGGAGCAGCAGATCTATACATATCAAAGAAAGAAGCTGCCAATCCCAACATGAAAATCATTTTCACTCAGCCTTAGGATAAAAGCAAAGAAGAAAAGCCAAGGGAAAAGAAGCAGTAGAAGTAAAAACCTGAACTGATGTGATTATGGCATCATTCTTGAAAAACTGCGTTTTTATAATATAAAGCTTACTGTGTATAAATATATCTGTTGAATGCATTATTTTTCTGCTAAATATATGTCTTCCTGCTTTGTTATTTCAATTTTGTTTCAGTCTGTAATTAGTGACCTCACCCAAATAGGGTGAGATTGTTGGATCCCTAGTTAGATTTGGGCTAGGTTCACTAAGTTAGGATATGATCCAACATGTATAGATCAGGGTCATGGTTGTCTCCTAGAGTCTAGGTCAAGTTCTTTGAGTCAACAGTACAAAGGACCAGCCTTCAACACTGCCAGAGACTCAAGACTTAGAGAATTCAAGACTTAAAAGAAAGGAGTTCTACGTTTGTCGATCTCCGGTCGACGAAAGTCGAGCTCAGCTAGACGAACTCAGGGATAATTCTCAGCTCATCTCGACGAACTTAGTTCTCAGCTCGACGAACTCTGGACAAAGTAATAACTCCTCTAAGTCAAACCTCAGTCGACGGACTAAGAACATACGCTAGAAGAACTCTGTTCTCTGGTCGACTAATTCTGGATAAGGTGATTCAACACTCAACGCCAGATGACATTACACTCAATGCCAGAATGGTGAGTTAAAACTCAAAGCCCGAGGACATCACACTCAACGCCAAAATGATACTTCAACACTCTACATCAGAAAATATTCTAAGTCCAGACTGCAGATTTAGCTCGACGATCTTGGACCCCAACTGGACTAACTCTGTTCTCAGGGCTCAGCTCGACGATCTTAGATTCAGCTTGACGAACTTTATACACAGAAGAAGAAAGTTATCAAGCAACATTTAGAGGTCGACAATCTTGGATCTCAGCTCGATGAACAGCCATTCTCAGGTCGACGAACTGTGGACTCAGGTCGACGAATCCATTTTTGGCTGTTTTCCTCTTTTGTCCTTATTTCGTGACAATAATTCCTGAGTAATTAGTGCTCTAATATTCTCTGAATATTACTATTAGACAAGAGCATTAATTATGGTCTTCATTAGAATTGTTGCCTGCCATTTTTATAAGGGACAGTTGGGGAAACAAATCAATGCCAAAAATATTCCAAGGCCGTCAGCATTAATTGCAGAAGGAATTTCAAAATTCAAATGGACATTCATGTTGGAAATATAAAAACAGAGATTATTATTTCCTGTATAGAGAACAACATACAGACAACATTCTTCTGTGAGACACACAGAACTTCTTGAGATTGAAAATCGACCAGTCAAGAATCAACAGCGGCTAGACAAGAAAAAGAACAATTTTGAAGAAGAAGAACAACCATCCAAATCAAGTGTCTTCTTCTGTTATACACTCAGGACTCTGAAGGACAACAATACTGCATTTGTCAAAATAGTTCTTGAAGTTCTTCTTGTCAAAACTGAGAGCTTGAAGGCCTATCACACTACAACAAAGCTTCCATCATTCTGAACTAGCAACATCTCAGGGGGAGATTTTGCTACCATCAAATCCACAAGTCTTCTCAGTTGTTAGAATTGAGAAAGAGAAGACACAATCATTCTCTCACCCCCCACTGTAAAAAGGGTTGTCATCTCCCTTCAAAAGTGATTCCTGGTTGCAAGTCTCCTGATCAAAAGACTTGAGGTTTGGTTGTTGAGCACCTGATCAAAAGCTCATTGGTGTCAAGCACCTGATCAAAACTCTGAGCGGATTCCTACCATGATGGTAGAAGAGTTGACGTACCCAGGTTTGGGAACCACTATAAATTCTTGTGTCGTCTGGTTGCCCCTTTTCTTTTTGTTCTTGTTGTGGCTGTGATATTTAGGTCTTGCTGTGTTATTTAGTTTTTCCTGTGCTTTTATTTATTACTCTGTGATAGAGTACCTGAGTTTAGGAGTACTTCTTATAGTTCAGAGAAAAGTTTTAAAATATACACACATACTCTATTCACCCACTCTCTAGAGTATGTCAGATCTAACCCTTACTTTCACATTAGTTTAGTTCTTGCAAGTAATAAGCTTCCGCTAGAATGCTCTTGTTTAGGGTGCGATGGTGTTTTGGTATTAACCTGTGACCTCACCATCTGTTTGTGGCATATAGTGTGGGGCCCCGGCCGGACCTTCTATTATAAGCTATTTAACGGGTGGAGTCGTTACAAACGATAATCCTAAGTCAGCATTTAGCACATGTTATGGACATTATGAGTTTACGGTCATGCCTTTTGTTCTGACTAATGCTTTATCTGAATTTATGGACTTAATGAACCGGACGTTCAGGGAATATCTGGATCAGTTCGTAATTGTGTTCTTTGATGATATTCTCGTGTACTCCCAGTCCGAGTTTGATCATGCGGAACATTTACAGATTGTTTTGGAGACTTTGAGAAGCAGTCAGCTATATACTAAGTTATCGAAGTGTGAGTTCTGGCTTTCTTCAGTTGCGTTCCTTGGTCATATTGTTAGCAGTGAGGGAATCACAGTGGATCCAGCGAAGATTACCACGATATGAGAGTGGCCTGTATTGTCTTCGGTGGCGGAAGTCCGGAGTTTTATGGGGCTTGCCGGCTACTACATGCACTTCGTGGAGAACTTATTGCGGATAACATTACCCCTCACGACCTTAAAAAGGAAGGATCTGAAGTTTGTGTGGTTGCCGGAGTGCACGCAAGCCTTCGAGGGGCTTAAAAGTCATCTGACTACGACACCTATTCTGTGTTCGCCATGTGGGGATGAAGGCTTTGAGTTTTACAGCGATTCTTCGGGCAGCGGCTTAGGCTATATACTGCTACAACATGAGAGGAATTATCCAGTCCATGACTTGGAGTTGGTGGTCGTGATAGTCTCTCTAAAACTTTGGAGGCACTACCTATATGGAGTGAAGGTCGATATCTATACCAACCATAAGAGCCTGAAATATCTACTAGATCAAAAAGACCTAAAAAGCGACAATAGAGGTGGATGGAGTTCCTTGGGGACTACACCTTCAAGATTCACGACGTGCCTGGGAAAGGAAACGTGGTTGCGAATGCGTTAAGTCGTAGAGCTACCGTGCAGGCTAATTGGTTGATAATGCTTGACGAGCATTTGGTTCGGGACTTGGAGGCCTTGGAGATCGCTTGTGTTGTTAAGAGGTCTAGTGCTGAAGCTCAGCATAACTGGACAGAGATACAGTATGACCTGGTTGATCGGATTCGACAGGCTTTAGAGTTGGATGACAGCATGAAGCGATTCACGGAGGAGGCTTTGGATGGGTCAAATGCCCAATTTACTATCAATGATGGGCTGTTGTGGAAGGACAGTCATTTGTGCGTCCCAAGTACGGGTACGCTACGAGAGGAATTGATGTACGAGGCTCATCATACTAAGTACTCAATTCACACAGGGAGCACAAAGATGTATAGAGATATAAAAAAGTTATTCTGGTGGCCAGGACTTAAAAAGGATGTAGCACTTTATGTGGCAAAGTGTCAGTGCGCATTGGTGAAGGCGGAATGCTAGAAGCCCGGAGGATTCTTGAAGTCTTTGCTTATACCGGAGTGGAAGTTTGACGATATTTCCATGGATTTTGTGCAAGGGTTGCCGAGGTCACAAAGGGGAAACAATGCCATCTGGGTGGTCATAAATTGGTTAACGAAAGTGTCGCACTTCATCCCAAATTAGAAGGACGATTCAGATGATAAACTGGCAAAATTGTATGTTGATAACATTGTACGACTACACGGTATGCCCCGCAGCATCTTGAGTGTCCGAGATGGGCTCTTCATGTATAATGACTAGAGGTTGGTGCATCAACTGTTGGGGACCAAGCTAAAGTTCAGCATGGCCTTTCATCCACAGACAGATGGTCAGACCGAGAGGGTCAACAGGACGTTGGAGGACATGCTTTACATGTGTGCCCTGGATTTTGGTAAGAGGTGGGAAGATCACTTGTATACGATTTTGTTTACTTATTAAACAGCTACCAGGCGAGCATTCAAATGGCTCCTTTTGAGGCCCTATACGGTAGGATGTTCCGCACTCCGTTTTCTTAGGTGGAGACGGGTGAGTCAAAGATGCATAAGCGAGAGGAAGTCGAGGACACAACTTCGATGGCGCGTACAATCCGGGATCGATTGCTGATTGCTCAGTACAGGCAGGCTAAGTACTATAATGCCAAGCATAGGAACGTTGAGTTCGCTGTGGGCAATTGCGTATATTTGAAAATTAAGCCTTTCAAGAGTGTCTCAAGGGTTCGACACTTGAAGAAGTTGAGTCCGAGATATCTTGGACCGTTTAAGATACTGGAGCGAATTGGCAAAGCAGCTTACCAATTGATGTTATCAATAGAATTGAGTGGTTTAAACGACGTATCCCACATATCAGTTTTTCACAAGAAGGTGCAAGAGCCTACGCATGTGATTATTGCAGATCAAGTGCCCGTTGATAGTGGGTTGACAACGAAGGTTAGGCCCATTCGAATTGAGGATGTGGAAGTTAAGCGACTTCATAATAAAGGGATCAGGATCTTCAAGGTCTGATTGGACAACTGTGGCCGAGAAGTGCTTATTTGGGAGCTAGAGCGACCATGAAGTCGAAGTTCCCCGACTTGTTCATTTGTGGTACACAGTTTAATGTTGATTTAATTCCTTAGTTTCCTGCATAACTTAATTTTGGGACGAAATTCTTTAGTGGGGGAGATTTGTAATGCCCCAATTTTCATAAAGCAGGAAATGGTGTTATGGAAGTTATCGCCCAACGGTAACTAGTTACTGCGCGGCGGTAGATCCCGTGATAACGTCGACAGTATTGTGAGCGTCAAGAGCATTGAGTCCACTCAATGCTGGACCTATCGCGTGGCGGTAATGTTACTGTGTGGCGATAGCTGGGGAATTAATCTGTCTGAGCTCTCGGGAAGTTATTGTCTGGCGATAGTGATACCGCCCGCGATAGCTAGGTCAATTTAATGGACAAGGCTCTCGGTTTTATACCGTACGGCAGTAGTAGATAACGTACAACAATAGTAACAGGTGTCGTGTCATAACCGATAATGGCTATCACGCGACGTTATCATCCTATCACGTGGAGATAGTGAAACTGTAATTGCGTGTCCACGTGGCATTCTGGGATTGGCTGGCATGGGCGGTTACATGCGAAATGAGGCAGTACCGCGTGGCGGTAGTTCGTTACCGCGCAGCGGTAGCTCCGTTTATATTATTGGCTTGGCCGTTTTCACTTCATTTCTTTTAGAGTTGAGGATTTGGATTTCTTGGAGGAGGAGCAGCAGTGCTGGAGGAGAGACTTCACCACCTTTTGGGATTCGAAGCTCGGATTCGCAAGACAAGTCCGGATCTATGGTGGCAAGAGCGTTGCAGTCGCGTTCATCCGTCTAGATCTTTGGAATGGCGCCGAAGAGAGCACAAAGGGTAACGATTCTCTACTTGGACATGTGAAGTCCTCTTCCTTTTGCATAGGAAACCCTCTCCCGCAAATGTGTAGTGAGCTTGAGGTATTCCTTTGGGTAGATATGGATTATCCCCATAGTTTTGCATATAGAGTTCGGAATCGAAGTACGGACATAAGCATGGTGTGTGAAGCCCATCCAGACGGGTTGGTCTGGGTTGATGATGTTTTCATTATGTATGTATTCCAGAGAAGACTCCATACCATTTGTTTTTTGGGTTTCTACATGGTAGATTGCAATAGGGAGCCTTGGGGACTAACCCCAAGGAGCACCCGAAAAACTAGGCAAAAACACATTTCGGCCAGGTACCACGCAACGTTAATGATACTGCCGGTGGTAGCTCTGTGAGAGAGCTATTGTGAGGCCTGTCTCGCGGAGACCTGGGGATAGTATGTGGGCTGAGAGCTCCGGGAGCCCAGCTTGGTGGCCTGAGAGCCAATCTTGTGCATAACTGGGTTATGAATTATTGTATGATCGACACATCGGAAATCAGGGAGGATGACCCACGCCGATGATTTAAATTGATATGGTGGTGTGAGCAACGAGTTGTGCTGAACCGTACCCACTCTATGTGGTTCGATTAAAGAGACCTAATGTACGTGACACTTACTAGGGGCATAGAGGGTGAGTCTTAGGCTTCGGCTGGAAATACTTAAATGCTCATGATAGTTGTCATACTGGGGGCGGTTGTAAGGCCTCAGAATAGACCAGATTCACCGAGAATGTTTCTGAGAGCACGGGGTGTGTGGTCGTGCGTGCCTATGCCTGTGGTGAAGTGTGCTTAAATTGTACTTTCAATATCGTGATTGGTTATACTAATGAAATGCAGGGAAGGAACACCGCCGCCTCGAGTAAGGGGTGGGGTCATTATAATTTGGCCAGCTTTAGCTGACCGTTGCCTTATTTTACCACCATACGGTGGATTGTTCCTATGCAGGAATAGGTGAGCCTAGTGGAAAGTAGCGGGCTAAAGCCCTTGATGTTGTGCTGGCTCTTGAAGGCCAAAGCGAAGTGTTTTATTTTCTATGTTCATGTGTGGACGGCCTGCATGCCAAAGTATGTAAAACACTTATTGTCTAAGTAAACGGTTGTAAGGCCATAAGGCCAAGACTTTTGTGTATTTTTACTTTCATTCATGTTTTGGACTAGAGTGGACATTCATGCTATTGTTATTGGCTTCTTCTTTTTAAACCTCTAAATTACTTCCGCTAAAGTGAACTCTGTGTTAGGTGATGTTGTGTTGGATGATGGTTTCAATTAGTAACTCCTTGGTCTGTCTGTAGTATATGACGTCGGGCCCTGGCCGGACCTACTACTATATGCTATGCGACGGATAAGGGTGTTACAACATATTAGTCTGAAACTAAACGTGTCCACCAGCAAGTTTTCTGACTGGTGGGCCAACTCTGGTCTTGGCCATATTAAGATTATGCCATCAGTCAATGACATAATGGCCTTCCTTGCCACAACACCAACAATCATGTATGTTGTATCTTATTTTTTGTGTAGGCCTTGCAGCTGGATTGACTGTAGTCTTAACAGAAGGAAGAGGTGCAATAACCATTTTCTGATTTCTTTCAGCATGGATTTGACTGAAGGTAAGTCTGCTTGCTGGCTTGTGTGGCTTGTTCTGAATCTTATTAGCATCGCCTTTCTTTTCAGATAGTGTGTTCATGATAGCATCAGAAACAACCATATTAGGCAAGCTGACAGACTTCCTCTTAGTAAAATTCTCTACTGACAGGTTCATAGAATGGGCTGCAACCACATTTTTGAGAGAGGGGGCTGTAGCACCAAAAACAAATGGTATCAACCCAAACATGCAAGTGTACCTATCGAATTGTAGTACTAAGGTCGTATTAAAACTCGGGGTTGTCAATTACTATTACTCATGCTCCTACTATTATCCTACTGTACGATTGATGGGTGTTTTGAGAATTTTTAAGTTAAACTAAAGATAATAATAAGACAAAAACTTCAGATAAAAAGATAGCATTCGATCAATGATTCACCATGAAAAGAGATAAGAAGGATAAAAATATAGTTTTAAAATTGCAAATCAAACTCGACCGTGGCGGATTCGAAAATAAGAAATAATCTCTCTAGAGCATTAAATCTCCAAACTTATAGACGTTTTGACCAAAATCTCTTTGCAAATCAAAAAGGCCTAAAGTTGCATTATCGAAGTGACCCGCACTATTGGATTTGACTCCAATCAGGAGGATTTACATCATCCTATCTCTAGGATTGCATGCAACTCCTTCCTTCTTTGAGTGATCTTTCAAATCAACGAGTCTCTCGATTACTATGCGTAAGACCCACTTTTTTTTCTTTTAAAACACCGGGGTCTTAGGCCCAGAACCGCCCCTTTCTGGTGACACCTTCACGCCCTGAAGGGTCATCACCACAAAGCGCCGATTCTGCCGGCCAATTCCATCACAGAAAGGTAGCACAATGAAGTAGTACAAGTCCACAAGGAAATCATATATATAGAAATAAAATCTCCACGAAGGGAGTGTCCACAGAACAACATATCAGAGTACTAAAATATAGGCTTATGCCTGGTACATCATGTCCTCACTACAAATCACTCATGCGGAAGCAAAAACAAAACATCTACTCAAGGTCGAGACTCACGGTCCCGAGTGTATAACTCCGGAGCTAGACTGGCCCATCTCCAAGCGCACCGGTCTCTGGGGCTGCTCCCCCGTACTGGGCTCCATGATTCCCTAAAATGATGCGGTTCGAAAACTGTTAGTCATAAAGACTAAGCCCTATCATCCCCTACCCCTTCCCCCATGGCTCCTAGGTACTGAGCGGAGAGGAAGAAAGGGAAGGACATGAAGGTGGAGATTAAAACAAAGGAATAGGTGGCAGCGAAACTAATCTAGCAATTCTATAATCAATATGACAAAAATAGAAAGTAGGTAATGTAACCTTAACTTATGTGCGGAAGCACATAAGCCAAGAGATCTTCTGCAAGGCTCCCATTATATAAAGTGTCCCATACCACTTATACATTTGGGTGTCGATAATCAAATAGCAGTATATATATATATATATATATATATCAAAAATGACCTTAATTTATAAACTTGCCCACACAAGCTTATAGACCAAGGGGTCATTTTGCAAGTCCTAATGTATAAGCGTCCCATTCCACTTATACTTTAGGTGTCAGGTTTAAATGAATCGATTATGCTATGACATGCAAGTGGGTATGATGGAACATGCAAGTGCAACTCACATACCCGACTCTGTGCACACAGACCTTTAGTTCCCCCTTTCGGAGCCGTTACCTCCCAGGATACCTTCGTAGTGGCAGACGGAAGCGGTGGGTTGGGCCTCGCCCATCTCTAAACTAGTAAAGCACTACCGGTCAGACCTATCGTACGCCTCAACGCTTAGTGCATGAAGCGGACTCTTGCGTACTCTTGCCGGCTGGCGCACCGGACTTCTATTGGCAAAGTGCTAACCACACTTGCTAAGTCAGCGTATTGGCGTCGGTGCATCGACCCTCCAATACCGAAGACCCACCACCTTATTTTTTTTTCCTTTTATGCACATGAAAATTTAATTGTAATCAAACAAAAGCCGAGCCGAAGCTCCCCGGACCAAAACGTCCGTCTCTTAACCAATCGAGCCGAAGCTCCCCGGACCATTCCGTCCGTCTCTTAACCAATCGAGCCGAAGCTCCCAACAATCTTCCTGTGCTAATAGTGTTTGTGAAATGTGAGATCCTAATTACTAGGTTACTCTTTCTAGTTTGTTATTACAGTTTACGTTAACCCAGAACTGCCCCCGGTATTCCCTGCGAAGGGCTCTCAAAGGGCACTAGGAACTATGATGGTAGCTGAAGCCCATCGTTCCCTTTTGCAAGGCACTTATTGTTATTGGTTGATTCCCTTTACCCATTCCCTTCTCATATTACGAAAGACTAACCTAGGGTGATTTTTAACCTTCCTCTTTTCGGGAAAGACGATCTTTCGTCGAACCCGAGCACCTCTTAACTCTAGCCAACATCACTTCTCGCTACTCATCATATCATCCTATTGCAAAATCAGCCACATCTATCCACCCAGACAAAATGACTAACTCCAACAACTATCCCAGATCATGTCCTATTGCAATTTAACAATTTGCTATTTGTAGACCAGCCTAGACTATATGTCGAACCGGTTAGGAAATGATCCAATACTCATCCAAATGCCCTAACTTATTTACTGGAGGTATATCATGATATGATTAGCCTATAATTAGAAAACTATAATTTTCCTAATTTATCTGGCAGTTAATTAATTTCCTCAAAAATTCTATGGGCTACCGGTTTGAACATGAACTATCCTAAGTACTCGTGTAAGATGTCCAAAAAAATTATTATAAATATTTTGCTATCTCAATATGGTAAATCCAAAACATCACAATTTTTCTATCATCAAAAGAGCACTAAAATTATTTTAGCAATATTTTCTATCTTTCGTTATTTATGAATCAAGTACAGAGAATATCCATCCAAAAATTATAAATTAATTATATTATGCAGGTACAACCTTAAAAATAGCATTGGCCAAGTTTCATAATTTTTCAGCAGGGATATCATCCATAATTAATTTTTAAACCAAAAAACCCCTTTTTAACATTTGTGAAGGAAGTACTAGATTTACTCAACTAAAAATTATACAAAAATTTAGGAGCAACCATTCTGACCTAAAATATTTACTTCAAAGATTTTATGGGGTTTCAATGAACGGAAAGATCCAAATAATTAAAACATCAATTAGGGCTATAATTAGCGTTACAAATAAAGTGCTGGAAATAGACATCATAAAATTCCAGTAAAATTGCTTTAGATTCTACCCGCCCCAAAACTTACTCTACCCGAGTTTCACAGCTTTTAGATAATGTTTAGTGACAGATTTTACTTAATTGGTATTTTACCCTAAAGCTAAGGTTAAGGTTTTGAGGTATCTACCTGTCTCCAACTCCTCCAAGATTCCATTCAGATGATTTATATCATGCTAATGTCAACTCAACTAAATTTCAAGGCAATACGAGAGCAATTGCCCCTGTTGGAACCCTAGGTTTTGATTTGAGTTCAGTCATCTCTTTCTGTCTCTTGACCCAAGATTTATCTATGGTCAAAGGTTAGTTGATAGGTTAGATTCTCTAGTTGTGTAGAATTACTTTTCCAGATGAATATTTGGTTAAGTAGTTTTTCGTTCGACTATAGTCGAACGTCGCTCGAATATCGTCTATTGGCTGATCGACGATCGTCTATCAGTTGGTCGACGTTCTGTCTGCGTTGATAGCTCGACTATCTGTTGATAGGTCGACTATCTGTTTGCTTTGGTAGTTCGACTATCTGTCCTAATAGTTCAACTATCTGATAGCTCGACTATCTGTTGATAGGTCGACTATCTGTTTGCTTTGGTAGTTCGACTATCTGTCCTAATAGTTCAACTATCTGATAGCTCGACTATCTGTTGATAGGTCGACTATCTGTCCACTTTGATAGTTCGACTATCTGTTGATAGGTCGACTATCTGCGTTGCTTTGATAGTTCGACTATCTGCTTGGATAGTTCAACTATCTGATAGCTCGACTATCTGTTGATAGGTCGACTATCTATTTTTCCTTGATAGGTCGACTATCTGTTGATAGGTCGAATATCTGTTTTTCTGTGATAGGTCGACTATCTGTTTGATAGGTCGACTATCTGTTTTGTTTGGTAGTTCGACTATCTGTCCGGATAGATCGACTATCTGATAGCTCGACTATCTGTTCTGATAGGTCGACTATCTGCTGAGGTAGTTCGACTATCTTCTTTGATAGTTTGACTATCTGGATCGTTCGACTATCTATCCGATAGGTCGACGATCTCCGTGCATCGGTCGACGATCTCCGAGAGTCGTTCGACGTTTTGCTGTATGTTTTAAAATAGTTTTGTCGTCTTCTATGGTGTGACTAATTTCATATTTATTTTGGCATATGTTATAAAAGATTATCTGAGTAAATTGTGATAACTCTTCCATGCAATATCTATTCAATTCTTTATGCATGAGCTAACCTTTTCTGACAAAGTTGTTTGTCTTATAGCTGAGATATAATTTCTGCCAGGCTGTCCTTTATAGCCGTTAGACTCAAAAAGTCTTCCTTGGCTGTAAAGAGTCATTTCTGATGTGACTTTCTCTTATATTATTTCATCAGAAGTATTTGCAGCTTCTTAGAAAGCTTTATCCTGTTATAGGATATCTGCCTGCAGTATTTTTGTTTTGCTTTATGCTTTTTGCAGCCCAGCTTGCAGAGTTCAGAAAAAGACAAGATTCAAACTCAGTTAAGAGCCGTTGCTGCTGCTGCTATATAAAGACTTCTTTGAAGAAGAAATCAACTAGCTCTCAGATAAAAATTCATTCAGCAAGCTTACAGTAAGATCAAGTTTACTGCTCTCAGCAATCTTCACTCAACTGAGAAGTGTTAGCTCTTCTGCTCTTCTTCAACCTGAGTTCTCCTGGTTCCAGGAAGTTCTGACTCAGAGATCTTTTGAAGAAGAAGAAGAAGATAGCTGCTAGAAGATTTTCATTTCTTATTTTATATCTTCTTGTAGTTCTTCCTTCAGTATTTACTGAAGTGTTTCTGCACTGAAGCAAGACTTCACCTGGACGTTCTTTGAGCCAGGGGGAGCCTTGATTCTTTTAGAGCTTTCTAGCTCAGTGCAAGTTATTGTGCTTCTCTAATTTATTGTAAAATAGAGAAGACACCTTAACCTCCTTTCCCCCTCCTGTACAGGGTTATTACTCCCTTCAAAAGTATCCCTTGGTTGCAGGGCACCTGATCAAAAACCTGTGTTGGTTTTTAGACACCTGATCAAAAGTCTAAAGGGTTTCTTGATCTACCTGAAGTAGATCTTGTTGGTGGCAGGGCACCTGATCAAAAACCTTAGTGGATTCCTACCTTGTTGGTAGAAGAGTGGACGTACCCAAGTTATTTGGGGAACCACTATAAATTCCTTGTGTCGTCTGGATTGCTTTATTTAATTACTTGCATTGTGGCTGTGATTAGATCTTAACTAGGTTTGCTAGTTGTTGTTTAGGTTTCCAAGTCTTAACTGTAATTACAGTTGGCTGCCTTTTTGTGCACAACACTTGTGTTAGGCTTTAAGGTTTAAATCTCAAATATTTATAACCTTCATTCCGCATTTAACTCCAAGGGAGTTGAGTAGAAAGTCAACTTTGCCAGTGCAATTTTTAATTACTCTATTCACCCCCCCTCTAGAGTAGTATCTATCCCTTCTCTTTCAATTGGTATTAGAGGGAGGTTGACTGACTGAATAGGCTAACACCTAAGTCACAAGATCCTGATAGATACCAAAATTTATAAATATTCACTTTCACTATCATGGCCCAGTCCAAGGATTATTCTAGCACCAGACCTCCAGCATGCAACTTAGCCAAGTTCAGCATCTGGAAGGCAAGGATCAAATTATATATGAACTCTATTGATGAAAATATCTTTGCTTCTATTTTGACAGGACCACCAAGAGCACCTGCTGTTGCTACTGCCTCATCATCATCTGATATGAGTGCAGTGCCTCCTCCAGACTACAATGATGAGTACAAAAAGGCAAAGATAGCAGATGCCAAGGCAATGAACATTCTGGCTCAGACAATGTCTGATGAAGTATTCCAGAAGATTGCTGACTGCTCCTCAGCAAAAGCTATGTGGGAAACACTGAACCAGATTGTAGCTGGTTCAGCTGATGAAAGGAAGGACAGGAGGTCCAACCTTATCTCACAATATGAGAATTTCAAGAAAACTGATGCTGAATCAGTTGAAGCTATGTACACAAGGCTCAGCTCAATCATCAATGAGCTGAGGACCCTTGACAAGGATATCTCATTGACAGAGGTCAATGATAAGATTCTTATGTGCTTCCCTAGAATATGTGATCTGAGGATCTGGCCCATCAAGGAGGCCAGAAGCACAAATGAAATCTCAACAGAAGCCCTTCTCGGCAAGCTCAAGTCTTTTGAGCAAGTGCTGAAGTCCAGGGAAGCTGAAGCTGAAGCAAAGACCACAAATCCTACAAGAAAAGAGCAAACCCTTGCTCTCAAAGCTGCTGACACTTCTGAAGGCAGCCAGTCCAATGAGGAACTGATGGCATTATTTACCAAAAGGTTTCTCAAGATGGGAAGGAAGGAATTCAGAAAGAAATCTTCAAAGTATGAAGATAAACCAAGGTATGATCGTACCCTCTCTAAAGAAATAATCTGTTATGGTTACAGGAAGCCTGGACATATTCTTCCAGATTGTCCAGAGGAAAAGAACAAAGATAAAAGAAAAGACAAGGATCAGCACAGGAAGCATTCCAAGCCATCCTCCTACAAGAACAAAAAGAAGGAGAGAGGCTTTGTTGCTGAAACCTGGAGTGATTCAGATGAGGAATCCTCTTCCTCAAGCTTCAGCGAGGATGAAGAAGAAAAGAAGGAAAAGGAAGTTTGCCTGATGGCAATTGATGCCTGCAGCAATCACTCAGCTGCAAAGAATTCAGATTCTGATGAAGAGATGCCAACTGAAGATAAGGTATTATCTTCTTATGATTTTATATCTGCAGAATTTAAATTAGAATTTAAATCCTTATGCTTAGATTTAATCAGTTCTGAAAAAGTGATTAAAGAACTTAGACATAGGCTAGCTGAATCAGAAATCATATCTATTGAAAACATTAAGTTAAAGGAAGATCTCACTAACTCTAGTGAAGAAATTAAATTTCTTAAGAATGAATTAGCCAAGTCCAAAAGGTTAGAAGAGTCTCTGAATGGTAGAAGCCTTAAGTCGCTTGAAATAACCAGCATGTCTAACACTAGGTCAGGCAATAACAAATTAGGCTTAGGAGCGTCTTCTAGTGAGCCCCCAATCATTCTTAAAAACCAACTTTCAACTCCAGTGAATTTTATTTCATCTAGTGGAATAAAAAACACTGAGCAAGTCAATCAAGTAAATAGAGCTTTAAATAAAGCTAAAAGAGAGAAAAGAAAACAGAAATTTAAGGAATTACAAAGGGCATCGAACGCTGCTCAACGATCGCAGGCCCAATGGTCGAACGAAGATTGACGATCTGGGTACCAATCGTCGAACGCCGATCGACACTTTCAACAAGAATTTCAAAATTCAAACCAGAACTTTAGAAACCCAAATATGAATAGAAACCCTAGGTTTATGACCCATCATTTGCATGGAGAATCCCACCTAGGAGATCTTACCCATTAGGTTATCACCCTCAGCCTGCTTATTCATTTATTTCCAGTTTTTCTTATGTGAAAAACAAGGGACCCAAGGTTACCTGGGTCCACAATGTTTAAATTGATTTATTTGCAGGTGAAGACCTATCCTATCACTCAAAATAAGTGGTATTTGGATAGTGGATGCTCCAAGCACATGACAGGAAATAAAGAACATCTGTCAAGGTTCAAGGAAAAGCTTGGCCCAAAGGTAATTTTTGGAGATTCAAGCTGTGGTCAAACTGAAGGCTATGGCAGGATGACAATTGGAGCTGTTACATTCAAGAGAGTTGCTTATGTGACTGGACTGAAGCATAATTTAATTTCAGTAAGTCAGTATGTGATGCTGGATACCAGGTATCATTCTCTAACTCCCATTATAATATTACTTTAAATAATAATGTTGTATTAGTAGGCATTAGACAAGGCAACATTTATTTAGTAGATTTTAATTCAACTGATTTTGAAATCTGCCTGTTTAATGAAGTAACTAATAATAATACCTTGTGGCATAAAAGGCTTAGCCATGTTAACCTCAAGAATATATCTAGGTTATCTAAACACAACCTTGTTAGAGGTTTACCTTCTTGCCCCTACAAGAAGGAGAGCCTATGCAAGGCTTGTCAACTAGGCAAGCAAACCAAGAACTCATTTAAATCAGTAAATAAAAGTGATTCTCCTAGAATCCTGTATTTATTACATTTGGACCTATTTGGCCCAATAAATGTACAGAGTTTAGGAGGGAAGTATTACACCCTAGTCATTGTAGATGACTTCTCTAGGTTCACTTGGGTGTTCTTTCTGAGAACTAAGGCTGATAACTTCAAAGCCCTTACAGACTTTTTATTATGTGTGCAGACTGAGTACTCTACTCATGTGGCCATGATCAGAAGTGATCATGGTACTGAGTTTGACTCTCTTCTCATGCAAGAATTCTGTGAGAGAGAAGGTATCAAACATAGCTTCTCAGCTCCTAGAACTCCCCAACAAAATGGGGTAGTTGAAAGGAAGAACAGAACACTAATTGAAGCTGCTGGTACATTGTTGGCAGATGCTAATATGCCTCTTTCCTTTTGGGCAGAAGCTGTTAGTACATCCAACTATGTCTTGAATAGAAGTCTGATACACAAACTTAAGTGTAAAACTCCTTATGAGTTACTTAAAGGAAAGAAACCTAAAATAAATTATTTTAGAGTTTTTGGCTGTGTTGTTTATATTCATAATAACAATAAAGAATATCTTTGAAAGTTTGAAGCAAAGGCTTCAATGAGAATTTTTCTTAGATATTCCCAAGTAAGCAAAGCTTATAGGGTATTTAATAAATCATCTTCTAAAATTGAAGAGTCTGTTCATGTATCCTTTGATGAATCCCAAATGTTTTACAAGGAGAAGGAAACTTCCCCTTCCTCAAATTCATTACAGGTACAAGAATCTTCCAAAGATGTCACTCAAGAAATCCTCCATCTTTCAACTCTTCATATCACTGAATCAGACAGTGATGAAGACATTGCAGAAATTGTTGCTGTACCACAAATAGTAGATCAAATTCCTCCTGAGGAATTAATCCCAACTATTACTGAAGATCACATCCCACCTGCTGATGTTGTCACACTTAGAGATCACCCTACATCTCAAGTGATAGGAGACATATCAGTTGGTGTTCAAACAAGACATCAGTTAAGATAGGATGTGATGCATGCTTGTTTCCTTTCACAGATTGAGCCCCTCACCATTAAAGATGCTGAGCTAGATCCCCACTGGATCATTGCCATGCAAGAGGAACTCAATTAGTTTGAAAGATGTAAAGTATGGACTTTGGTTCCAAGACCTAAAGGCCAACTGATCATAGGCACCAAGTGGGTGTATAGAAACAAGTTGGATGCAAATGGAATCATTGTAAGGAATAAAGCTAGGCTTGTAGCTCAGGGCTACAGACAGGAGGAAGGAATAGATTATGACCAAACCTTTGCTCCTGTTGCAAGGCTAGAGGCAATAAGGATCTTTTTAGCCTATGCAGCCTATACAAAGTTTAAGGTTTTTCAGATGGATGTCAAAAGTGCTTTTATTAATGGTGAGCTAAAGGAAGAGGTGTTTGTTGAACAGCCACCCGGTTTTGTTTCTTCAACTCAGCCCTCACATATATTCAAGTTACAGAAAGCTCTTTATGGACTAAAACAAGCACCAAGAGCCTGGTATGAGACTCTAGCTAGTTTCCTGTTAGAGCACAACTTTGTTAGGGGAGTAGTTAATAGAACCCTCTTCGTCAAGCACCACAAGGACACAATCCTGTTAGTTCAAGTGTATGTGGATGACATTATATTTGGCTCCACTGATCCCAAACTTTGCAAAAGGTTTTCTGACCTAATGCATTCTAAGTTTGAGATGAGTAGTATGGGTGAGCTGTCTTACTTTATTGGTCTCCAAGTAAAGCAAGATGCTGATGGCATCTTCATCTTCCAATCCAAATATGCCAAGGAATTGGTAAAGAAGTTTGGGATGGAAGATGCTTCAGCAATGCATACACCTATGGCTACTAATGTAGTTATTGATTCTGAAGATCAGGGAAAGCCTGTAGATCAAAAGAATTATAGGGCCATTGTTGGATCCCTATTGTATTTAACTGCAAGTAGGCCAGACATAATGTTTGCTACATGCCTTTGTGCTAGATTCCAGGTCAACCCCAAGGAATCTCATCTTATTCTCCTCAAGAGAATCTTGAGATACCTGAAGGGATGTCCAAATCTAGGACTTTGGTACCCAGCTGAGTCAGAATTTGAATTAATTGGATATTCTGATTCTGATTATGCTGGTTGTTGAGTTGACAGGAAAAGTACCTCAGGAACTTGCCAGTTCCTGGGAGAGAGATTGGTCTCTTGGTTCTGTAAGAAGCAGGCCTCTGTCTCAACATCAACTGCAGAAGCTACATATATAGCAGCTGCTAGTTATTGTTCACAGATCCTGTGGATACAAAACCAACTTTTGGATTATGGGTACTCACACAAGAACACTAAAATCATGTGTGATAGTACAAGTGCTATCTCCATTGCACAAAATCCAGTGCACCACTCTAGAACGAAGCACATTGAGATTAGACACCATTTCCTGAGAGATTGTGTGGAAAAGAACAAGATCAGCCTTGAGTTCATATCCACAGACCTTTAAAGAGGTGATATATTCACCAAGCCCTTAGATGAACAGAAGCATCTGTTCTTTTTGGTTCAACTAGGCATGATTAATGGAAGAGACTAAGTGTGACGTCTGCCTTGTTGAAACTTGTTTGAAGATAGTCGAACGAAGTTCGACGATAGTCGAGCGGATCAAGCCTATCGTCGACCTATGGTTGAAGATAGCTTATCTGCTTGAAGATCGTCGACCGGCGTTCGAAGATAGTCGAACAGGTCGAGCCTATCGTCGATCTATGGTTGACGACAGCTTGCTGTTTGTGAAGACAGAAATAGTCGAACGATTAATCGACTACTCTGCTTCAGGACCGATCGTCGAACGACCGTTCGACCATCGTCTCCAGTATCTTTTAAATAGATCGATGATCGCTGTTTTAATATAAAGCCGATGGTCGACCTAGGTTAAGAGATAGTTGCTTTTATCGTCGACGGAGAGCGTCTTTTCGCATTCCGTCTTCCCTCTTGCTCTTTGTCTCGTGTTTTCTGCCGCTCCGCCCTCGCCATCTCTCTCTCGTCTTCTCCAGCTTTCTCGATGGCGATTTCTCCAGCGCTTCTTGCAGTAGTCAAGTTTGATGCCGGTTTCAGTGTAGATTTCGACGCCTTCAGCTGCTGCGAACCAGGGATAGTGGAGATTCTGAATCTGTGCAGAGATCAAGGATTAGAGAAACTCATGTCTTACAGAATAAAGATAAACACTCAAGAGATCAAAGAGTGGGCTTTCTCTTCGTCTTCAACTGACGACTCGATGACTGGAACAATTAGCGGAGAAGAGGTAATATTGACTCCTGCTATTCTGACTGAAATTTTTGGATTGATTAATGGTGACGAAGAGTATGAGCAAGAAGCTCCTGAGTTCGGAAGGATGTTAACAGAGCTGGGACATGTCGAAGGCATTCCCTCCAAGCTGCTCAAGGTGAATTTCCCGTTTAAGATCAAGTTTCTTGCGGAAATTATTGGAAAAGTGCTACTGGGAAAGCACTCAGCACACGATAATATTACAAGGCAATAATTTGCACTAATGTGTGCAATTGTTAATAAGAAGCAGATCAATTGGGCTGGCATTATGTTCGATTTAATCAGGAAAAAGAATGGAAAGAAAGAGGTTACCCTAGGAAGGGTAGTTGGAATTTTTCTGAAGGAGAAATACCCTCACCTGCTTGTGTCAGCCGCCACCTCCATCAACGCAAGCAAGAAGATGGATCCATCCTTGTTCTCAAAGTGGAAAAGGACCTTCCTAAAGCCCGCTCCTGCAGGGGTTGCTCCAGTTACTTCTGAGAGCACCAGGACTGTCGCAGTCACTCCCCCCCTTCTAGCAGTTGGCTCAGCAAATTTATCTCTTCCATCTTCTTCATCAGTTTTGCCGTCTACTTCAGTTGAAGTTTCTTCAACTTCAATTGAAGTATGACATTCTGCTTCTCCTCCAGCTTCTCCTCTACCTCCTCATCTTGCTGGGATATCTCAACCCAGTTTTGATTTATTGGTGTCTGAGATTCCCACTCCTCCTCAGTCACCAATTCCTTCTTCAGATCATCTTGATCACCCTGCATCCACCCATGCATCTCCAGTTCATTCTCCAGCTCATCTTGCATATACCATCCCTGCTGATCTTCCATCTTCTGAAATTCCATCATCATCATCATCTTTTGAAATTACTCCTGCATTTATTTCTAGTATTGTGGAGTTAATTACCCCTTCAATCAAAGCTATGATTGATGAGGCAATTGCTCCCCTTGCTTCCTCTATCTCCTCTCTAACTGCTGCCATTCTGAAACTCTCAAAGTCTGTTGAGCCCTCTTCTTCTAGGGGTCTGGTTTCAGTTTCTACTGAAATCAGGCAGGGGGAGATGCTTGATGAAGACGTCTCTGAGAAGCCCTTGGCCTCCCCTCCAGCAGTTCATCTTGTAGTAATAGAGAAAGCAATAGAAGTTTCAGCTCCTCCTCCTCCTTTATCTGAAAAAGAAATTTCTGATGCAGTGCTGAAATCTGAATTCTGTGTTAAAGCCTGTTTAGAAGAAAGTTCTACTCCCTTGGTTGCCCTATACCTAGAAGGAATCATCACCTCCTTTCTAGATGAATTGTGGGAGTTAGGACATGCTGTGGTCGATTCTGAAGGTATTCCCTTTACTTATTTTTTAGACTTGATAACTGATATGATAATTTGGGATTATCTGGAAGGCATGGCTAGATGTCATTTAGAACAATTTTATTCATAATACTACAGATAAATTGGAAGAAAGTCTAAAGGTTCAAGAGCCGGTTATCCAATCTGCTCTAGAAGTTCAACCAGAACCAGAGGCTCAAATTTCTGAAGTAGCTCAGCCTGAATCTCAAGCAGAACTGGTCACTTTGACAGTTTCTGAGATTCAAGAATCAGCTGCAGATGCCCAGATTGAAAAATCTACTGTATGGGATGATTCCCCAGGCTTGGATTTAGATGCTCTATTGGTACAGGATGCCATAGAAGAAGAACGAGAAAGAGCTGCTTTAAAGGAAAAAGAAAGAGCTATGAAAGATGTTATTGACCCGTATGATATGCCTATCTCTTCAAATTTTGAAGATGAAATCGACTCTGATGAGTCTGCTGAGACTAAAAGAAAAAGGATTGTTAAGAAGAAAAGAAAAGCTGTTGCTCCTCCTCCTACTAATCCAGACAATGATACACCATATTATATACTGAAAGGGATTGATCCAAAGTCAAAAGACTTCCAGCATTGGATGTTGTTTTCAAAGAACCAACAAAAGCAAAGGAAAAAGTCTAAGAGGTATGACTCTCCTGTTCCTAGATGGAATCCTAGAGGTCCTCCTCCTCCACCTCCCGGTGCAGGAGCCTCAGGAAACTTATCTTCTAAACCTGCCTCTCAATCTGAAAGATCAAACCCTTCTCAATCTGCTCAAAGGAGAAGTTCGCAAGGATTCTAAGGCAAAAGTCATACTGGATATCAAAGACCTGATGCTGTTAAAGAACAAGTTAAATAGGTAGTATATCAAAGACCAACCTTTTCTCCTGCTCCTTCTCCAAAGAAAAAAGTCTCATCTCCAAAGACAGCTCATACTGAGAAAGATGTTCCAAAAGGTAAGTGATTTATTTTTTATCTGAAAATTCTAGCAAGAACTTTGCTAAGTCTGCTCTCTCTTGTTATCTAGTAAATCAGGATAAAGAACCAGTTGACACTTCTTCTGAGATTGTTTATGAAAGCCCAGAGCTTGATCCTAACTTTAGGATGGCTCGTTTTCTTGAACTGGTTGGAGCAGCGCAAATAAGGAAAGCAAAAGCTGAAGGAAAGGACACTGCAGGATTAACCACAATGTCTAAATTCAGAAAGAAGGAGCTCGAAAAATTCTAGGTCAGACCTGAGATGTTTGATTCCTCAAAATATATGGAAAAGCATCCTGAGGCAGTGGTCCCAAGGACAACAGAACTGAAAATTATTGGAGAGCACCTTAATTATTCATTGATTGACAATTAATCTCTTATCTGATTGATTGATGATATCTGCTTAGTCATTTCTATTTTATGCATTTTATGTTACTTTCAGTAATTAGTTTTGTATGTTTTATTTATTGAGAGACTTAACTCAAATAGGGGGAGATTGTTGGAACCATAGGTTTTGATTTGAGTTCAGTCCTCTCTTTCTGTCTCTTGACCCAAGATTTATCTATGGTCAAAGGTTAGTTGATAGGTTAGATTCTCTAGTTGTGTAGAATTGCTTTTCCAGATGAATATTTGGTTAAGTAGTTTTTCGTTCGACTATAGTCGAACGTCGCTCGACTATCGTCTATCGGCTGATCGACGATCGTCTATCAGTTGGTCGACGTTCTGTCTGCGTTGATAGCTCGACTATCTGTTGATAGGTCGACTATCTGTTTGCTTTGGTAGTTCGACTATCTGTCCTGATAGTTCAACTATCTGATAGCTCGACTATCTGTTGATAGGTCGACTATCTGTTTGCTTTGGTAGTTCGACTATCTGTCCAGATAGTTCAACTATCTGATAGCTCGACTATGTGTTGATAGGTCGACTATCTGTCCGCTTTGATAGTTCGACTATCTGTTGATAGGTCGACTATCTGCGTTGCTTTGATAGTTCGACTATCTGCTTGGATAGTTCAACTATCTGATAGCTCGACTATCTGTTGATAGGTCGACTATCTGTTTTTCCTTGATAGGTCGACTATCTGTTGATAGGTCGACTATCTGTTTTTCTGTGATAGGTCGACTATCTGTTTGATAGGTCGACTATCTGTTTTGTTTAGTAGTTCGACTATCTGTCCGGATAGATCGACTATCTGATAGCTCGACTATCTGTTCTGATAGGTCGACTATCTGCTGAGGTAGTTCGACTATCTTCTTTGATAGTTCGACTATCTGGATCGTTCGACTATCTATCCGATAGGTCGACGATCTCCGTGCGTCGGTCGACGATCTCCGAGAGTCGTTCGACGTTTTGCTGTATGTTTTAAAATAGTTTTATCGTCTTCTATGATGTGACTAATTTCATATTTATTTTGGCATATGTTATAAAAGATTATCTGAGTAAATTGTGATAACTCTTCCATGCAATATCTATTCAATTCTTTATGCATGAGCTAACCTTTTCTAACAAAGTTGTTTGTCTTATAGCTGAGATATGATTTCTGCCAGGCTGTCCTTTATAGCCGTTAGACTCAAAAAGTCTTCCTTGGCTGTAAAGAGTCGTTTCTGATGTGACTTTCTCTTATATTATTTCATCAGAAGTATTTGCAGCTTCTTAGAAAGCTTTATCCTGTTATAGGATATCTGCCTGCAGTATTTTTGTTTTGCTTTATGCTTTTTGCAGCCCAGCTTGCAGAGTTCAGAAAAAGACAAGATTCAAACTCAGTTAAGAGCCGTTGCTGCTGCTGCTATATAAAGACTTCTTTGAAGAAGAAATCAACTAGCTCTCAGATAAAAATTCATTCAGCAAGCTTACAGCAAGATCAAGTTTACTGCTCTCAGCAATCTTCACTCAACTGAGAAGTGTTAGCTCTTCTGCTCTTCTTCAACCTGAGTTCTCCTGGTTCCAGGAAGTTCTGACTCAGAGATCTTTGAAGAAGAAGAAGAAGATAGCTGCTAGAAGATTTTCATTTCTTATTTTATATCTTCTTGTAGTTCTTCCTTCAGTATTTACTGAAGTGTTTCTGCACTGCAGCAAGACTTCACCTGGACGTTCTTTGAGCCAGGGGAGCCTTGATTCTTTTAGAGCTTTCTAGCTCAGTGCAAGTTATTGTGCTTCTCTAATTTATTATAAAATAGAGAAGACACCTTAACCTCCTTTCCCCCTCCTGTACAGGGTTATTACTCCCTTCAAAAGTATCCCTTGGTGGCAGGGCACCTGATCAAAAACCTGTGTTGGTTTTTAGACACCTGATCAAAAGTCTAAAGGGTTTCTTGATCTACCTGAAGCAGATCTTGTTGGTGGCAGGGCACCTGATCAAAAACCTGAGTGGATTCCTACCTTGTTGGTAGAAGAGTGGACGTACCCAAGTTGTTTGGGGAACCACTATAAATTCCTTGTGTCGTCTGGATTGCTTTATTTAATTACTTGCATTGTGGCTGTGATTAGATCTTAACTAGGTTTGCTAGTTGCTGTTTAGGTTTCCAAGTCTTAACTGTAATTACAGTTGGCTGCCTTTTTGTGCACAACACTTGTGTTAGGCTTTAAGGTTTAAATCTCAAATATCTATAACCTTCATTCCGCATTTAACTCCAAGGGAGTTGAGTAGAAAGTCAACTTTGCCAGTGCAATTTTTGATTACTCTATTCACCCCCCCCTCTAGAGTAGTATCTATCCCTTCTCTTTCAGCCCCCATGTCCTTCGCAACCCTCAAAACCCTCCATTTAGGGTTTGAGTTTGGATCCTAGGGTAAACCAACCCTAAACCTTACCATTTTCTCCAAGTGGGTTATAATAACTCCTCTAAGTCAGTGGTCAAAATATCAACCTCTGTTGAGGTGATTTGACCGTTCCAACCTCTTAGTGCACTTTTTACTCAAAAATGCCTCATTAATGCCTGTTAAGAATATGTGACTTCCTATCCAAAACTCATCCAAATGAGTTGAAATTTTATACAAAGCTAGGTTTTATTGCTAGGGACCACTCACCAAAATTTGGGAGGGTTGGGAGGTTATTTGACCGCTTAAATAAATTCCTCTAACTTAATTAAATTAAAAAAAAACCTTAGGCAAAGTGTCTCCAAAAATTCCCATTTTTGGATAGCCTCTAGATATGGCTAAGGGTAACCCCCTGCCCAAATTTCGGGTCATTTGGACGAATGAAGAAGAGTGGGCATCCATTTTAGTTCCTGCCCAACTCTAGGTACAGCCCCTACTAAAACGGGTGCTGCGGTCAAACCATATACCCAAACGAGTTGAAATTAATTTTAAATTAATTTAGTCTCGAAGGTCTACAACTTTTGTGACCGGCAATTTTTCCTAAATCGGCCTATAAGTGCCTCGTTTTGCCATATCAAAATGGCCCATTTAATGTATATTTCCTTTATATACTATATACATAATTTTATATCATAAAAATGTTTTACTATTCATCTTCTACAGAACCCGTAACTGAACTCAGAAAAACTTATTTTTACTATAGCTCTTCCGTGATCCGTCGTCGTCCGTCCGATCACTTCCCTGGCCGGCCACCACCACCACCACCTCCGTCGAGGCGATGGCTATCGGTCGGCGGTGGTTTGGCAACCGGAGGTGGCGGTTTCCGGCATACCCGAAAACATATTTTTTCATGGTTTTTCCATGAAAACACGAGATAGGTCCGGCTCCTTTGAGAACGAACTTCCTTTCTAAGATCCTAAGATCTACCCATAAGAGAAGAAGTAGAGTAGGACCTTGTTCGCGGTTTGGATGCGAGATGAACGTCGGGTTGCCATGGCGCGGTGGTGGTATTGCCGAACTTCTCCTACAGTAAGAACAATAATCAAATACGTTTGGTCAAGAGTGTAAACTTCTCATCTTGCTCTAAGGGGGCTTTTATAGATCTCCAAGTGGGGAGGGAAAAGGGTATAACATTTATGGCCATGAATGCTCTCTCTCTCTTAATAATATTTCGGTTATGGTGGAGGGAGAGGAAAAGGTGGAAGATGAAAAGACTGATCCAGGTGGCGATTTCATATTGGACCAACACTTCCTCATTTTATTAAGTAATTAGAGAAGGAAACGACCCATAAATACTCCTGGTGTAACTTCCCATAATCAGAGTTAATTGTGGCTTGGGTTATAGAAATTTCCAGCCTGGCTGACGTTTCGGCCTTTATCACGGGCGTGACACGTAGGTAATGGGCATGACAGGTGTGTTGAAAATTCAGAGCTCGCCGATCATCTTCCTGAGGTCGACGATCAGCAAAGGGGTCACGCCCTAGGTCACGGGCGTGACAGGTAGGTCACGGGCGTGACAGGCCGGGCTGAAAAGCCTGCATTCGCCGATCGTCTTCCTGAAGTCGACGACCGTCGAAGGGGTCATGCCCAAGGTCACGAGCGTGACGGATCGGTCACGGGCATGACGAGCCGGATTGAAAAGTCTGCGTTCGCCGATCGTCTTCCTGAAGTCGACGACCGTCGAAGGGGTCACGCCCAAGGTCACGGGCGTGACGGGTCGGTCACGGGCGTGACGGGTCGGTCACGGGCATGACGAGTTGGTCACGGGTGTGACCAACCCGTGACTGAAAATTCAGGCTTGGCGATCATCTTCCTGAGGTCGACAACTGTCGAAGGGGTCACGCCCAAGGTCATGGGCGTGACGGGTCGGTCACGGGCGTGACCAACCCGTGACTAAAAAATTCAGGCTTGGCGATCGTCTTCCTGAGGTCGACGATCGTCGAAGGGGTCACGCCCCAGGTCACGGGCGTGACAGGTAGGTCGCGGGCGTGACCAACCCGTGACTGAAAATTCAGAGCTGATTTACTTATATTCTTGGGTTCTTATGGTTCTTTTCACGACAGACCGACTCCTAGGGGTCTAGCCGGAAATGGGATGTTACACTATGAAATGAGATCAAGTGGCCTACTACCATATACCGGGAATACGGAGTCGACACGAGAAAAATCAAAGAAGGATCGAGAATAAATTTGACAAAAATAAAACTAAGAAGTAAAAAGGAAATCTCATCTCATTTCATGGATTTTCATGATCGAATGCTAAAGGAAAATTAGCTACACATAGTTAAGAAAGAAACCACAAAATAAGAGAAAGAGAATTCATTTTCATTGATGATAGAAAAGAAGAGTACACAATAATAAAAAGACAATACTATATTACCAAGGAAAAATTACAATAATGAAAACTACTTAGCAACAAGGAAAGAAGAAAACTTGCACTTGAACTAGCTATCTCACTTGCTCTCCACAAGCCAACCTTCACAAAACAAAAACTTAACCTTCTAAAGCATGAGGCAAGGGATCCTTTTATAGGTGAGGGGGAAGGTTCTAGAGGGAGGTGGATATGAAGGGGGAAAAGGGGGTGGTCGGCCATGTATGATGGAGAGGATGCATGAATGACATTAAATGAAGGGGAGATTCAATGCATATGGTTAAAAGAAATAAAAATAGAAAATACAAGGGGGATGAATGAGGAATAAAAGGGGAGAATAATAAAGGAGGGGAGAGAGAGGAGGTTGGCCATACATGGGCCACAAATGGGCCAAAATATGGAGGGACATGCATGATGGGTTGCTAGGTGAAGGCTGCTTCATAGGCTAGGGTAGCGTAGTGTGGGCTTGAACTTGAAGAGGAGGCTCGGGCTGACTTGTTGTTGCATCAAGGCTCGAGTAGCATCAAATGGAGGGGCTGGACTTGGGCTGCACCATCATCATGGCCCGGGTTGTCGGGGCTGCACTTGAAGAGGGGGCTCGGGATGCTTCAAGGGGAAGGGCTGCATGTGCTCGGGTTTGTCTTCATGTAGAGGAGGCTTGGGTTTGAGTGGGCTGCTCCATGTTGGCCTTTGAACCTACAATAAAATAAAACAAAACAAAAAATTAGATACCAAAATAAAAATGAAACATAACAAACATAAAAATGCATAAAAATATAATTATAACTAGGAATTATTATACTAAACTAACCCAAAAACCCATGACTAAAAGTAGTCATCAAATTCCCCCATGCTTAAGTATTTGCTTGCCCTCAAGCAAATGGAATTTAAAACTTGGGAAGAGGAATAAAAAACAAACAAAGCAATTTAGATTTCATAATTAGGAAAACCAAAATATGAAAAATTAAACTATCCTAATTTCTATGTTAACAACTAGTGGGGTGAGAAGTGCATAATAGAAAACTTGAAAATGGAGACATAAAAATATCATTAGAACATAAAGAAGAATTACACATTTCTAAATCCCTAAAACAAGGCATCCAAAATTTAGGAAAATAAGAAAAACAAAAGTAGAGATTCTAAATAAACGACGCATTGAACGAACTACTAGGGTTCTAAAATAACAATTACCCCTAAATCACCTCAAGATAACCTCCAAAGAAATCCATCAATGATGGTGGCCATAGGCTTGTCTTTTCACATTCTCTCCACTACGCAAGTTCACGTTCTAAAGATCAAAAGGGCTTTTATAGGCGTAAAGACTTGGCTTAGGTAAATGATTAGGAATAGAAAATCAAAGATTAAAACGATGGTTAAAACACACTAAACCAAGGATGAGCTCAAAATAAACATAAAAACACAACAATGAGAAATGACAAGTATATTCTTTTCTCCAAACCAAACAAAAAACACAAGGCCATGTATTTTTCTTTTCACATAATTGGCCAAAAATAAATTTTTTTTTTGATTTCACATTTTTGGATAATAATTTTTTTTCTTTATTTTTTCATAGGAGATCTCCAAATGCAAGCTAAAAATTTACTTCTCAATTTTCAAAAAATACAACCCATCAGAATAATGATATTTAAATAAAGCTCAAAGTTTAGTGTGAAATAGGAAGGGCCTTTTGGCTTTGGTGAAAAATGAAAGGTGGAGCTAAACAAAGAAAAAGAAAAAAGGCCCAAAATTGTTTTAGCAACGGTGAAATAATTTTGGTGGGCAAAAAGGCTCAAACGGGTCAAAGGGTGGCCTAAATCATTTCTAAAGTTCGTAAAAAACAACGCAAATGCTTCGAGAGTCGCTAGAGACAAGTTCTAGACACCAAGAAAGAATTACCCCACAAATGAAAAGTGATAATGTTATCTAACAACCATTCATACTCAATTAAGCCGAATAAAAAGAAAAACTACAGTTTGCTAACTTACAACGTTAAAACCAGATACCTATATTTAAGAACTAGAAACAAGTAAAACTAAGCTATGTTAAAACAATAAATATAGAAAACAGTTTCAAAGGAATTCTACTTAGAACTAAAGAACCGCAGGGGCATACACATCACAAGAAGAAATATAAAAATAAAGATAGAAAATAATTTTTGATTCTGATTTCAAATGGATTTGTAGAAATTTTTGGATTTTTGATTTTTCTGAATTTTTTTGGGTTTTTGTATTTTTTTTTGGAATTTTGATAAAGCTAAAGAAAAAGTACTCCTAAGAGGCTTAATATAACTATGTGATAAAAATAAAAATATTTTTGTTTTTTTTTTGTAGAAAGAAAAGAAAAAAGAAGGAAAATAAACGAAACCCTTCCCCATGCTTAAATTTTTCATTGCCCTCAATGAAAAAATGAGAAAGAGAAGGAGATTGATGGAGACTACGGAGCGCAACACCTTGAAGACGGCGCACTGACAAATGACCGTGAAGAGCATTGTCATAATAGGCGTCCTGATCGCAAGCTGATTTATTAATAATTAATAATAATTGTTATCATATTATTATTAATTATTAATCCATGCTTTGTGTTTTTTATTTTTAATAATTGCACTTCTATTTCATGTAATATGTACATTATGGTTATAATATAAAATCATGATGTATGTATGTGTTTTATTTTAATGTTTTCATGTTTGGGCTGCATGTAGCCAGTTGGAGTGTTTGTTGTAGCCTATATATAGGCATGTACCCTTTTGTTTCTCATTAGTGATTGAATGAAAAGAAAAGTTGAAACCTAATTCCTCTTGAAGTTCTCCTCCTTCTCTCCCTTGGGCTGAAATTCTCCTCCTCCTTCCTCTTCCTCTTTGGCCGCCGGCCACCTCTCATCCCCTCTCTCAAATCTCGGTTTTTCCCCTCCCTCTTTCTCCAACCCGACCACCACTCCTCTCCTACCCGAGCCACCATCCACAACTCCCAAGGCCGCCACCTCTTCCTTTTCCCTCCAACAAGAGCCGACCACCCTCCTCCTTCCTCCTACCCATACCACCACCATGTGGCCAACCCGAGCCACCTCCTCCTCCACCAAGACAAGCCGCCACCTCCACTACAAAAAACCAAACCGACCCCCACCCTCATAAATTCCTTCCTAAATCCAAAAGATACCCTTCCAAACTCATTCTAAATTCATACCATATTCTCCCTCCTCTTTCCATAACCAAAATATCACCTACCATAAATTCCCTTAACTATCCATATTGGGAATATCTCTTTCCATTAATATTTCCAATTCACCACCTTTTCTCTCTCTTGCCATACTTGAAGATATTTATTTCCATATTAAGAAGATTTCGACGGGCCTTTCCATTTCCAGCGTAACGCGACGAAGGCAGACGAATTTCACTCCTACCGGCGTGATTCCGGTGGAGCCGTTGAAGAACGATCCTCTCCGAGTGAATCAGAATCATCCATTCCGGTTGGGTAACGAACCTTTCCACTTTCGTGTGTTTCTTTCCTTAAATAATCTTTTGGTGGAATTTCTGGCATTAAATTTTGAAATCATTTGAAATTTCGTGATTTGCTTTAATTGTTTTTGCGTTGTTTTCTTGATTAACTTAATTTTCGCAAATGGTTTGGCGAACCCTCGTTTTCTTTTGTTGGGAGAGATCTACCTTTTCCAAATTCGTGATTGTTTTCGATAGATCTCTTTGGGTACAACCTTTGCTCGTCCGGATCTAATATTAGTCCTTTTAGCTCTATCGGATACTGGCCTATCGCCCTTATTTGATCTCGAAATGGTTTGGCTACCCGTACGCTAGCGTGAAATTGAATGAATGTAATAGCGTGGAGCGGCGTAGAACAATTGTGTGAGCGTAGAATTAGTTCGTGAAGAGATAGTCGTGCGTGTCCGTAGTCATAATTCGGCTCTAATGCATACGCCTACATCAATTTGGTATCAGAGGGAGGTTCACGTCAATTTCCTAATTGGCACCCTCCCCCTCTTATATGACACGTTAACACGCACTCACTCGTTGCATGGTATTTCATAAAAAAAATCAATCTTTAAATTTTTGGTCTGCAAATAGTGGCCTAAAATATTTAATTTTTCTCAAAATCTAAAAAAATAAAATTCTGGAAATTCTCTATCTTATTTTTAATAAGAAATCCAAAAAAAATTATTTTTCATTAAGTCATTATTTTTATTAAGTTATTTTAAAATTTAGTATTTGGTGTGGCAATAGCGGCCTAGATTTTTATTTTCTCAGTAAAAAAAATCCAGCAAAATTTTTTAATGATCCTCATATTTTTCCCACAAAAACCCTATTTTATCATATTTAAGACCCTAGTGGTTAAGCGGGAATAATTCCATCTTCGATAGAGTTAAGTTGTCCTTGTACCCTTTTCCTTGCACATGCACTAAGTCCGGGTGAATTTTTCTCCCCGGTTCACGCTAAGATGGCTTATGACATACATGCTACTCATTCCCATACTTATCCTCCCACGTTTAGTAGGACCCCCACGTATGACGGTTTAGGGTGTCCTAAAATTTTTAGGGATTGGCTTAAGGGTATAGAACTTCATTTTATGTGTTATGGATGGGATGACCCCCAAAAGATTCACTTTGCCCGAGAGCGGTTAATAGGTCAGGCCCTGTTATTTTGGATGAAAGAAAAGCGTCATGTTGGTGGTTATCAACATAATTGGCAGGCGATGCGTAGCCTCCTATCGAAACAATTTGATCCCGCCTATCTCCGTACTACCAACACCAAGCCTGTGAGTGAGTATCGTTATGGCACTGGTTCTATTGAGTGTCCTCCCATGATTACACCCATAGAACCTTTTGAGTCTTCCCGTGTGTTTCCTACTCTAGTTATTGACTCCTCTGGTGAGTCAAAGGAAAGGCCTAGGATGGTGCCCGTCATTGAGGACGAGGCTGTTATCCCTGACGATTATAGCGACGATGAGGATATTAGTTACCCTAGTGACCTGGATGAGGATTCCACCACTAAGGAATCATCTCCACCCCCCGTCGACGACATTTTGGAGCCTATGGTTACTCTTGCTGAGATTACACCTGAGTCGGTAGGCATTTTACCTGATGATGAGAGTTTACTTAGTAGTGACTTAGGAGATGATCTGTTCAGACTCGAGCTGGTTCCTCTTAGACCGAGATATTTTGAGGATTGTTCTGATGATCCTGATATATTGGACGTTCCGACTGATTGGGAAGACTTATCGTTGGTGAACGAGTTATGCTTGGATGATTTTAGTGCTATGAGCCCGAACGATATTTCTTTGATGCAAACACATTTATCTGACGTTCCTGATTTAAAGCTTCCGTCGGGCTCAATTTTACCCTAGTCTAAGACCATAATTGATTCTAAATTAAATTACTTGGATAGTGTGTCAGAAGAAATTGTGAGCAAGGAAGTTGCATTATTGGACGACTTTTTTGATTGTACCCCGGGTTTGATTTTACCGACTCGTCCCCCTGACCCGTTGACTCAATGTACTGAACATTTAGGACATGAGTGTGGTACGATTGATTTCAGGAGTTCTACGGTGCCCCCTTAGTTCATTCTGCCAGTACCCCCAGATGAGGTCCCGTTAGTGCCTCCAGATCACGTATTATTGTTGCCGACCTATGACCCGACCACTGAATCTGATTTACATGATATATCTAATGAATTGGTAGACATGTTGAACGAATTTTCTGTAAGGGAGAATCCATTGTTTGAATTTTCATATGACTTTAATGGCTTGCAACCGGGTGATCTTTCTTGGACGTTAAACCCGTGTTTCGACGTTGAGAATGACTTAGCTCCTCCTTTGGACATGTCCCCTTTGACGACCTATTACCCTACAAGTCCGTCGTTGGTCACACCCTTGAATGTTTTAGATTTTATTTCTATGGCGACTATTTCCTTTATCCTAATTTTATCCTCCATGAACTTTAAAGAAAATCATTTATCGAATTATACGTTTAGGATTGGGCCGCTTATAGTGCCTCCTGATGAGATTCCCTCGGCGCCACCAGATTTAGTTCCGTTGGTGCCGCCTTTTGTCGTTCCGTTACCACCGAATGCACTAAGTACGTTTGCGCATGATGATGCTCGCAATGAATTTTATTTACGTAAGCACTTTAGTGAAGCGCCAACCACGTTACAATAATCTATTCAAATTCTTGCTAGCTTACAAAAAAGAGCGTCTTACGGTATAATTTGCGATTTTGACTTGGTGCGTCTCGTCCCTGAATGGTTGCTTTCGGGCACTATAGAAAGTGGGCGAGTTGGCGAGCTGGACCATTTGCGGAATTTAATGACATTAGGAAAACGTGCAATACTTTTGAGGTTTTTCACTGATTGGGGTGATACCCCTATTTTTAATGTTTCTGATTTAACGCTACATGTTTTTCCACCACTTGAGTTATTTGCCTGTCCGTTTGGTTCCACTTCGTTCTCTTTTGGGTTGGGTAGTGAGTTTGTGCCTGGATCGCTTTCTTTTTCGGTCTTCACTTTAGGTACGCTTGTAGTTGATGTTGAAATTTTTCTTCCTTTATTGCCTAATGCTTTTCCGAGGTTCCCCAGGACCATCTTTTTGCATTACAGGATACTCCAGGTTAAAGTGCTCCCCTCTACTTGTGGCGATGTTGGCAACTACCTGCTTCGTTGGCGTGATCGTCCAGTCTCCGCTGTCCATTGGCCGTTTGGATCGGAGGTAGCTCGTTTGGTTGTAGCTCTCCCGTGCATGTACAGTCAAATCCACTCATCGGTGATGAGTATTTTCGAGCGGGGGAGGATTGATGGAGACTACGGCGCGCAACACCTTGAAGACGGCGCACTGACAAATGACTGTGAAGAGCATCGTCATAATAGGCATCCTGATCGCAAGCCGATTTATTAATAATTAATAATAATTATTATCATATTATTATTAATTATTAATCCATGCTTTGTGTGTTTTATTTTTAATAATTGCACTTCTATTTCATGTAATATATACATTATGGTTATAATATAAAATCATGATGTATGTGTGTGTTTTATTTTCATGTTTTCATATTTGGGCTGCATGTAGCCAGTTGGAGTGTTTGTTGTAGCCTATATATAGGCATGTACCCTTTTGTTTCTCATTAGTGATTGAATGAAAAGAAAAGTTGAAACCTAATTCCT
Source organism: Platanthera zijinensis (assembly GCA_039513925.1). Classification (NCBI taxonomy): domain Eukaryota; kingdom Viridiplantae; phylum Streptophyta; class Magnoliopsida; order Asparagales; family Orchidaceae; genus Platanthera; species Platanthera zijinensis. The sequence continues at coordinate 152,028,264 of CM077080.1, read as the reverse complement.
CTTGAAGTTCTCCTCCTTCTCTCCCTTGGGCCGAAATTCTCCTCCTCCTTCCTCTTCCTCTTTGGCCGCCGGCCACCTCTAATCCCCTCTCTCAAATCTCGGTTTTTCCCCTCCCTCTTTCTCCAACTCGACCACCACTCCTCTCCTACCCGAGCCACCATCCACAACTCCCAAGGCCGCCACCTCTTCCTTTTCCCTCCAACAAGAGCCGACCACCCTCCTCCTTCCTCCTACTCGGACCACCACCATCTGGCCAACCCGAGCCACCTCCTCCTCCACCAAGCCAAGCCGCCACCTCCACTACAAAAAAACCAAACCGACCCCCACCCTCATAAATTCCTTCTTAAATCCAAAAGATACCCTTCCAAACTCATTCTAAATTCATACCATATTCTCCCTCCTCTTTCCATAACAAAAATATCACCTACCATAAATTCCCTTAACTATCTATATTGGGAATATCTCTTTCCATTAATATTTCCAATTCACCACCTTTTCTCTCTCTTGCCATACTTCAAGATATTTATTTCCATATTAAGAAGATTTCGACGGGCCTTTCCATTTCCAGCGTAACGCGACGAAGGCGGACGAATTTCACTCCTACCGGTGTGACTCTGGTGGAGCCATTGAAGAACGATCCTCGCCGAGTGAATCAGAATCATCCATTCCGGTTGGGTAACGAAACTTTCCACTTTCGTGTGTTTCTTTCCTTAAATAATCTTGTGTTGGAATTTCTGACATTAAATTTTGAAATCATTTGAAATTTCGTGATTGGCTTTAATTATTTTTGCGTTGTTTTCTTGATTAACCTAATTTTCGCAAAGGGTTTGGCGAACCCTCGTTTTCTTTTGTTGGGAGAGATCTACCTTTTCCGAATTCCTGATTGTTTTCGGTAGATCTCTTTGGGTACAACCTTCGCTCGTCCGGATCCAATATTGGTCCTTTTAGCTCGATCGAATACCGGCCTATCACCCTTATTTGATCTCGAAACGGTTTGGCTACCCGTACGCTAGCGTGAAATTGAATGAGTGTAATAGCGTGGAGCGGTGTAAAACAATTGTGTGAGCGTAGAATTAGTTCGTGAAGAGATAGTCGTGCGCGTCGGTAGTCATAATTCGGCTCTAACGCGTACGCCTACATCAGAGAAGGAGAGAAAAATGCAGTAAAGGAATGATAACAAATAAATAAAAAGAACAGGACTTCCCCGGGTTTATGAGGCCGAATGCGGATATCGCTACCCCATTCTTGCGCTTTAATTCACTTGATCACCATCAAGATTGACTTGATCCTTCTTTGAGATCAGCAACGTTGGAGCGGCAATAACGAACTTGCACTTGTTTGGCCACCGGGAGGAAGAGCAAAATACAAAAATAAAAGCAGAAAAATCCTTGGGCAGGCTCCCAAGTGTGTTCTTTATTTAATAATATAAAGTTCGAATAATAATAAAAGTTTGATAATAATTAGAAGTCCAAAATAAGAAAAAAAGTTCCACATGGAAATAAACATTAAGAAATAAAGATAAGATGCTCCTTTACAGGAGAAACCGAATCATTGGACAAATACAATTTCAGTCTATGACCATTAACTTTAAAATCACCCTTGTCCGGGTGCGAGAGCAACACAGTTCCATAAGAAAAAACTTGCTTGACCGTAAACGGTCCAGACCATCGAGATTTGAGCTTTTCAGGGAAAATACATAAGCGTGAATTAAAAAGAAGAACCTGATCGCCTTGTTTAAACGGTTTAGGGTGGCACAAGTTCTTATCGTGATAAAATTTCGTGCGTTCTTTATAGATTTTGTTGTTCTCATAAACGTTCGCTCGCCACTCATCGAGTTCATTTAATTGATTTTTGCTATGCTCACCGATCGAGTGGGGATCGAAATTAAAAATTTTTAACTCAAGGTTGGGTGGTTCATCGTAAGAGTTTTTCAAATTTCTTTCTTTGTCAAAAGTAAGATTTTCAATTTTTTGTTTTTGTCTAAAAATTGGTTCATTTTCAAAATTGGCTTGCACGGACATAACCATGTTTTCAAAAACATTTGAAGAAATTCCAAAAAAAGAAGAGGAAAAATCATTTGAAGAAATATTGGAAAGAGAAAGAAAGGAGTCTTCATTTAACTCATTAAAAAACAAGAGTCGTCATTTTTCAAAGAGTTTTTCATAGATTGATTTATAGAAAAAGTAACCTCGTCATCTCCCACATGAAGAAAGAGCTTCCCGTTACTCACATCAATGACTGCTCGAGAGGTGGCTAGGAAGGGACGACCAAGGATAAGAGGGACCTCGACGTCCTCTTCAATATCAAGAATAACAAAATCCACCGGGAAGATGAATTTGTCGACCTTCACTGGCACATCCTCTATGATACCTAACAGATACTTGATTGATCGATCGGCTAACTGGATACTCATACGCATAAGGCTGAGAGTGCCCAATCCTAGCTTCTTAAATAAGGAAAACGACATCAAGTTGATGCTCGCACCGAGATCTGCTAGCGCATGCTTTATAAAAAGATTACCAAAAATGCGAGGAATAGAAAAGCTACCCGTATTGTTTATCTTTTTAGGAAGATTAGAATTTTTAATGACTGCCGAGCACTCTTCGTTCAACGTTACATGAGATAAATTTTCCAATTTCTTTTTATTAGTCAACAAATCCTTAAGATATTTAGCGTACTTAGGCATTTGACTAATGGCTTCGTGAAACGGCAGATTAATATGGATTTGTTTGAACATCTCAAGAAAGTGGTGGTACTGATCATCTAATTCTTCTTTCCTAATCTTAGCGAGATAGGGAGGTGGCAGAAATTCTTTTATAATTTCAAGAGCATCATTTTGAAAATTATCATTTTCTTTTTCAAAAACAAGTTTTTATTTTTCTTTTTTAAAATTATTATCATTTATTTCAGTAACGATTGGTTTTTCAGCAGCAGGAGAGGCAATCACCTCTGGCTCTTCCCTGGTGGTGGGCTCGTGGATTACTTTACCACTCCAAAGGGAAATCTCTTTCGCGTGCTCCCTTGGGTTGGGTTCAGTATTTGAGGGAAAAGTCCCAGGTGGCCTCTCAGAAACAATTTTGGCGAGTTGCCCGACCGTGTTTTCTAGATTTTTCATCGACCCTGTTAAATTTCTAATGGTTTCCTCATTCGCACTTATATATCTAGAAAACATTTCCTCCAAAGATGGAGGTTATTGAAAATTTTGGTTTTGATTTTGAGTTTGATATGGTGGTGGTGGTGGAGTGAAATCGTGTTGTGGACGTGTGGCATTTATGGGGTTACTCCACGAAAAATTCGGATGGTTATGCCATCCAGGGTGATACGAGTTAGAAGCATTATTAAAACTAGGAGGAGCAGAAAAATTTTTAAAATTATTTTGAGCAGGCCTGGGTATGTTCCCCAAATAATCCACCTGCTCGGCAGCAGCATTCGCATTTTCATATACCTGAGGGGCGGAGGCAACAGTCATCTCGATTAGTTTCTTTCTTAGCATCTCCAATTGAAGCGCTAGTTGGGACACAAAGTCTACTTCGTCGATACCTGCAAGTTTATTTGGCCGAGTCCTAGGTGAGTTCCACTGATAGGTGTTCATTGCCATGTCCTCGATAAGCTCAAGAGTTGCCTCTGGAGTTTTATGTTCCAAAGAACCACTGGAAGCGGCATCTATAATCTGCTTGGTCTCTTGATTTAGCCCATTATGAAATGTCTGGACCTGTAACCATACAGGCAAAGCATGATGAGAGCAGCGTCGTAAAAGTTCCTTGAACCTCTTCCAAGTGTCATAGAGGGTATCAGAAGCACTATGAGAAAAAGAAGTAATATAATTTCAAAGTTTCGCAGTTTTAGAGGGGGGGGGGAATATCTAGCGACGAGAAATTTATCTGTTAAAATATTCCAAGTGGTGATTGATCCTCTTGGGAGAGAACTTAACCACTATTTGTCTTTTGTTCTTAAAGACAAGGGGAAGAGTCTTAGCCTAATTGCATCGTCTGAGACACCATTAATTTTGAAGGTATCACAGATCTCGAGAAAACTAGCAATATGCAAGTTCGTGTCTTCATCTTGTAATCCGTCGAACTGTACATATTGCTGCACCATTTGTATGATGCTAAGCTTAAGCTCAACGTTATTGTTCGTAATTGCAGGTCAAACACTACTTGTTTCTGTACCCTCCAGGTTGGGTCGAGCATAATCGTACATGGTCCTATGCTGGGCCATTTCTGGGCTGGTTTCTCCCATTTCAGAGTTGAAGTTACAATCACCGTCAGAATCCTCAACCGCTGTTTGAGAAGTGGAACCCCCGAATCACAAATTTCTCCGAAAGCAGCGCTCGATTTCTGGGTCCAAGTCAAAAAGTAGCAACAGATTCGTGCGGGTCATGCACTAGAAAACAAAAAAGAAGAAGGAGAATGGAGGAAAGGAAAAGAGAAGAACAGAAAATAGAAACTTGAAGAAGAAGAAGATAACAATTAAATTTTTTTTGTTTTTTGGTTTTTTGTAGAAGTAATAGCGAAAGCATTTTCCTAATATTGACGAAAAAGGGTACCCGGTAACGGCACCAAAAACTTAGTGAATTGAATTGCTATCAACCCGAACAGGCAAGTGTACCTATCGAATTGTAGTACCAAGGTCGTATTAAAACTCGGGGTTGTCAATTACTATTACTCACACTCCTACTAATATCCTACCGTACGATTAATGAGTGTTTTGAGAATTTTTAAGTTAAACTAAAGATAATAATAAGATGAAAACTTCAGATAAAAAGATAGCATTCGATCAATGATTCATCATGAAAAGAGATAAGAAGGATAAAATATAGTTTTATAATTGCAAATCAAACTCGACCATGGCGGATTCGAAAATAAGAAATAATCTCGCTAGAGCATTAAATCTCCTAACTTATAGACGTTTTGACCGAAATCTCTTTACAAATCAAAAAGGCCTAAAGTTGCATTATCGAAGTGACCCACACTATTGGATTTGACTCCAATCCGGAGGATTTACGTCATCCTATCTCTAGGATTGCGTGCAACTCATTCCTTCTTTGAGTGATCTTTCAAATCAACAAGTCTCTCGACTATTATGAAATGAGATCAAGTGGCCTACTACCGTATATCAGAAACACAGAGTCGACATGAGAAAAATCAAAGAAGTATCGAGAATAAATTTGACAAAAATAAAACTAAGAAGTAAAAGGAAATCTCATCTCATTTCATGGATCCTCATGATCGAATGCTAAAAGAAAATTAGCTACGCATAGTTAAGAAAGAAACCACAAAAATAAGAGAAACCGAATTCATTTTCACTGATGATAGAAAAGAAGAGTACACAATAATAAAAAGACAATACTATATTACCAAGGAAAAATTACAATAATGAAAACTACTTAGCAACAAGGAAAGAAGAAAACTCTCACTTGAACTAGCTATCTCACTTGCTCTCCACAATCCAACCTTCACAAAACAAAAACTTAACCTTCTAAAGCATGAGGCAAGGGCTCCTTTTATAGGTAAGGGGGAAGGTTCTAGAGGGAGGTGGATATGAAGGGGGAAATGGGGGTGGCCGACCATGCATGATGGAGAGGATGCATGAATGACATTAAATGAGGGGGATATTCAATGCATGTGGTTAAAAGAAATAAAAATAGAAAAAAATAGAAAATACAAGGGGGATGAATGAGGAATAAAAGGGGAGAAAATAATAAAGGAGGGGAGAGAGAGGAGGCCAGCCATTCATGGGCCACAAATGGGCCAAAATATGGAGGGCCATGCATGATGGGATGCAAGGTGAAGGCTGCTTCATAGGCTCGAGTAGCATAGTGTGGGATTGAACTTGAAGAGGAGGCTCGGCCTGACTTGTTGTTGCATCAAGGCTAGGGTAGCATCAAATGGAGGGGCTGGACTTGGGCTGCATCATCATCATGGCCAGGGTTGTGTGGGCTACACTTGAAAGGGGGCTCGGGTTGCTTTAAGGGGAAGGGCTGCATGTGCTCGGGTTTGTCTTCATGTAGAGGAGGCTCGGGTTTGAGTGTGCTGCACCATGTTGGCCTTTGAACCTACAAGAAAACAAAACAAAAAATTAGATACCAAAATAAAAATGAAACATAACAAACATAAAAATGTATAAAAATATAATTATAATTAGGAATTATTATACTAAACTAACCAAAAAACCCATGACTAAAAGTAGTCATCAACTGCCTCTTAGTAAAATTCTGTGCTGACAGGTTCAGAGAATGGGCTGCAGCCACATTTTTGAGAGAGGGGGCTGTAGCACCAAAAACAAATGGTTCATGATTGGCCATTTGAATTTCTTCATGGGCAGCCTTAAAGGCACTCACCCCGCTATACCTTCCACTATGGCTGAGAACATCTTTTGTTCCACTTGTGGAAGCACTATTCATATTGTGACCATATATACTTTCTTGGTCATACCTATTTGAAGGGAATATCACCCTCTTGAATGGAATAGGTGGCCTAGATGCCATTGGCACAACTGGAACTTTCCCTTTCCCATTGGGATGGGTTGGTCTTGTGTTACCCTTAAATCCCAACCCCTTCTCGCCCTTCTGTGAGGAGAAAGAGTCTATCAAGGGCAACACTGTATTGGGTTGAGAGAAACTGGCCACAATACCTTTCTCCCTCTGGAGATTTTCCTCAAGATATTTAATGAGACTATTCTTGCTCTTGGTAGCCTCCATCTGGATGCCTGAAAGGGTTTTCAGTTGACTGAGTTCCCTTATGGTCTGATTCAGCACAAATGCTGTTTCAGCAAGTTGGGAGGCAACTCGATGAAGAGACAGAATCTACTTAGCCTGTATCTTAGTTAACTTCTTGCACTATTATAAGGCATCAAGAAGTTCAGCATATCTGTCAATCAGTTGATTGACATCACCTTCTGAGCCAGAATCATCTTTAGTATTAGATGAAGAGGCTTTTGTACAAGGACTAGTCTTATACCTAAACACAAAACTAGATAGGGAATGTGAAATTTATTACTTCAAGGTTAGCTAGTCACCTATACGGGGGGGGGGGGGGGTGAATAGGTCTTTGAAATTACTTAAGTCTTTTTGCTGTTTATAAATTTAGTGATCTAGAGCTTGTCCTAATTACCTGCAATATAAAAATAAGAGCAAGCAATACAATACAACACACAAGTATTTATAAAGGTTCCCCAACTAGGTACATGCACTTTCCCTCCCACCTTTCTAACTTATGTTAGACAAGGCACAAACTCCTCCAAAATGTACCTCAAAGCTTACACCTCAGGCCCTCAGCCTTACACTCAGGTTCTCTTCAGAACCCTACCTCAGAACCACAAAGTTTCCTACCTCAGAGCCCTATAGTGCTCCTACAACTCAGTAGTCCTCAAACCACCTACCTCAGACTTATTTCTATGGCCTACAGCTCAGGCTTTTTAGCCCTACAACTTCAAGCTCAAGGCCCTACTCTAAGAGTGCTGCATCACTTTTATAGCTCAGTACCCTTCCAGGTACCTACCTCAGTGCCCTTCTAGGCACCTACAACTCAGTGATAAATTTGTCACCTACCTCAGGCCAAAGGCCCTACACTCAGTCTCCTCCAAGACCTACATTCAGTGACACACTTGTCACCTACAACTCAGTGACTCAACAGTTACCTACCTTAGCCTTATCACTAAGGCCTACTACTCAAGCTGGGAGGACAACCCTACTCTCAGATCCACACTTGGATCCTACCTTAGTACCCCAGTAGGGCACCTACCTTAGTGACTAATTAGTCACCTATAACTCAGGCATAAAAGTTCCCTACAACTCAGATTCAGGCAACCTGAATCCTACAGGCAATTAATCAATAAAATTGAAATACTGACTCAGAGAAAAATCTATGAGTCTAACTTGCTGGACTGAGCAGATATCAATCCAGCCCACTTGCTGTAGAAGGAATTAGTCTTCTCTTACAACTACCAATTTATCAGTTGTACTGAAGGCAACAACTGCTGTTGAAGGCTTATATCCCTTCACACAACTATCTTCTCTTGCTGATAGATTGAATCATCCAACTTGTTCTTCAAGAAACAATCTTGATGAACTGGAAGAAGCTTCAGCTATCTTTGCCTTCTTGCTTTCACTGCTGGACTTTGCTTTCAAGCTTGTCGAAGAAGATGAAGTCAAACCGCCTCTTTTTTATTTTCTGCTTTCGCTCTCATTTTCATTTGCTGTGTTGTTGTCCTAATCTCATTTTCCCTTTTCTTTTAATATCTGTAGATTTGAATCAACTGCGCAATTTGAGTGTGGGCCCAACCAAGGATGGGGAGAGCCACCTTCCTCAGAAGAGGACAAATAGTAGCTTTCGGCGCTACTGTACCTTTCCCGCAACGACATAAAGTACTTGGACTGAGCTCGACGATCGTCGAGCTGAGATCGACAAACTCTATGCTAAGCTCGACGAAATTCAAAATCTCCTACTTTATATTTAGCTCGATGAAATGTGAGCTCTGCTCGAGGAACTCTGAATCTTCAAACTTTAACTTGAGCTCGACGAAAGGCGGGCTCAGCTCGACGAACTTTGAATCTTCAAACTTTAACTTGAGCTCAACGAAAGGTGCGCTCATCTTGATGAACTCTGAATCTTCAACCTTTAACTTGAGCTCGACGAACGACGGGCACAGCTCGACGAACTTTGAATTTCAAACTTTAACTTGAGCTCAACGAAAGGTGAGCTCAGCTCGATGAACTCTGAATCTTCAACCTTTAACTTGAGCTCGACGAAAGGTGAGCTCAGCTCGATGAACTCTAAACTCAGTTCGACGAACTCCACTTTCTGGACTTATAAAATTTCTGCTGCCTTTGTCTCAGTGGTTCCTTCTCAACTATCTCAGCGATTTCTTCTTCACAGCTTAGAATGTCTTCTGTCTCAGCAGTTACTTCTTCTCAGCCGAGACAGTCTTCTATCATAGCGGTTAAGCTTAGACCAACACTTCTCTCAACGATTTGTGTTGAGCTTCTCAGCTGTCTCAGCGGTTCTGCTAAAACATTCTTCTCAGCTGTCTCAGTTGTCTCAACGGTTTTGCCTTAGTCAAATTATCTGACTTCCAACTTCCTCTTTTTGTTCACCTTGAAAGATTTGGTTTAAAGATCCTAACCACCTAGAGGGGGGGGGGGGTGAATAGGTTCAAATCCAATTTTCAACTTAGGAAATTAAAAGGTTAATCTCAGCATAGCTAATTAAGCTACAAATATCACAGCACAGGATAAAACAAGCACAAAAAAAACACAGCACATCACATAATGTTTTATAGTGGTTCCCCAATTCGTAGGTATGTCCACTCTCCCCCTTCACCTATCCAGCTGAGAGCTGGATTTGGCAAAACTTCCTTCCACTAACTCAGATCCTCATATCTTACAACTCAGAACCCAACTAGTTCCTAAAGCTCAGACTTATTTAAGTCCTACAACTCAGATTATTTCCAAGAATCCTACCTCATGCAAATAGCCCTACCTCAGCCCTTATCACGAGGCCTACAACTCAGATCACAAAGATCCTACCTCAGGCACTCGACCCTACCTTAGCCTTTATAAATTTAGGCTTACAACTCAAAGAGATAACTCTACTACACTCAGATCTATAAAAGATCTTACATAAAAAATTGATTATTAAGATGATAAATCCTTCACCCAGGTAGAGAGAGAAAGGGGTGAAGGCTTCTTGATAAGATCTTGATTGATCTAACTTCTTAAGATCCAACCTATCTTAGCTTCTTCAAAGATTCTTGAATCTGAACAAAGTAAGGTTGATCTTCTTATGAAGTTTAAGATGATCCTCAATCCAGCTTCCTTCTTCTATTCAGAATTAGATCTGAATTCTTCTTGCAGACTTATTCAGGATCTGCCTTCTCTTGATGACTAATAGATTTCAACTGTTAGAAAAATGTCAAGTCCTTCCTTCTTAAATCTCTTACTTTTTACTATAGATCAGGTCTTTATATAGATCCCATCTGAGTTTATCGGTTGATCTGGTTCATAACTGCCCTCTGACATCTCTGACAGATGCGACAGCTTTGTTAGTTATGACAGCTATCAAGTATTTAGTCTTGACACCCGATACCTCATTGTACTCTATCTCAGTAGAAAAGCGTCGAGACAATACTTCATATGTGTTAACAAAAAAAGACCATATATCGATATAATCCTTGATGATGTCGACACAACTCACACAATGTTGACACAACCCTTCTTTATCTTCTCGACAAAGCTTCTGTAGAATGTGTCGACATAAGTCCTGTATGTCAACACAATAACTTCTAGTCTCGACATAGTTGGTGTTGACAGAATTCTTGTGTGTGTCGACACAAGTCCCGTGTGTCGACACAATCTGGCTTCTGGTGTCGACATAATTGCTACCGACAGAATTTCTGTGTGTCGACACAAGTCCTATGTGTCGACACAATCTAGCTTCTGGTGTCGACACATTTCCTTCACAAGTGTTGACACTTATACTTAGAATATTTTTTTGCATTTCTTTAACCTGCACATTGGTGTCGATCTTTTGCCTTTCAAGGTAATGCAAAGGCTTTGAGAAATACTTGCTAGGCTCCACAGAGTTAGCAGGTATCTTACCAGCTCTAAGGACTCTTCTGAATTGGTATATGGCATCTTGCCGCTCCTGATATTTGCTCCATTCCTGTTCAGAATATCACTTGCCTCTATCATGCATATTCTCTTTAACAACATGCCAAGAAGTAAGAATAATATTCTTGGAGGTTGGACTCCTTTGTTCAAAATCAGGCTTTAATTCTGCCTGTTCTCTGAACCTTTTCCTAGATAGCTGAGCTTCTATCTGAGCATCCCTTGCTCTTTGTGTTACTTTTTCTCTTTGTAATGCAGCTACAGGCATTTCAACTTTTTCAAGAATAACATTATGTACCTCCTGTGGAGGGCTATACATTTGGTGTACTGCCTGCTGGATTTCTTCAAAATCAGAAGGGGATAAATGACTTTGGCTACTTCCTACTGAACCCCTTCAATATAGGCAGGTTGAATTCCAGATTCAGCAATGTTGTCATCATCACAAAGGGGTGGATAACCAAGAGTTGCTCTGATTCTATTAGATATTCATTTAGCATGATCTGAGCTTGCTTTGACTAATACTCTCTCCCCCTTTATGACTTCTCTTTCTATATGGTCTCTTAGATCATCCTTATGAAATCTTACCTGATCAGCTAGATAATTTGTTCCTTCTTTATAGTAGGCTTTGAACTTCTGCATCTGATCAGAGATTGCCTTTTGAGATGCCTGGATTGCTGTTTGGACAGTTGTTAAATCCTCTTTGAGTTGTTTGTCAAACTAAGACTTTACTGTAACCATTTGTTCAGTGATAACAGTTGCTTTACTCTCGAGATCTTTTAGAATAGTATTATGTGATTCTTTGAGATTTTCATTCATTCTGAGTTTATTTTCTAGGACATAACCTTGTTTGACTGCAATGTCCGCTATTTCAATCTTGATCTCTTGTTGTTGCTTGGCCAAGTAGATAACAACATTACCTCACTTATGAAAGCAATCTGTCATCTCTTTTTTATTCTGATTAACTTCAAATCTGATAGATTTTATATCCTGGGCCCAGTGGAATTACAGATCTTTATTGTTCTCATCCACATATTTTTCAAGAGCAACTCTTTGCGCATCCAATTTCAATTGTAGTTGCACCATAAGTGAACTGAAGTCTACTACAGGAGTTGGTGTTTGTGGGGCAATCTTCAAGGCTTTCTTATAGCCTGAGAACCTCTTCCTGAGCTACACAAGTTTCCTTTTCTTGGCCCTGGAGGTTTCTTCATCTTCAGAGGAATCAGATGAACTAGCTATGTCCACTGTTTCTTTTGGACTAGAGGCAATGATTGACATCTCCCCCTCAGTTCTTAGCATCTCCCCCTCAGTTCTTGCTCCTTGTAAGTAAGGAAATAACTCTTCCAGAGTTACCTTTTGTTGCATATGAACTGGAGGAATAACTTTCTCATTCTCAACAGATGGATCCCCCTTGAAATAAAAGTACTCTTCGAGGGTTTTCTCTATATTAGGAGAGTTTTGTTTCTCAGATTGATCAGGATCAGACATATGCACATTCTGTACTTATTTCTCAGTAGTGGTGGTTGCAGCATTGTTGATTTCTGAAACTATGTCCATGACTGTGTCAGTTGCATTTTCACTATCCAGTTCAACTTCATTTATACCTCCCCCTAGTTCTGATATCTGTGGATTTTCTGGTTCATGGACAAGTGTAGTTTTAGTGTTGTCTTCCCCTGGAGTTGATACCACCTGGATGTCTAGAACTTGGATGGTCTCCCCTTGGGCCGGAACCTCATTGTCAGGTGATGGTGAAGTTGATTTCCTTTTCCTTGGTTGTTCTTAATCTGTGCTGAAGTCAACTTGCTCTTCTGAATCACTAGAGGATTCAGGGAGCTTGGCTGGTGTGTTATTTTCCTTAATTTTCTTCTGCTGTTTTTGAGGTGTAGGAACATCTTTAGTCAATACTCTTTCCCATCTAGACAGGATTCGTAAGTCCATCTTCCTCATGTGATTAATCTTAAAACCAGTAGTCTGATTCATCACTTCTAGAATATTGATAGCCAGATACCGGCTCAGTATTCTGCCCAGATTAGGTTTCTTGATACTTTCTTTGATCTTTTCAAACACAACAGCAGACCAGTCAGTTTTCACCTTAAATATGACTCTGGTCATGAGATTGAACATATTGGCTGAAATCCTATCGTGTCCTCCTGATTTGCACATAACCTTGTCGAGAATCTTTGAAAGGAATTTCCCTTGGAATTCATTCCCTTCCTGTTCATTGATGATCCAATCTTGGTAGTGGGATCCAGTCCACACCATTGGAGAGCATATTTTGTCATGGAAGATGCTTTGTCATCTTCTTCCTTAATTTTGGAAAGCTGAAGTGTTTTTCTTAAACTCTTCAGTGTGAGTTTCAGCTTAGTACCTTGGACAAATGATTTAATCTTCATGCCCTTAGAATCCATGGATACTGATGAATAGAACTCAAGAACCTCCTTCTTCCATATCCGGGTAGGTTCTGAGACTAGGTACTCCAATCCATTGTCGGTGATTAGGGTAATCACGACTTTGATTTCTTGTGTGGCAATCTCAAATGTATTGCTAACCAGTTCATATCCCTCAATTACTTTGTCTTCCATCTGTGGCGCCATGGATGAAAGAGAAAGAAGCGAGTAGACTGTAGAATTTCTTGTCGACACAAGGTTTAGAGTCGAGAGTTCTGGATTGCACAGTCGACTAGATTTTGTTTTCTCCTATTTATAGAATTCTTGTGAAGGGTAGGTCAAAAGACACGCCTAATTAAGAATCTTATGAGTCGACATAATATTTCATGTGTCGACATAGACTACTTAGGTCTATACAAGGAATTGTAAGAGTCGACATGTCTATGTGTTGACATAGATTTTTGTGTGTTAACATAGAAATCTTCTAATACAAGGACTCGACAGAGTTGTGTTGACACAAACCTTTTCTGTTGATACAGATTTTATTTCTGTGTCGACATAGTTTATTCCTTTGTCGACACAACTCGTTGATAGTGTCGACACAGTGAGCTTGTGTCGACACAAACTTTCTAACTTAGCCAATTTTATTCAAGGTTTAACATACCTAATTCAATCTTAAAATAATTGAATTTACTTTCATCTAGAGGTTTTGTAAATATGTCAGCAATTTGATTGTTAGTATTGACAAATTCTAGACTTATGTCTTCTTTTTCAACATGTTCACTAATGAAATGAAACCTGATTTCTATATGCTTAGTTCTACTATGTGAAACAGGATTTCTAGAAATAGATATGACACTAGTATAATCACAATATAATGGAGTTCTACTTAACTTGATGTTATAGCCTTCAAGTTAAGGTTGTATCCACAACAGCTGAGCACAACAACTGCCTGCAGCTATATATTCTAACTCAGCAGTGGATATAGCAACACTTGTCTGCTTTTTGCTACTCCATGACACCAATCTTTTACCTAGGAACTGACATGTGCCTGTGGTGCTTTTCCTATCTTCTTTGCAGCCTGCAAAGTCTGCATCTGAATAACCTATTAGCAGAAAATCTCTTTTCTTAGGGTACCAAAGACTAAGATTTGGTGTGCCCTTAAGATATCTTAAAATTCTCTTGACAACAGAATAATGAGATTCCTTTGGGCAAGCTTGGTATCTAGCACAGACACATGTGGCATAAATGATGTCAAGTCTACTAGCAGTCAAGTAAAGAAGGGAGCCAATTATCCCTCTATATAAATACTCATCAACAGGTTTTCCTTCCTCATCTTTGCCTATAGGCATACTTGACCCCATTATAGTTCTCATGGTGGAGGCTGACTCCATGCCATATTTCTTAATTAACTCCTTGGTGAACTTAGACTAGGATATGGACAAGCCATCATCAGTCTGTCTAACTTAGAGTCCCAAGAAGAATTTCAGCTCAGCCATGCAGCTCATCTAAAACTTCCCTTGCATAGGTTTTGCAAACTTTTTACAATGGTTGTTTTCAGTTGATCCAAAGATAATGTCATCAACATATATTTAGACTAGGATGATCTTGGCTTTTGATTCCGTAAAGAATAGAGTCTTGTAAATTTTCCCCCTTGAGAATTTATTCTCAATGAGAAAGATAGACAGAGTTTCATACCAAGCCCTAGGGGCTTATTTCAATCCATATAGAGCTTTCTTAAGCCTATAAACATAGTTAGAATAAAGAGGATCTACAAAACCTGAAGATTGTTCAACATAAACTTTCTCTTTTAAGTCACCATTCAAAAATGCTGACTTTACATCCATCTGGAATACCTTGAACCCTTAGTAAGCTGCATAGGAAAGGAACAACCTTATTGCTTACAACCTTGCCACTGGGGAAAATGTCTGGTCAAAGTCTATTCCTTCTTCCTGCCTATAGCCTTTTGCTACCAGTCTGGCTTTGTTATTGACTATAATGCCATTTTCATCTAAATTGTTCTTGTAGATCCACTTAGTCCCTATGACATTGTGATTCTTTGGTTTATAAACCAACTTCCAGACTTTACATCTTTTGAATTGATTCAGCTCTTCCTGCATGACATCAATCCAATTTGGGTCTTGTATAGCCTCTTCAAATTTCTTAGGTTCCATCTGGGATAGGATGCTTGAACATAGAACTATGTTCATGCTCTTGCTTCTGGTCAGAACTCCATATCTTGCATCACCAATGATTTGGTGTGCAGGATGATCCCTCAGATGTCTTATTGCTGGAGGAAATCTGTCCACCTCTTGATTTTCTTCTTTTTCCTCACCAAACTGTACTTCATTGTCTTCATCTTTAGCTTGTGGGTCTTGTACTCCCCCTAGATAACATCCATCATTTTCCTCATCCTATCGTATAGGTTGGTCTTCACTGATGATTAGCTTGTCCATCTTACTTTCAACCCTATAGAGCTAGAAGAAGTGTTTGACAGCTCACAGTTAATTAACTTAGATTCATCAAAGACTACATGGACTGATTCTTCTACAACTTGAGTAGTCAAGTTGTAGACCCTGTATGCCTTACTATTATTGTTGTACCCAACAAATATCCCTTCTTGGGATTTGGCAGCAAACTTAGTTACATAGTACTTTCCATTATTAAGAACATAACACTTGCTACCAAAGATTCTAAAGTAGGCTAAATTTGGTTTTTTTGCCTTTCATAATCTCATAAGGTGTCTTCTTGTGGCTTTTGGTGATGGAAGCTCTGTTGAAAACATAACAAGCAGTGTTTACTGCCTCAACCCATAAATATTTTGAGAGAGAAGTGTCACTTAGTAGTGTTCTACCAGCCTTAATAAGAGTCATATTATTTCTTTCAGCAATCCCATTTTGCTGGGGAGTTCTAGGTGAGGAGAACTCTTGATGAATCCCAAGTTCTTCACAGAACCTTGTCATGCATTCAGACTGAAATTCTGTCCCATGGTCACTTCTGATTTTAAACACTGAATTGTTAAGTTCATTCTGAATTTGCCTAACAAAATTCTGGAAGACAGTAGGGGTTTCAGATTTCTGCCTCAGGAAGAAAACCCATGTAAATCTAGAATAGTCATCCACAACCACAAATGTGTAAGCTTTCCTACCTAGACAATGAACTGGCATAGGACCAAATAGATCCATATGTAGGAGGTATAAACATCTCACAAAATCTTTGGTATCATGGCCATGGAAAGAGGTCTTAGTCTGTTTGACCTTTTGGCAAGCTGAACATACACCCTCTTTAATGCACTTGACCTGAGGACCATTCCTCACTAACTCCATACTAAAGAGTTGGCCTATTGACTTGTAGTTCAGGTGAGCTAGCCACTTGTGCCATTGGATATAATGAGATGCTTTCTCATCTGCAACTAGACAAATAGGAGAGTTTTTACTCTCACAACCAAAATTAAGACAGTAGACATTTCCTTTCCTAGTGCTTGTCAGAATGATCTCTTGATCACTTGACCTTCTTATATGGCACAGACCCTTGAGGAAAGAAGTGTCATAACCAAGATCACTTAGTTGGCTTATGATTATTAGGTTATGTTTCATACCTTTCACATAAGACACTTGGGTGATAGTAATAGAGCTATTGGAAATGTTACCAAATCCTTTGATGACCCCCTTTTCAGATCCACCAAAGATCACATTGGGTCCATTTTCTATGGGAGAGTAATCCTTCATCATTCTTCTTATTCCAATCATGTGCTTAGAACATCCACAATCCAAGTAACATATTGGGGTATGGAAACTTGGACTCACCTGCATAAAATAAAATTACCTATCCTTAGAACCCCAATTGTTATTGGGTCCTAGGTTCAGGTTAGCTTGAAATTTGACATGCTTGCCTGCAACCTTTCTGACAAGTAAGCTGGCATTTTTCTGGACACTAGTATTATGCCAACAGTCAATGGCATAATGGCCCACTTTGCCAC
Source organism: Platanthera zijinensis (assembly GCA_039513925.1). Lineage (NCBI taxonomy): Eukaryota > Viridiplantae > Streptophyta > Magnoliopsida > Asparagales > Orchidaceae > Platanthera > Platanthera zijinensis. The sequence goes on along the minus strand of CM077080.1, from coordinate 152,011,295 downwards.
AACACTAGCACTCATATATATTATACCTCCTTCTAAGTACAGGCTTAACAACATTGCTGTCAACAGTCCTCAAGTCTGTAGGAATAATAGTCTTTTTAAGTGCTGGGGCTGGTGCATCAAACACTGATGATTCTTGAAGAACATGGTGTGTTTGCTCATGGGCTGCCCTATTAGCATTTGCACCCTTGCCATCCTGATCACCATGCTTACAGTTACCATGTGTGATGTCATGATCATACCTGTTAGTAGGCTGCATCACTTTCCTGAAAGAAATAGGGGGTTTGGAAGCTAGTGACTGAACTGGGGCTTTGCCTTTTCTTTTGGAATTAGCTGCCCTTATTCTTCCCTTGAATCCTAATCCTGTCTAACCCTTTTGGGAAATGAAGTTATCAATTAAGGGTAAGACTGACTTTAGCTTTGAGAATTTAGCCACAAGATCCTTCTCTCTTTGAAGTCTGACTTCCAGACTCTTGATGTGATCATTTTTGAAGGTAATTGTACCCATCTGAATAACAGTTATGTTTTTCAGTTTGGCAACTTCATTCAACTTCAAATCCAGCACTTTTGCTGAATCTGATGCAGCCAATTTGAGAGATGCAATTTCCTTAGCCTGCTTTTTGACAAGGATTCTGCTTCTCTTAAGAGATTGCAACAGACCACCATACTCATCAATTAGTTGATGAACATCCCCTTCAGATTCAGAACCATCCACATCTCTTGATGCAGATGCTTCTGATTATGATCCAGTATAATAATCAGAAACTGAAGATAGATTATGTACCTTACTGGGACCAGGCTGATCCTAGCACTGATCTTCCTCAGACAGAGCCATCAGCCCTCTACAATGATGATCTTCAATCCCATTTATAGAGACCAGCATTTGCAAGAATTCAGTTTCTACAGAATCCTCTTTAGTAGTGAACAATCCAATATAGGCTTCAACTTCAGCCTCTTCTCCAGATTTTGATGATGAGGAGTCAGTCCAACTCTTCTGCTTTTGGGAAACAAAGGATCTCTCCTTCTTGCCCTTATTTTGATGCTTCTTCTTATCTTAGATTCATTTCTTTTATCAGGATAGTCAGTTATGACCTGTCCTGGCCTATTGCAACAATAACAAACAATTTTAGAAGAAGTTTGTTTACTGGGATTAGAGCCATACCTGTCATCTTTAGAAGTTTTCTTCTTCTTGTAGTAGTCATGATGGAGCCGACTTCCCACGATATGTCGCCAAGGAGCTTCCTCCCTCTGATGATGATGGTGACCCGATTGATGGAGACAACAGCCCGCAACATTTTAAAGACGGCGATGGCGTGCTTACGGATGTTCATGTGGAGCATCGCCAAAATACCCGTCCTGAACGCAAGCCAACATATTAATAATAATTAATAATTATTATTAATAAATTATAATTAATTATTAATTAATTTTTATGCTTTGTTTTATTTTTGCAATGTTATTTAATTTCATGTTTTAAATTCCATTTCATGTGTAATGATGGGTGCGTATAACCATCATGTAGTATTTTAATTATTTCATTTCATGAACTATGATGGGTGCATATAACCATCATATGTTCAATTTGAATTTTGAATTTTGAAGTTTGATTGGAGGGAGATTGAGTGGTGTAGCCTATATATAGGCATATATCTTTTCCTTATTGCTTAGTGAATGAATGAAAATAAAACCAATTTCAAGAATTGAAATCCCCCTCCTCTCCAAGGCAAGTTTCGGCCCTCCTCCTTCTTCTTCCTCTTTGGCCGCCGACCACCTCTCCTCCCCTCTCAATCTCGGCCTCCCTCCTTCTTCCTTTCCTCTACTCCCTTGCAAACCCGACCCCTCCTCCAACCTCCAAGCCGCCACCTCCTCTCTCACAAAACCGGCCACCACCAAACTCCAACAACCCGAGCCCCTCCCTCCACCAAAAAATATTAGCCGCCAACCACCAACACCAACAAGCCCGACCCCTTCCTCATCCCCGTTCTAAATCCAAATATCACTTTCCAAATTAAGCTCTTAGCCTACCATACTAGAAATATTTCATTCCTTAAATATTTCTCAATCCACCACCTTTTCTCTCTCCTGCCTTATTTGGAGATATTTGTTTCCATATTTAGAAGATTCCGTCGGGACTTTTCCAAATACAGCGTGACACGAAGAAGGCGACGAATTTCTCTCCCTCCAGCGTATCTCTGGTGGTGCCGTTGAGGAACGATTCTAGTTGAGCGTAACCGGATTCATCCAATCCGGTTGGGTAACAAAAATCTCTACTTAACGTGTTTCTCTTCCTTAGATAAATCTTGTGGCTTTGGCAAATTGTGCATTTTGTGTAACGCTTGATTTTTTCGTGGTTTATTTTATTTTAGTTATTGTATTGTTTATCGTATTTTCGTTTAAGTTCGTGAGGCGTGGCGGCCCTCGTTTGTATTTTGTTGGGAGAGAACCACCCTTGCCCGAATCTTTTGTTTTCGGTGGTTTCTCTTTTGGTGCAACACGCTCGATCGAACCGTGTGGGTTCTTTTCGCTTGAGAGGACCTTGACCTATCGCCTTGGTACTATCTTGAAGGGCTTTGCAAACCCTCCGTAATTGTTGTTTAGTAATTATATTAATTAAACCGCTGCGACGTTAAATGCTAGAGTGTAACGTGAGAATTATTCGAGAGCGTCGCGTTAATTTGTCGGCCACCAAAACGCTCGAAATAGCGGGCCTACATCAATTTGGTATCAGAGGGAGGTTCACGTTAATTTCTTAATTGGCACCCCTCCCCTTCTTGTAGAACGTTAACACGCACTCACACGTCGCAATATCATTCATGAAAAATCAAATTTTTAACTATTGGTCTGCAAATAGCGACCTTAAGAAAATTTTAATTTTCTTAAAATTTAAAATTTAAAATTTCTGGAATTTATCCATCTAATTATTAGTAAGAAAATCAAAAAAAAAAAAAAATTTCATTAAGTATTTATTTTTATTAATAAATTTGAAATTTAGTATTTGGTGTGCCAATAGCAGCCTAGATTTTTATTTTCTCAGTAAAAAAAATCCAGCAAAATTTTTTAATGATCCTCATATTTTTCCAGCAAAAACCCTATTTTATCATATTTAAGACCCTAGTGGTTAAGCGGGAACAATTCCATCTTCGTTAGAGTAAAGTTGTTCTGGTACCCTTTTCCTTGCACATGCACTAAGTCCGGGTGAATTTTTCTCCCCGGTTCGCGCTAAGATTGCTTATGACGTACATGCTACTCATTCCCACACTTATCCTCCCATGTTTAGTAGGACCCCCACGTATGACGGTTTAGGGTGTCCTAAAATTTTAAGGGATTGGCTTAAGGGTATAGAACTTTATTTTAATTGTCACTTTTGGGATGACTACGAGAAAGTTAACTTTGCCCGAGAGCGATTAGTTGGTCGAGCCCGATTATTTTGGTTAAACGAAGAGCGTCGTGTTGGTAGCTATCGTTATGCTTGGCCGCATATGCGTAGCCTCCTCTCAGATCAATTTGATCCCGCCTACCTGCGCACTAATAGCACCACACCCGTTAGTCAGAATAGTTACGACACTAGACCCGTAATTGCTTATAGGAGTGACCCTACACCTCAGGATAGATCCTATCCCCAGAGAGGTAGTAATACCCAAGGTGTGCGTAGTCCCACCTATAGGGAACATAAGTCATTTGGACCCCAAAATTTGAACTCGAAAGAGGTTACTATTAGGGTGCTTGCTTCGTTAGCCTCGACATCTAACGGGACCTCATCTGGGGGTTCTGGCAGAATGAACTCAGGGGGCACTATAGAACTCCTGAAATCAATCGTACCACACTCATGTCCTAAATGATCAGTACGTCGAATCAACGGGTCAGGGGGACGAGTCGGTAAAATCAAACCCGGGGTCCAATCCAAAAAGTCGTCAATTAATGCAACTTCCTTGCTTACAAGTTCTTCTGACACACTATCCAAGTTATTTAATTTAGAATCAATTATGGTCTCAGACAAGGGTAAAATTGAGCCCAACGGAAGCTTTAAATTAGGAACGTCAGATAAAGGTGTTTGCATCAAAGAAATATTGTTCGGGCTCATAGCACTAAAATCATCCAAGCATAACTCGCTCACCAATGGTAAGTCTTCCCAATCAGTCGGAACGTCCAATATATCAGGATCATCAGAACAGTCCTCAAAATATCTCGGTCTAAGAGGAACCAGCTTGAGTCCCAACAGATCATCTCCTGTGTCACTACTAAGTAAACTCTCATCATCAGGTAAAATGCCTACCAACTCAGGTGTAATCTCAGCAGGAGTAACCGTAGGCTCCAAAATGTCATCGACGGGGAGTGGAGATGATTCCTCAGTGGTGGAATCCTCATCCAGGTCACTAGGGTAACCAATCTCCTCATCGTCGCTATCATCATCAGAGATAACAGCCTCATCCTCAGTGACGGGCACGATCCTAGACAATACCTTAGACTCAACAGGAGAGTCAACAACTAGACTAGACAACTCAGGGGGAGACTCAAAAGGGTCTACAGGCATAATCGGCGGAGATCGCTCAACAATGTGTCGTTTGATCTGGGCATTAGGTTTATAGTCAGTCATAATGGTTGGTATGGAACTAGCGCCATAACGATACTCACTCAAAGGTTTGGCGTTAGTAGTACGGAGATTGGTGGGATCAAATTGATCCGAGAGGAGGCTACGCATCGCCCACCACGTGTGTGTATAATTGCCAACACGACGCTCTTCGTTTATCCAAAATGACTGGGCTCGACCTATTAACTGCTCTCGGGCGAAGTGGACCTTTTGGAGGTCATCCCATTCGCGACAGTCAAAATGAAGTTCTATCTCCTTAAGCCAATCCCTAAAAATTGTAGGGTACCCTAAACCGTCATAGGTAAGATTAATGTGGCTTTGCCTAGGGGGAGGCTTAACCATGGATTTATCATACCAATAGTCTAAATGGGAAACGTGAACGTCATAGGCCATAATCGTAAGAACTGGAGAGAAAACTCGATCCGATACTTGTGTACATGCAAAGAAAAGTAAACTGACCCAAATAAATTAGGATTGTCGGAATTGTTCCCGCTTAACCACTAGGGTAATACTTATAGAAAATATATTTTCTTCATAAACAAAATATGAAGATTATTAATAATTTTTTTTTTGATGTTTTGCTGAAAAATAAAAATATAGGCCGCTATTGGCAGACCAACTATTAAATTTTAAAATAACTTAATAAAAATAATGACTTAATAAAAAAATAATTTTTTTTGGATTTTTTATTAAAAATAAGATAGAGAATTTCCAGAATTTTATTTTTTAGATTTTGAAATTTTAAATTTGAAATTTTAAATTTGAATTTTGAAATTTGAAATTTGAAATTTCGAACTTTGAAATTTGAAATATGAAATTTAAAATTTGAAATTTGAAATTTCAAAATTTCGAAATTTGAAATTTGAAATTTGAATTTTAAAATTTGAAATTGAAATTCGAAATTTGAAATTTGAAATTTGAAATTTGAATTTTTTATTTTGAATTTTAAAATTCGAAATTTGAAATTTGAAATTTGAATTTTGAATTTTGAAATTTGAAATTTCAAATTTCAAAATTTGAAATTTGAAATTTGAAATTGGAAATTTGAATTTTGAATTTTGAATTTTAAATTTTGAGAGGGGGAGGAGTGCCAATTAGGAAATTGACGAGAACCTCCCTCTGATACCAAATTGATGTAGGCGTACACGTTTGGACCGAAATATAATTACGGACGCGCACGACTAGCTCTTTACGAACCAAATTCTACACTCGCACAATCGATCTACGCGACACCATGTAATTAATGTTATCAATTTTATACTAGCGTACGGGTAGCCAAACCGATAGGGATCGAACAAGGACTATAAACCAATGTTCTTTCCGGCTAAAGGGACCTACACGATCCGATCGAGCGATGTTGTACCAAAAGAGATCTACCGAATAAAACACGATCCGGAAAAGGTAGATCTCTCCCAACAAAAGAAAAACGAGAGCTCGCCAAACCCCTTTACGAAAATTAGATCAATCAAGAAAAAGACACAAAATGATGAAAGTTATCCACGATATTTTCAATGCTATCAAAATTAATGCCAAGAAAATCCACCACACGAATTAATCTAAGGATAGAAAACACGCAACGGTAGAAAAGTTTCGTTACCCAATCGGAATGGGTGATTCCGATTTCACTCTACTTGAATCGCTTCTTCAAAGGCTCCGCCGGAGTCACGCCGGTTGGAGAGAAACTCATCCGCCTTCTTCACGTCACGCCGGATTTAGAAATTCCCACGAAGAGATCTTATATTTGGCAATAAATATATATATATGGAAGGAGAGAGCAAATATGGAAGGTTTTGAGGGCTAAATATGGAAGGTGGTGGTCGGTTTTGGCAAGGTGGTGGGTGGCCGAGGTTATGAAGTGGAGGGGGGATGGTGGCCAATCTAGAAGTTGCAAGGAGGAAGGGGCTCGGGTTGCTAGAAGGAGAGGAGGAAGAGGGGGAAAGAAAGGGTGGCCGGCGGCCAAGAGAGGGGGAGAACCAAGGGAGGCCGAAATTTGCCAAGAGAGGGAGGAGGGAAACTTCTCAAAGTGAGGGTTTTAATTTTTCATTCATTCACTAACTAAAATATGAAACATACATGCCTATATATAGGCTACACCACTCAATCTCCACCTTAGAAAATTAAACCACTCATGATGGCTATTTGCACCCATCATGACATAACAATTACAAAAATAAAGAACATGAAATAAAAATAACAAATGATGGTTATAAGCACCCATCATACATGAAATGAAAATAACTTTGCGACATAAAAATACCAAACATAGAAATGACTTATTAATTAATAATAATTTATTATTAATAATTATTATTAATTAATAATATATGGGTTTGCGTTCTGGACGGCTATTATGCCGATGCTCCGCATGGTCGTCCGCAAGCATGCCATCGCCGTCCTTGAAATGTTGTGGGCCGTCGTCTCCATCACCTACTGAATCTATCCAATGTATTTAGGTAGTGGATCATCCATTCTTTTTAGGTAGTGGATCATCACTCCATGTTCCTATTTGAATATATAACGATCGGTGTTCACTAGGTATAAGGAAAGAATTCTGCCCATGTTTGGAGTGTTGTATACAGTCTACTAATCTCTGATAGATTAGAGAAGACCACGAGGTCTTTCTATTCAGGATAATTCTGGTCATAACATAAAACATTGACCTGGAGTTTATGTCATGTGATCCAGGTTTGTAGATAAGGGCTTTCCCTACAATATCTGCTAGCAGTTTGCCTCTTTGATTGAAGAATTTCCTCTTAAGAGACCCAGGTTTGGCCTCACTGTATCCACACCATCTGAGAGTAATGTCTCTGTCCATGACGGTGGGCTCTTCTTCCTCGCTAGGGTTGATGGAGGGAATTTGAAGGACTTTGCTTAATATCTTAGGGTTTAACTTTATCTTGATATCCTCAATCTTAGACTTAAGAGAGTTTTGAGAGGAGGACACTTTGATGTTGGAGAAGAATTCCACAACCTCTTTTCTAAGAATGGTGGAGGGTTCGTAAAGAGTGTATTCCAAGCCTGTGATTTCAATCATCCTTATCACTGCTTTAATCTTTGGGGAGGCATGACTGAATCCACCCCTTACAATTTCATATCCTTCCTGGATCTCCTTGATGACATTTGGCGCCATTTAAACAGTGTGGCAGGATGCTGAGAGGGTTTCGGTCTCGACAGCTAGGGTTAAGGATTTTAAGAGTGGTGTGGCTTTTCGTTTCTTGTTGCCTTTATATTTATACCGTAAAATTTTAATTACTTTATTATCAGAATGACCAATTAAGCATTTTAGCTTGAATTTGTACATTTCATTTTTAACGGGTTGCGTTACACATCCTGTTATGAAACAGGAAATTTAGCGCTTCTATTTTACCTGTCATCTTTTATTCCATTTATTCAATGCTTGTTTAATTTCTAGCTTCCCTTACTGATTGGATATACAATTTATTTGACACACCAAAAAAATTTTATTAATTTTAAATAAAAGGGGACCTAACATGCTAATAAGCAAGTTCTATTGGCAATCCAATTATGCACTGATTTACCTTGAAGCTTGCAAATAAGTTATTTGAATTTAAGAGTAAAGGCTTGAGCCTTGCTTCCTCAAGCTTTTGAGGATTACATACTTGATAGCCTCAACCTTAATTTGTTGCTTTTCATGGAGTATATTCCTTAAGCAACCATCCTGTCCCAGTAATTTGCTTGGAACACCTATTGTCCAAATACCAAGTCTTATCTAGAAAGGTATTTGGACTATCCTACAAAGAAAAATTATATACCCTTAGGCACCCAATGATAATTGGGTCCTAGGTTCTTGTTAGCATTATAAAACATTTACCCTACTCTCTGCCTGGTCTGAGCACCTTTCTTTCCACTAGTCACATTCAGGTTATGCCAACAATCAATGGCAAAGTGACCCACTTTCCCACAAAACCAACATTTATGAATGTTGTACCTTCTCTTTAGGACATAACAGAATTGCTGTCCATAAGAGATATGAGCAGAACGAGACTTTGATGGATGAGCATTGCATGATGCTGCCCTATTCTTCCTGAGTGAAGGTGCTAAAGAACTAAATACACCTGGTCCAGTCTGGGCCAGATGTATTTTTGGAGCCTGCCATCTAGTGGACTCTCTCATTTCCTTAGATAAAGGATATTTGGATCCAAATCTAAAGAACTTACCCCGAGCATTGTGGCTAGAGTGGACAGTATCACTCTTTCTGAGATCATGTGTCTTCACCCCACTAGTGGAGCACACATTAGATTGATCCTTCTAGAGTGGTGCAAACTTGACAGTTTTAGAAGGTAAATTCTCTTTTTGAAATACTGTCAACTTATCAGGGATATTTGATTTGACTTGATAATTAGTGTGATCAATACCCAGCTTCTCAGAGGTTTGGCAAGTTGCATCTTTTGGCAACCTACCAAGAGATTGAGAAGGGTTAATCACAATCCCTAATCTCTCAACAAATTTCTGCTCTAGATATGTTGGTACCCTAGTTTTGATTTGAGTTCAGTCTTCTCTTTTAGTCTCTTGACCCAAGATTTATCTATGGTCAAAGGTTAGTTGTTTAGTTAGTTTACTCTAGTTTAGACTTGTCACTTTTCCAGATGAATATTTGGTTAAGTTGTTTTTTGTTCGACTATGGTCGAACGTCGCTCGACTATCATCGATCAGCCGATCGACGATCGTCTTCCTAATAGCTCGACTATCTGCTTGATAAGTCGACTATCTGTTGTCTTTAATAGTTCGACTATCTGTTGATAGGTCGACTATCTATTTTGGTTGATAGCTCGACTATCTGTTTGATAGGTCGACTATATGTTTTCTTTGATAGTTCGACTATCTGTTTGATAGGTCGACTATCTGCTTTCTTTGATAGTTCGACTATCTGTTGATAGGTCAACTATCTGCTTTTCTTGATAGTTCAACTATCTGCTTGGATAGTTCAACTATCTGATAATTCGACTATCTGTTTGATAGGTCGACTATCTGTTCTCTTTGATAGTTCGACTATCTGTTGATAGGTCGACTATCTGTTTTCTTTGATAGTTCGACTATCTGTTGATAGGTTGACTATCTATTCTCTTTGATAGTTCGACTATCTGTTTTCTTTGATAGTTCGACTATCTGTTTGATAGGTCGACTATCTGTTTTGCTTGATAGCTCGACTATCTGCCTTGATAGATCGACTATCTGATAGCTCGACTATCTGTTCTGATAGGTCGACTATCTGCTGAGGTAGTTCGACTATCTTCTTTGATAGTTCGACTCTCTGTATCGTTCGACTATCTGTCTGATAGGTGGACGATCTCTGTGCTTCGATCGACGATCTGAGCACCCATCGTCGAACGCTGATCGACGTTTTCAACATGAATTTCAAAATTATAATCAGAACTTTAGAAACCCGAATGTAAATAGAAACCCTAGGTTCATTGACCCATCATCTGCATGGAGAATCCCACCTAGGAGATCTTACCCGTTAGGTTATCACCCTCAACCTGCTTTTTCATTTATTTCCAGTTTTTCTTATTTGAAAAACAAGGGACCCAAGGTTACTTGGGTCCACAATATTTAACTTATTTTTGTACAGGTAAAGACCTATCCTATCACTCAGAATAAGTGGTATTTGGATAGTGGTTGCTCCAAGCATATGATAGGAAATAAAGAACATCTGTCAAGGTTCAAGGCCAAGCTTGGCCCAAAGGTGATCTTTGGAGATTCAAGCTATGGTCAAACTGAAGGCTATGACAGGATGATAATTGGAGTTGTAACATTCAAGAGAGTTGCTTATGTAACTGGACTGAAGCATAATCTCATTTCAGTAAGTCAGTTATGTGATGCTGGATACCAGGTATCATTTTCTAACACTCTTTGTAATATTACTTTAAATAATAATGTTGTGTTAGTAGGTATTAGACAAGGTAACATTTATTTAGTAGATTTTAACTCAACTCACTCTGAAATCTGCTTATTTAATGAAGTAACAAATAACTATACTTTATGGCATAAAAGGCTTAGCCATGTTAACCTCAAGAACATATCTAGGTTATCTAAGCACAACCTTGTTAGAGGTTTACCTTCTTGCCACTACAAGAAGGAGAGCCTATGCAAGGCTTGTCAATTAGGCAAGCAAACCAAGAATTCATTTAAATCAGTAAATAAAAGTGATTCTCCTATAATCCTGTATTTATTACATTTGGACCTATTTGGCCCAATAAATGTACAGAGTCTAGGAGGGAAGTATTACACTTTAGTAATTGTAGATGACTTCTCTAGATTCACTTGGGTGTTCTTTCTGAGAACTAAGGCTGATAACTTCAAAGCCCTTACAGATTTTCTATTATGTGTACAGACTGAGTACTCTACTCATGTGGCCTTGATCAGAAGTGATCATGGTACTGAGTTTGACTCTCTTCTCATGCAAGAATTCTGTGAGAGAGAAGGTATTAAACATAGCTTCTCAGCTCCTAGAACTCCCCAACAAAATGGGGTAGTTGAAATGAAGAATCGAACCCTGATTGAAGCTGCAGGAACATTATTGGCAGATGCTAACATGCCTCTTTCCTATTAGGCAGAAGCTGTTAGCACAGCTAATTATGTGCTGAACATAAGTCTTATACACAAGTTTAAGTGTAAAACTCCTTATGAGTTGCTTAAGGGAAAGAAACCTAAAATAAATTATTTTAGAGTATTTAGTTGTGTAGTTTATATTCATAATAATAATAAAGAATACCTTAGAAAGTTTGAAGCAAAAGCTTCAATGAGAATTTTTCTTGGATATTCTCAAGTAAGCAAAGCTTATAGGGTATTTAATAAATCATCTTCTAAAATTGAGGAATCTGTGCATGTATCTTTTGATGAATCTCAGATGTTTTACAAGGAGAAGGAATCTTCCCCTTCCTCAAGTTCATTGCAGGTACAAGAATCTAGTAAAGATGTCACTCAAGAAATTCTCCATCTATCAACTCTTCATATCACTGAATCAGACAGTGATGAAGACTTTGCAGAAGCTGTTGTTGTACCACCAATAGTAGATCAAATTCCTCCTGAGGAATTAATCCCAACTATTGCTGAAGATCACATCCCACCTGCTGATGTTGTCACACTTAGAGATCATCCTACATCTCAAGTGATTGGAGACATATCAGCTGGTGTTCAAACAAGACATCAGTTAAGACAGGATGTGATGCATGCTTGTTTCCTTTCACAGATTGAGCCCCTCACCATTAAAGATGCTAAGCTAGATCCCCACTGGATCTTTGCTATACAAGAGGAACTCAATCAGTTTGAAAGATGTAAAGTATGGACTTTGGTTCCAAGTCCTAAAGGCCAACTGATCATAGGCACCAAGTGGGTGTATAGAAACAAGTTGGATGCAAATGGAATCATTGTAAGGAACAAAGCTAGGCTTGTAGCTCAGGGCTACAGACAGGAGGAAGGTATAGATTATGACCAAACCTTTGCTCCTGTTGCAAGGCTAGAGGCAATAAGGATCTTTCTAGCCTATGCAGCCTATATGAAGTTCAAGGTTTTTCAGATGGATGTCAAAAGTGCCTTTCTAAATGGTGAGCTAAAGGAAGAGGTATTTGTTGAACAACCACCTGGGTTTGTTTCTTCAACTTAGCCCTCACATGTTTTCAAGTTGCAAAAAGCTCTTTATGGACTCAAACAAGCACCCAGAGCCTGGTATGAGACTCTAGCTAGTTTCCTGTTAGAGCACAACTTTGTTAGGGGAGTAGTTGATAGAACCCTCTTCGTCAAGCACCACAAGGACACAATCCTGTTAGTTCAAGTGTATATGGATGACATTATTTTTGGTTCCACTGATCCCAAACTGTGCAAAAAGTTCTCTGACTTGATGCATTCTAAGTTTGAGATGAGTAGTATGGGTGAGCTGTCTTACTTTCTTGGTCTCCAAGTAAAGCAAGATGCTGATGGCATCTTCATCTCCCAATCTAAATATGCTAAGGAATTGGTAAAGAAGTTTGGGATGGCTGATGCTTCAGCAATGCATACACCTATGGCTACTAATGTAGTTATAGATTCTGATGATCAGGGAAAGCCTGTTGATCAAAAGAATTATAGGGCCATTGTTGGTTCCCTATTGTATTTAACTACAAGTAGGCCATATATAATGTTTGCTATATGCCTCTGTGCTAGGTTCCAGGTCAACCCCAAGGAATCTCATCTGATTCTTCTCAAGAGAATCTTGAGATACCTGAAGGGATGTCCAAATCTAGGACTTTGGTACCCAGCAGAATCAGAATTTGAGTTAATTGGATACTCTGATTCTGACTATGCTAGTTGTCGAGTTGACAGGAAAAGTACCTCAGGAACTTGTCAGTTCCTGGGAGAGAGATTGGTCTCTTAGTTCTGTAAGAAGCAGGCTTCTGTCTCAACTTCAACTACAGAGGCTGAATATATAGCAGCTGGTAGTTGTTGTTCACAGATCCTGTGGATTCAAAACCAGCTTTTGGATTATGGGTACACACACAAGAACACAAAAATCATGTGTGATAGTACCAGTGCTATCTCTATTGCACAAAATCCTGTGCACCACTCTAGAACCAAACACATTGAGATTAGACACCATTTCCTGAGAGATTGTGTGGAAAAGAACAAGATCAGTCTTGAGTTCATATCTACTGACGTTCAGAGAGGTGATATATTCACCAAGCCCTTAGATGAACAGAAGCATCTGTTCTTTTTGGTTCAACTAGGCATGATTAATGGAAGAGACTAAGTGTGACGTCTGCCTGTGTTGAAACTTGTTTGAAGATCGTCGAACGACATTCGAAGATAGTCGATCGGATCAAGCCTATCGTCGACCTATGGTTGATGATAGCATATCTGCTTGAAGATCGTCGACCGGCGTTCGAAGATAGTCGAACAGGTCGAGCCTATCGTCGATCTATGGTTGATGACAGCTTGTTGTTTGTGAAGACAGAAATAGTCGAACGATGGATCGACTACTCTGCTTCAGGAACGATCGTCGAACGACCGTTCGACCATCATCTCCAGTATCTTTTAAATAGATCGATGATCGTTGTTTTAATATAAAGCCGATGGTCGACCTAGGTTAAGAGATCTTTCTTTTTATCGTCGATGGAGAGCATCTTCTCGCATTTCGTCTTCCTGCTTGCTCTTTGTCTCGCAATTTCTGTCGTTTCGCCTTCGCCGTCTCCCTCATCTTCTCCAGCCCCTTCGATGGCGATAGCTCCAGCTCTCCTGACAGTGGTGAAGTTTGATGCTGGCTTCAGTGTGGATTTCAATTCTTTCAGCTGCTGTGAATCTACAATTATGGAAATTCTCAACTTATGCAAAGTTCAAGGTTTAGAAAAGCTCATGTCCTCCAGGATAAAGATAAACATTCAAGAGATTAAAGAATGGGCTTTCACTTCGTCCTCCAATGACGAATCAATGATCGGAACAATAGGCGGAGAAGAGGTAACTTTGACTCCCGCCATTTTAACTGAAATTTTTGGATTGTTAAATGGGGAAGAAGATTACGAGCAAGATACCCCAGAGTTTGGGATAATGCTGACAGAGTTAGGACATGCCGACAACATTCCTACTAAGCTGCTTAAGGTGAATTTTCCGTTGAAGATTAAGTTTCTTGCTGAACTCGTCGAAAAAGTGCTATTGGGAAAGCACTCTGCCCATGACAATATTACAAGGCAACAGTTTGCCCTAATGTGTGCAATTGTGAACAAAAAGAAGATTAACTGGACAGGAGTATTATTTTATTTAATAAGGAAAAAGAACAGCAAGAAGGAAGTCACCTTAGGTAGGGTGCTTGGGATTTTTCTGAAGGAAAAATATCCCCATTTGTTAGTTTCAGTTGTTACTTCCATCAATGCTAGCAAGAAGATGGACCCAACCATGTTCGCCAAGTGGAAAAGGACTTTTCTGAAGCCCGCTCCAGCAGGGGTTGCTCCAACTGCATCTGAGAGCACCAGGACTGCTTTAGTCACTCCTCTCCTACAAGAAGCTGGCTCAGCAAATCTCTCCCTTCCATCTTCTTCATCTGCATTACCGTCTACTTCAGTTGAAGTTCCATCAACTTCAATTGAAGTACGACCTTCTGCCTCTCATCTTCCTAATTCATCTATAATTCTCCATGCATCACCTCATGCATCTCCTCTCCCTTCTCATCTTGCTAGGATATCTCATCCTAGTTTTGATTTGTTGGTTTCTAAGATATCCACTCCTCCTCAGTCACCAATTCCTCCTTCAGATCTCATTGATCATCTTGCATCCACCCATCATTCTCCAGTTCACTCTCTTTCTCCAGTTCACTCTCCATCTCCAGCTCACTCTCCATCTCCAGTTCACTCTCCAGTTCATCAAGAATACACAATTCTTGCTGATTATCCATCCACTGAGATTCCCCCATCATCATTTGAAATCACTCCAGCATTCATTTCTAGCATCCTGGAGTTAATTACCCCTTCAATCAAAATCATGATTGAAGAGGCAATTGCTCCCCTTGCATCCTCCATCTCTTCTTTGACTGCTGCCATCCAAGCTCTATCAAAATCTGCTGAGCCCTCTTCATCTAGGGGCCTGGTCTCAGTTTCCACTGAAACCAGGCAGGGGGAGATGCTTTATGAAGATGCCTCTGAGTTGCCCTTGGCCTCCCTTCCAGCAGATCCTCCTACAGTTGCAGAAAAAGAGATAGAAGAATCAGTTTATCCTTTGTCTGAAACAAATATTTCTGATGCTATAATAAAGTCTGAATTCATTGTCAAAGTATGCCTAGAAGAATGCTCCACTCCCCTGGTCTCCCTCTACCTAGAAGGAGTCATTACTTCCTTCCTAGATGAATTATGGGAGTTAGGAAATTCAAAAGAAAATTCTGAAGGTATCCCTTTTACTCATTTTCTAGACTTGATAACTGATATGCTAGTATGGGAATACCTAGAAGGAATGATACGATGTCATTTAGCAAATTTTTGTTCATAATACTACAGATATAATGGAAGAAGTATTAGATGTTCAAGATCTTGATCATCAACCAGCTCCAAAAGTTCAAACTGAACCAGAACAAATTGTTCAAGATTCTGAGGCTGCTCTGCCAGCTCAGTTAGCAGTACAAGAAGAACTGGTCCCTATGACAGTTACTGATGTACAAGAAAAGGTTTCAGAAATTCAAATTGAAAAGTCTACTGTCTAGGATGATTCCCCTGGATTGGATTTAGATACTCTTCTGGCACAGGATGCCATGGAAGAAGAATTAGAAAAAGCTGCCCTAAAAGAGAAGGAAAGAGCTGTGCAAGAGGCAATTGATCCGTATGATCTTCCTATTTCTTCAAATTCTGAGGATGAGATTGATTCTGATGAATCTGATGAGTCCAAGAAAAAGAGATCTACTAAAAAGAAAAGGAAAGCTGTGGCTCCTTCTCCTCCAAATCCTGACAATGATACTCCCTACTATATCTTGAAAGGCATTGATCCTAAATCTAAAGAATTCCAGCACTGGATGGCATTTTCTAAGAATCAGTAGAAGTTAAGGAAGAAGTCAAAGAGGTATGACAGTCCTGCCCCAAGATGGACTCCTAGAGGTCCTCCTCCTCCACCTCCCAGTGCAGGAGCCTCTGGAAAACTATTTGCAAATCCTTCTGCTCAGTCTGACAGGTTTAACCCATCCCAGTCATCACAAAGGAAATGTTCTCAAGGATATCAAGGTAGAACGCAATCTGGCTATCAAAGACTTGATGCTGATGTTAAGGAACAAGTAAAGGAGGTGGTGTATCAAAGATCAACTTTTTCTCCTCCTCCTTCCAAAGAACTCAAGAGCTCAGCCTCTCCAAAGCCAGATCATGCTGTGAAGGCTGTTTTAAAAGGTAAATGAATTATTTTCTCTGAAAAATCTAGCAAGAAATTTGCTGAGTTTGCTCCTCCTTCTTATCTAGTTTTTTAGGATAAAGAGCCAGCTGAAAGTCTGCTAGATATGTCTATTAAATTTAAGGCTGTGAAACCTGTTGATACAACCACTGAAAATGTGTATGAAAGCCCAGAGCTTGATCCTGATTTCAGGATGGCTCGTTTTCTTGAACTTGTTAGTTCAGCCCAAATTAAGAAAGCTAAAGCCAAAGGCAAAGACACTGCAGGATTAACCACTATGTCCAAATTCAGAATGAAGGAGCTTGATAAATTCCAGGTTAGACCTGAGGTATTTGACCCTTCAAAATACATGGAAAAGCATCCTGAAGCAGTTGTCCCAAGGGCGTCAGAAACTAAAATCATTGGAGAACAAGACCTGAAGCTGTCAAGGAAAGAAGCTCTAGATCCTTCTAGGAAAATTACTTTTGTTTCTAGTTCTTCTGAACCTAAACCTAATTCTGAAGCATCTTAAAATTTCACTGATTGTCAGTTATTTGCTTATCTGATTGATTGATGTTATCTGCTTAGTTATTTCCCTTCATGCACTTTATTTATTTTCAGTAATTAGTTTTGTGTTTAGTTGTTGAGAGACTTAACTCAAATAGGGGGAGATTGTTGGTACCCTTGTTTTGATTTGAGTTCAGTCTTCTCTTTTAGTCTCTTGACCCAAGATTTATCTATGGTCAAAGGTTAGTTGTTTAGTTAGTTTGCTCTAGTTTAGACTTGTCACTTTTCCAGATGAATATTTGGTTAAGTTGTTTTTTGTTCGACTATGGTCGAACGTCGCTCGACTATCGTCGATCAGCCGATCGATGATCGTCTTCCTGATAGCTCGACTATCTGCTTGATAGGTCGACTATCTGTTGTCTTTGATAGTTCCACTATCTGTTGATAGGTCGACTATCTGTTTTGGTTGATAGATCGACTATCTGTTTGATAGGTCGACTATCTGTTTTCTTTGATAGTTTGACTATCTGTTTGATAGGTCGACTATCTGCTTTCTTTGATAGTTCGACTATCTGTTGATAGGTCGACTATCTACTTTTCTTGATAGTTCAACTATCTGCTTGGATAGTTCAACTATCTGATAATTCGACTATCTGTTTGATAGGTCGACTATCTGTTCTATTTGATAGTTCGACTATCTGTTGATAGGTCGACTATCTGTTTTCTTTGATAGTTCGACTATCTGTTGATAGGTCGACTATCTGTTCTCTTTGATAGTTCGACTATCTGTTAATAGGTCGACAATCTGTTTTCTTTGATAGTTCGACTATCTGTTTGATAGGTCGACTATCTGTTTTGCTTGATAGCTCGACTATCTGCCTTGATAGATCGACTATCTAATAGCTCGACTATCTGTTCTGATAGGTCGACTATCTGCTGAGGTAGTTCGACTATCTTCTTTGATAGTTCGACTATCAGTATCGTTCGACTATCTGTCTGATAGGTCGACGATCTCTGTGCTTCGGTCGACGATCTCCGAGGGTCGTTCGACGTTTTGCTGTATGTCTTGAGTAATTTTGTCATCTTCTATGATGTGATTTATTTCATATTTATTTTGGCATATTTTATAAAAGATTATTTGAATAAATTTATGATATTATTTCCATGCAATATCTGCTCCATTCCTTATGCATGAGCCAATCTTTTTCTGACAAAGTTGTTTGTCTTATTAGTTGAAATATGTTTTCTGCTTTATCTGCCAGGCTGTCCTTTATAGCCGTTAGACTCAAAAAGTCTTCTTTGGCCGTAAAGAGTCTCTTCTGGTGTGACTTTCTATAGTATTATTTTATCAGAGTTACTTGCAGCTTCTTAGAAAGCTTTATCCTCTTATAGGATATCTGTCTGCAGTTTTTTTGTTCTTGCTTTATGCTATTTGCAGCCCAGCTTGCAGATTTCAGTAGAAGACAAGATTCAAATTCAAATTAGAGTCGTTGCTGCTGCTGCTATATAAAGAATTCTTTGGAGAAAGAAATCAACTAGTTCAGATAGCAAAAACCTGTTCATATAGAAAAAGAGAGTTCATTCAGGAAAAAGAGTTCAAAAGCTAACAGCAGCATTCAAGCTTACAACTTATAGTTTACAACTGCTCTCAGCTTGTTCACATCCAACTGAGAAGTAGTTTTAGCTCTTCACTCTTCTTCAACCTTAGTTCTCCTGCCTCCAGGAAGATCTTCACTCAGAGCTTTTTGAAGAAGAAGAAGAAGATAACTGCCTGAAGAAGAATTTTCATTTCATATTTATTATCTTCTTGTAGCTTTTTCCTTCAGATTTTCTGAAGTGTTTTCTGCACTGAAGCAAGACTTCACCTGGACATTCTTTTAGCCAGGGGAGTCTTGACTCTTTAGAGCTTTCTAGCTCAGTGCAAGTTCTTGAGCTTCTCTAATTCCATTTAAAATAGAGAAGACATTTTAACCTCTATTCACCCCCCCTCTAGAGTAGTATCTATCCCTTTTCTTTCAAGATATTTATTGTGTTTAGATTTTTCTTCGAGAAGCTTGGTCTGACACTCAAGGCTTTTCTTGAGTTCTGACACCTCATGATATTTCTTACAAAACTCAATAGATTTATTGTTATAGAGAGTTTTATAATGCTTGAGGACTTCAATCTCCTTGGCTTGACTTTTGGCAAGATTTCTTCTCTTCTTTAGAGCATCTAGGAGTAGTCCATGCTTATCAATCAAATGATTGACATTAGTCTCAGATTCTGAGAAATATTTATCACAAGATGAAGATGCACCGGTATCTGGACTGGTCTTATAGTTAGAAGAAGATGGAGAGATGGAGAGAGGAACCTTGATTGTTTCTGTGTGTATCTCACTTCTTTATTCTTCATATGTTGCCATCAGTCCATGGAATCCGCAGTCTTCTTCATCCTCCTCATTGTCACTGTCGGAGTGTGATAGAGGGGCCCTTATTCCTATCCTGGCAGTAGGATATTCGTCTTCTTCTTCTGGATCTGCATCAACAGAGACCAGCCCTATATAGGCTTCTTCCTCATCATCTTCCGATTCTGAGGAGGAAGAATCTGTCAAGCTTTTCTCCTTCTTAGCCACAAAAGACTTCTCCTTCTTCCAGTCCTTGTGGTGATGGTGATGCTTCTTCTTCTTCTTCTCATCCTCTTCCTTGTTCCTGACTAGGCAGTCAACAATGACATGTCCAGCCTTGCTTCAAAAATTACAGATTAATTTAGATGAAATCTGTTTATTGGATTTAGTGGCATACCTATCCTTCTTGGAGGACCTCCTGTTATGGGATTATGATGGTCTGTTCTCCCAGTGCTTATTCTTCATGAAAATTTGAAGCTTCCTGGATAAGACTGCAAGCTCTTCATCAGACATGTGGTTGTCTGAGGAACTATTCTCAGACAATTCTAAGCTAGTCTTAGCTTCTCTCCTTGGTGGAGAAGGAGTCTTTCTTCTGCTTCTTCTTGGGGCTTCTGCCTTGAGGGCCACTGTCTTATCCTTGGTCTTGGATTGACTTTCCCTCCCCTCTTCTTGTGTAGCAGCCAGCTTCATTTCATAGGACAACAGCTTTCCAAAGAGTGTTGGTGGAGGAGTGTATGCCAGCTTAGCCATTTCCCTAATATCACAAATCTTGGTGTCCCAGTTTCTAGTGACAAATCTAAGGAACTTGTCATTTAGCTCATAATTGCTGAAGACCTTACCATAGGTTTTTAGTTCATTAACTGTCCTAAAGAACCTTTCAAAACAGTCAGCTACTTTTTCAGATTTGCTTTGCCTGAAAGCCTCATACTCTTGATTTAGCATGGACTTCCTATCATCTCTAACTTCCTCAGAGCCTTCCATGTAGACCACAAGGGTGTTCCACATTTCCTTGGAGGTCTTGTAGTGTACAATATTTTGGAAGGTTCAGTCATCAATGGCACTGGCTATAATGTTTTGTGCCCTTTTGTCCATGGTGGACAAAATCACCTCACCTTTATCCATCTCTGTATATGCCTTAGGCACTCTCACAGTTGGATCTATGGTGGAAGCCTTTATGGGGACAAAAGGACCTTCCATTACTGTTACATAGATCCTAGGGTCAGATTCTTCCATAAATAGTCTGACCTTTTGCTTCTAGAGGCCAAATCCTTCCTTCCTATAGATTGGTAGTTTCATGGCCCTTAGCTCCTTATAGTACATTCCTGACCCCATGATTATAACTTCTAGCTAACCTTGGAGGTATACTCAGATTGTTAGGTCCTTTTTGAGTAACCTCCCTCTCATACCACTTGAAAGTTATTACTTCAAGGCTAGCTAGTCACCTAGGGGGGGGGGGGGTTAATAGGTCTTTGAAATTACTTAAGTCTTTTTGCTATTTACAAATTTAGTGATCTAGAGCTTGTCCTAATTATCTGCAATATAAAAATAAGAGAAAGCAACACAACACATCAAACAAGTATTTATAGTGGTTCCCCAATTGGGTGCATCCACTTTCCCTCCCACCTTTCTAACTTATGTTAGACAAGGCACAAACTCCTCCAAAATGCTCCTCAAAGATTACAACTCAGACCCTCAGCCTTACACTCAGGTTCTCTTCAGAACCCTACCTCAGAAACACAAAGGTTCCTACCTCAGAGCCCTACAGTGCTCCTACAGCTCAGTGGTCCTCAAACCACCTACCTCAACCTTATTTCTAAGGCCTACAACTCAGGCTTTTCAACCCTACAAATTCAGGCTCAAAGCCCTACTCTTAGAGTGCTGCAGCACTCCTACAACCCAGTACCCTTCCAGGTACCTACCTCAGTGCCCTTCTAGGCACCTATATCTCAGTAAAAAATTTGTCACCTACCTCATGCCAAAGGACCTACACTCAGTCTCCTCGAAGACCTACACTTAGTGACACACTTGTCACCTACAACTCAGTGACTCAACAGTCACCTACCTTAGCCTTATCACTAAGACCTACTACTCAGGCTGGGAGGATAGCCCTACTCTCAGATCCACACTTAGATCCTACCTCAGTACCCGAATAGGGAACCTACCTCAGTGACTAATTAGTTACCTACAGCTCAGGCACAAAGTGCCATACAACTAGGATTCAGGAAACCTAAATCCTACATGTAATTAATCAATAAAATTTAAATACTGACTCAGAGAAAAATCTCTGAGTCTAACTTGCTTGACTGAGCAGATATCAGTCCAGCCCACTTACTATAAAAGGAATTAGTCTTCTTCTACAGCTACAAATTTCTCTACTGTACTGAAGACAACAACTGATGTTGAAGGCTTACAACCCTTCACACAACTATCTTCTCTTGCTAATAGATTGAATAAACCAACTTGTTCTTCAAGGAACAATCTTGCTGAACTGGAAGAAGCTTCAGCTATCTTTTCCTTCTGTCTTTCAATGATAGACTTTGCTTTCAAGCTTGCCGAAGAAGATGAAGTCCAGCCGCCTCTATTTCGTTTTCTTCTTTCGTTCTTATTTTCATTTGCTGTGTTGTTGCCCTAATCCTATTTTCTCTTTTCTTTTTATATCCGTAGATTTGAATCAACGACATAATTTGAGTGTGGGCCCAGCCAAGGATGGTGAGCGCCACCTTCCTCAGAAAAGGACAAATAGTAGCTTCCGACGCTACTGTAGATTTCCCCCAACGGCATGAAGTACTTGGATTGAGCTCGACGATCATCGAGCTGAGATCGACAAACTCTGTGCTGAGATCGACGAACTTCAGAATATCCAACTTTACATTTAGCTCGACGAAATGTGAGCTCTGCTCGACGAACTCTGAATCTTCAAACTTTAACTTGAGCTCGATGAAAGGCGAGCTCAGCTCGACGAACTTTGAATCTTCAAACTTTAACTTGAGCTCAACGAAAGGTGAGCTCAGCTCGATGAACTCTGAATCTTCAACATTTAACTTAAGCTTGACGAACGGAGGGCTCAGCTCGACGAACTTTGAATCTTCAAACTTTAACTTGAGCTCAACGAAAGGTGAGCTCAGCTCGATGAAATCTGAATCTTCAACCTTTAACTTGAGCTCGACGAAAGGTGAGCTCAGCTCGACGAACTCTGAACTAAGTTTGATGAACTACACTTTCTGGACTTAGAAAAATTTTGCTGGCTTTGTCTCAGCAGTTCCTTCTCAACTATCTTAGCAGTTTCTTCAAAGCTGAGACTGTCTTCTGTCTCAATGGTTACTTCTTCTCAGTTGAGATAGTCTTTTATCTCAACGGTTAAGATGAGACCAACACTTCTCTCAATGATTTGTGTTGAGATTCTCAGTGGTCTCAGCGGTTCTACTAAGACATTCTTCTCAGCCGTCTCAGTTGTCTCAGCTATCTCAGCGGTTTTGCCTTAGTCAAATTATCTGACTCCAACATCCTCTTTCTGTTCACCTGTCAAATCAAGGACAACCTGCATGCAATAACTCAAGCACATATCAAATACATTATGCTCCTTAGCATGATTGGTGATGCCTCTTCAAATCCTAAGGAACATTGAAAGACACAATTCCCAACAGAATGTACCTTACTTTGAGAAGGCTTATCCTGGATGCCCTCTTCATCAGTCATTGACATCAGCCCTCTATAGCTGTGGGCATCTTTATCCACCTCTGAGTCACTATATGATAGTGTCAGAGGGCCCCTGATTCCTATCCTCACTAGAGGATAGACTTCTCCTGCTATAACAACTTTATCTTTAGCAGTAGCAGTAACTAGCACAATGTAGGCTTCCTCTTCTTCAGACTCAGATGATGATGAGTCTGTCCATATTTTCTCTTTCTTAGCCACAAAGGACTTTTATTTCTTTCCCTTGTGTTTTTGGTGAGATTTCTTCTCACTATCCTCCCTTCTCTTCACTGGGCAATCAGCAATGACATGCCCTAGCTTGCTGCAGCAGTAACAGATAATATTAGTGGAATTGTGTTTACTGGGTTTAGATCCATACCTATCCTCCTTGGAGGATTTCTTCCAGTGATGTGCTGAGGAGGAGGGTCTGCTCTTCCAGTGCTTCTTCTTCACCAACCTATGGAGCTGCTTGGAGAAGAATCCAAAATCCTCATCAGACATGCTGTTGTCTGATGCTTCTGATTCAGAGCAGTCTGAATCTACTGGTCTTCTTGGAGGATAAGGGGTCTCCTCCTACTTTTATTTGTGGCTTCAGCTTTGAAAGACACAGACTTATCTTTGGCTTGAGACTTGCAGTTGGTCTCTTCCTCATTCCTGACAGTTAACTGAATCTCATATGAGAGCAGTTTACCAAATAGGGTATGGGGTGGAGTGTCACCCAGCTTGGCCACTTCTCTTATTGCACAAATTTTTGTGTCCTAGTATATGGTGAGATACCAAAATAACTTATCATTTAGCACATAATTATTAAAGATCCTTCCATAGGTACTTAGTTCATTCACTATCCTAAGGAATTTTTCATAGCAGGTGGCTATGTCTTCTCCCTTGGACTGTCTGAAAGCTTCATACTCCTAGTTGAGCATGGACTTTCTATCATCCCTGACTTCCTCTGTGCCTTCCATGTAGATCACCAGAGTGTCCAACATTTCTTTTGCATTTGTGAAGTAAATCAAATTCTGAAGGGTAGAATCGTCAATTACACTGACAATGATGTTCTGATCCCTCTTGTCCATGGTAGTAAGAATGACTTCATCCTTTGTCATCTCAACATATGTCTTGGGTGTCTGGACATTTGCATCCAGAATAGACATTTTCATAGGGATGAAAGGTCCTTCCTTAACTATTATGAAGATTCTAGGGTCAGCTGCTTCCATGAACAGCCTAACCCTTTCCTTCCTAATGCCAAAACCTTCTTTCCTGCAGATAGGAAGCTTTATGGCACCTAGCTCCTTGTAGTTCACTCCTGAACCCATAAGGACTGTCTGGAGATACCTTGGAGAATCACTCAAATGGTTAGATCCTTTTTGAGCAACCTCCTTTTGATACCACTTGAAAGTCTTTGTTTTCAAGGTAGCTTGCAACCTAGAGGGGGCGGGGGTGAATAGGTTGTTACACTGTTGTTATTCTCTTTTTAGTTTTTTTATTTTAGCACAAAATGTGTTGGCAGTAGTTTGCTTTCAAGTACCTATACAAAGGAAACAATACAAAAATGCACACACAGATTTATAGTGGTTCCCCAACTTGTGGGTACATCCACTCTCCTCCCACCTTGCCAACTTCCTATTGGTCAAAGCACTTCTCCAAAACACTGATCTAAGGAGCTTACACCTCAGATCCCTCAGGATCTCTCAGTATCCTCCAAGACCTACAACTTAGCCACAAGGGCCTACAACTCAGTGATCAACGGATCACCTACCTCAGGATAAAGGCCCTACACTCAGGATGGGAGGATAGCCTTACCTCAGATCTACTAGGGATCCTACCTCAGAGAGTTACACTCTCTTACTGCTTAGGCATGTTGCCTTACCTAAGGCCAGTGGCCCTACAGCTTAAATCCAGTTGGATCCTGCAACTCAGAGAGCTTCACTCTCCTACTAATCAGGCAATATTGCCCTACCTCAGGCTAGTATCCCTACAATCTCAGATCAAGTTGGATCCTACAGAAGGATGAGTATTTTAATGTTTTGACACAGAGAAATTTCTCTGTGTCAAAAGCTAGGGCTGAGTTATCTCAGCACTATCTTGCTTCATAGCAGCAGGTAGAAATTCAGCTGGAAGAAACTCAGAATGATGATTCTGATCTTGCTGAAGAAGAAGGTGAACTTGTGTTCTTTAATCAGCTAACCGAGGCCCCTAGATAATGATGGCTCTACTTTCTTCCTCTACCAGAAACCTTTCTGATTATGTTGTAGCAGATGAAGAAGCAACAACTCACTGAACTTTTCATTCCTGCAGGAAGACTTCAAGCTCTTTCTTAGTGATAATTGAGAAAGAGAAGAAGTCGGTTGTAACCTTTTAAAATTGATAATGCCCTAAGAGTATCTTACATCTTGGCTCATCTCTTCCTTTTGTTGTTCGCCGATCAACGACTCTTAGAGATCAGTTGGCCTCACTTGCAGCTTCCAACTACACCTTGCTTTAATAGAAGAAGACGTATAGTAGCTTCTCGGTAGAGTTTGTCGTGTTCTGTAGCTTCTCCATACTTGATTTGAAATCAGTTGACTTTGTCAATTTTGCTTATGTCAGTACCTGTGGCTTAGCCAAAATCGAGCATCAGTAGAATAGGCATTGAGTGAATGAGCTTCACTCAACGCCAAAACACTTAGATAGAATTTTGTCTATCTAAGCGTTGACATCATTGAGTGAGCAAGCCCCAGTCAATTCTTTTTTCCTTAGCATAATCTTCAGCCACATCTGTATGCTTGGCATTGAGAGCGTTGAGTGAGCATGCCTAACTCAAGGCTTTTTTCCTTAGCCAATTTTTTTGGGTCTGCAGTATCTTAAGCGTTGAGAGCATTGAGTGAGCATGCCTCACTTAATTCTTTTTTCCTTGGCTAGATTTACTGCTACTTGGAGTTGAGTGAGTATGCTCCACTCAATGCCAAACTACTTAACATACACTTCTGTTATCTGGCATTGAGTGAGTGAGCTACACTCAACGCATTTGGACTTAGCCAAATTTCTGTGTCTAAAAAAGAAAACTCCCTTTGAGAATTAGTCAACACATTATCACATGGTGTGGAGTGAGCTTGCCTCACTCAATGCCTGTAGACTTGGTAAATATTCACAGTTTTCCTGTGGCGTTGACTGACTGAGCTATACTCAACGATTATGAAGCTCTGGTGTTGAGTGAGTGGGCTACACTTAATGTCTGTAGACTTAGCAACTTTTCTGCTCGTTTCTACTTAGGCTATTACAACATTAGCCTGTCTCACAGCCTTTTGCTGTATGGCGTTGAGTGAGTTAACTTCACTCAATGTTTGTGGAATTAGCCACTTTTCCAGCCTGCCATTACTTTGGCTTTGACTATATAGGCTCCACTCAGCGCTATAAGTCATCTAAAGTTGAGTGAGTAGCCTTCACTTAATGCCTGTGGACTTAGACATATTTCTGTCTATCCACACTTTAGGTAAGAGTTTACCATACTTAGCCACTTAGGCTATCTGTTCCATCAATGTTATAGGACAACCCTGTATGTATGAACTTGAACATATATTAAATATACCAATGTGTATGCTCATTGACATATTTTACTTCTTCAAATCTAGGACATTGTGGGCAATGGACCCAACAACTATGAAGGAAAAAGGAGATGCCCTTCATCGGAGGAGCGGAGATCGGCGAAGCCTTTGCCAGCAATAGGGCCGCTAAAAGCTATTAAAAAAAGAGCAAAGGAGATGTCCTTCGTTGAAGGAGCGGAGATCGACAAAGCCTTTGCTTGCAATAGGGCCATTGGAAGGGAGATGTCGCGAAGAGGGCCAGTCATGAGAAATTTCCCCCGACAGAAGGTAATCGCGGAAAGCCGCAATGAGTCGTGAAAAAATTCTGCGTCTCTAAATCACAAAATTTTCGTGATTTTACTATGGTGACTCGAGTCATGCTCCCTAAATTCCTATTTGGCACAGATTTTTCAAAAATGGCGGCACTCGAATGCCAAAACGTAGTGCTAAACAGAGCCTTACAAAAATTAGGAATTTTTGAATTTTGGTACGTAAGTTCATTGATAGTACAATGCTTTATATGCAAATATAAATAGTCAAAAAATTGGAATGGGGCCCAATACATTTACCTTGCTCCCTCGTAGGATTAGTATTTTATAAAAACCCTCCCTCGCCTGGCGAAACACTCCTCTCCCTGCAAACCACCTCTTGACATTAACGAGGAAAAATGATGCACTGGAGACGAGAAAAATGCCTGGAATATTTGCAGGTTAGATGAAGACACTGAGGAAGGTTTGATTGCTGATACATTTCTCTTGGCATGTGGACATTCCGAAAGGAGGAAGAAGATGAGCTAGTAATCTATTTATATAGGTACTTTCCTGTCGTAAGTTCCTACTTCCTGCTTAACATGTTTTCCTTTTTGTTTCCGTCAGAAACCAAATATTTCAAGTCTAAATCTCTGCAATTCTTGCTGGAATTGCAACTATTTCTATTACGGGTTTTCCAATTTTCCTCCAGCCTAGAGAATTAGACTGCCGTATCTCCATTTCACATCAGGCGCGCAAACATACAAAAGTAAACCAAGCAGCAATGACATAAAAGCATTTTAGCATGGAAAACCCAAAAAGGGTGAAAAATCACGTGGTCGGATCGATGTCGAGCCAAAATTCACTATCTTCCTTGAGGTAACAAATGCTTGAGTTCCCAGGAGGGTGATAGACCACCTCTCTGTTCACAAGCTTTAATTACACAAAATAGGGAAAATGGCAAAGTCTACGGAGCTTTGGATATAGTGTCTATGAGCGCGTTCTGCCAAGTATTTTCACGCGCTAGCTGCTGTGTCCATGAGAGCATTGAGCATGAGCAGACTAGAAATAGAGCAAAGAAAATGAAAGTATCTAGTTGTCAATCTAAATCACATAGAGGGGGTGAATAGGTAAATCATGTGGCTTATATCGGAATAAAAATTAAGTAAAAATAAAGCGCACAAAACAAGAGAATAAACACATCACAGACCCAAGAATTTATAGTGGTTCCCCAAACATCATCCACTGTCCCGCCTCGCCTATCTAGCACTTTGGGCTAGACTCGTCTACTTCACCAAAACTAAGATTAATAATAATCTTATAACTTAGAGTCTCTCGCTCCTACAAACTCGAAGAACGGCTTCCCTTACACTCGACCATTTAACAAGGTTCTACAAAAACTCGGAAGAACAAACTTCCTACAAAGAAATAAGAAAAATAATGGTTGAAAGAAAGCTCTTTTTTTCAGATCTAAAAAATATAGTTCTTCTTCGTTGCTTGAAAACTCTGACTGAATTCTGGAAGAAGAAGAAGAAGAATTTGAATTTACTGCACAGATCGAATATGAGAAATAACTGATCTCTGAACGAATGTAAATCTGGAATCTTGAGATCGATCGAGTCTTTTCTTTCTAAGAGGAATCAGGGATCGAGAGATTTATCCGCGAAAAAGTTCTTCATGAAATTGATTTGAATTCCTGATTGTTTATGCCAATTAGAACACGATTAGATTTGCGATTAGGGTTCTCTGAAATAATCCAAGACTATTTATAGACGATTCCTCACTAACGGCTCGATTTCAAACATAGTTCTACCGTCCACATGTACTTTATATGGCGGAAGCCCTAATTTTGGAAAGTCGTGAAAATGAGAACGATACTGAACAAACATTCATTTAAGTCCAAATTGTCGAGACATCATGTGTACTCTCCAGACACCTTGACGAACCAATAGAAATAACTTAGAGAGAACTTGCGTGAGATGTTTAGACTACTCGAGAACTTTGACGAATTAGCTGAAAGCTCTCGAGAGTACTCGATTAATTTCATTAGAACTAGCTAACCTTAACTTTCTCTAGAGTATTAAGGTAATTCACTTGACTTCTTGAGAGGACTCAATGAATTTCACGAGTGCTCGCATAAGTACTTGACGAATTCCCTTGAGTTCTCGACAAATTTTACTTAGCCATTCTGAACAGCAGTTCTAAGTGATTTCTATAGTACTCCGGATATTACTTAACGAATTTTATGACTGCTTACATGAGTACTCGATAAATCTAACGAGATCTCATGTGATCACTCGATGAATTTGCGTTATCCAAAATCTGCAACTTCTGAACAACAACTTTCTTTGTGATGCTAGATAAAGTACACCCCATTAGAGATATTACACATAGGTCAAGACGATGTTCTATACAATGAAGGATTTTATTGCTCAGAACTGTGTTTGAAGACCCATTGTAACGTGACAATGGTTTGTACTTGGCAATAAAAACCCGCACCACACACAACTAAAACTAACATCAAATATATCCTCATTTCAACTTAGTTCATGGAACACTTCCTTCAAATCATGCCTATTATGGATACAATACCCAATAATCTCCCCATATTTGAAGAAGTTAGAACCATATATACTAAGATGAATTGCACAGACAATAAAGTAAAGAAACAAAAGGCACACAAAAGATGTATGAAATTAATATAACAAGAGATGAACAAAATATCAATATTTATATAAAAGTTCGTGTGGGCATTCTAAGATATTGACAGTATAACATAATATGATGATCTCAAGAATGCTCCTTGACCTTGTTCTTCTCATGCTGCCTGTCAAAATAAGCATAGGGATTGGGATAAAATTTTGGTGGAGGAGGAGCATCCAGATTGTTTCTTCCATGCTTTCTGAAATGAAGCCTCCACTTCACATTTGATACTTCATGCCTATCCCATTCCTCTTTTTTGTAGTATATCTTTGGCTCTTCATTTGTCAATCCAACTATACTGAAAGTGTCCAAAATAATGCCTTTGGAAATAGGACTCCACACTTCAGCATATTCCTTTCTTTCTCTGTTGGGATCAAATCTTCTAGCTGATGGGCCTTCCTCATATCTTCTTCTCTTTTGAGGAGGTCTAGAAGGGTCTTTAAGAATCTCTTCCTCTTCCTCAACAATAACAGAATATATTTGAGTGTATTCTTCAGGATGTGCATACTCTCCACCTTCAGGATATTGCTCAAAATATTCTGCACCCTTTGCCTGAATCTCTTCACCTTCAACAGGTGGTCCTCCCTTAAAATGTGGTGGAACTTGAACTCTGCAG
Organism: Platanthera zijinensis; assembly: GCA_039513925.1. NCBI lineage: Eukaryota > Viridiplantae > Streptophyta > Magnoliopsida > Asparagales > Orchidaceae > Platanthera > Platanthera zijinensis. The sequence continues at coordinate 151,981,174 of CM077080.1, read as the reverse complement.
GTCAGATCTTCATGTAGCCACTTGATATTCTAATAATTGTAAACATTGACACTGCATTTTGTTGTGCACATCCCGATTCAGCTCAATCATTCTTCTCTGTAATCTACCATCCCCCTTTCTAACTTATATAATAAGGGTTTGGATAATCTCTTCCTTGTAAATTCCCATTTTCCTGTCAATGTGATGCATGCTCACATCATGTGCATGTATCATAAAATCATGAGATTGAGATAAGTGAACTGTCTCATTGCAGACATGACCAATACTCTTGATTGAATGGTCAATGGCCTTACCACCTAGGGCTAACCATTCAGTCAAAGATGTCTTCAACTTATCCATATTATGATTGTCCTGAGCAAAGCAATCATTAAGATCTTTTTCAACTTCAGCCACTTTGCTAAGAACTTATTGTAGGAAGAAATCAAAATGGTTTTTTTTCTTGACCAACATTTCTTCTATAGACTTTAATAAGGAACTTTCTGAAGGAGGGGCACTCTCACCCTGAGATATGGAAGCTACAAGATTGTCAGCATTAGTCTTTACACTACTAGAATTTGCTCCCCCTGAGTAGTCTTTGAGCACGATTGGTTCTTAGGTGGGAGACTTTACCACAGCCTCTCTAACTTCTTTAGAGGGCATTACCAATTCCCCCCTCAATATAAACTCTTTTAGAATTGAGGTCCTCTTGGAGCAAGTCTTTAACTAAGGAATCCCCCTCAAACTCAACAGGAAATTCTTCCAAATCAGACACACTATCATGTATCAATCCAAAAATAGCTTGTGCTTTTGGATGAACATTTGGCTTTATCTAAACATCAGGTACTAGAGATGGAATTTCAATTTACACTAGTAGAATATCATATTGTACTGGTGGAATGACAAGTCTCTCAGCATCTATAGGTAAACTCTCCCCCTCAGTAGCTGCACCAACAATCTCAGTTGCATTATGGGTGGTGAGGGCACATCCTTCTCTATGGCTTCAGTGTGTGGTTTATCCTGCAATCCAAGACCTTCACCCATCTCTCTACCCCATGCCTACGAATTCTCCTTTCCCATCAAGCAAAGATTGACACGTCTATCTTTTTTAAGTGATGAATTTGAATACTAATGGACATATCAAACTAATTATTGTCCAGCTGGTTGAGGTAGAGAGTGTTGATTCTTCCAAAATTCGGGGATGAGAAGCATGCCTTAATTCTGTTAAAAAAATAGTTCCCCAGTTCATTCTCTTTTTGTAGATCACAACTATCAACAGTTTGAACATGTCTCCTGAGACATAGTCATGTGACCCTGTGTTGCATAAGAACACTCACCCAATTATATCAGTTAGGAGATTGCCTTCATCATTCATTTCTTTTCGTCTGATGGTTGTGAATTTCCTCTCCCAGTCATAGAAGGTGAGGGCTCTATCATAGTCAGCGTCAAAGATTTCATCTTCTTCTTTAACCTCGGGCATTCTCAGAAATTAGTTTAAGAAGCTTGGCTTCATTCTCACTTCAAAATTTCTAACACTGCTTTTGATGACAGATCCTTCCTGCTTAAGCTTTGCATTTAGAAGAATTCCATAACTTCTCTGTCAAGAACTTTGCAGTTCTTCTCCAGAATGAACTTCAGTCCGGCAGTTTCCAACATAAGAATGACATTCCAGAATTCATTTGAAGCCATAAAAAATCTAGAGCATACGAGTTCTGCTCCCACCTGAAGATTGCCAGTGCCTTTGCGAACCATTTGCGATGTGATTCAAGGAGAAACGTAAGAAACTTCAGAATAATTGGAGATGAACATACAGAACTCTCTACAGGTCGACAGGAAGATGAACAAACGGAGAAGTCTCAATAAAATGAAGATAGGTCACGTGAAGTCTCGAATGCCCTTTGAACAGTTTATATATATATTTTTTTTATTTTGAGAAAAATTGAAAAGACGCATACCTGAGGAATTGAGAAAATGATTCTTTAGATCCAATAAAGAAAGTCTGAACCAAGTCCAATTCATTGAATGCATGCAGGAGTACTAGCCTAATTTGTTGAAAGTTTACGATATTACTCGTCTAATTCCTCGAGAAAGTCATAGACATCTCGTTGATTCGTCGAGTATTCACGATTATTCGTCAAATGTACTTGTGATTTCTCAATTTATTCCATGAGTGCTTGTGTGATGAATTGATGAATTTGACCTTCACTCGGACAGATTTCTTTAGCTTCCATAACCACCTCAAGAGTCCTTGTTGAGCATTCCAAGTTTAGTTTTGAAGTATGTGACCTAAACTTCATCTAGAGGCTTCATGAAAATATCTGCAACCTGCTTGTCCGTTGATACATAATAAAGATTGATATCCTGGTTCTCTACATGCTTCTGGATGAAGTGATAGCACTTGATGAATCATAAAATATTGGAATCTCCTTCAACTTCATATTATAGTCTTCAAGCTGATTTCTTATCCATAGAAGCTGTGCGCAATAACTGCTTGCAGAGATGTACTCTGACTCAGCAGTTTAAATTGCTACATAATTTTGCTTCTTTCTACTCTACGATATAAGCCTTCTTCTAAGGAATTGACACATCCCGGAAGTGCTTTTCTTGTCATCACTGCTTCCTACAAAATTAACATCTGAAAAACCTATTATCTCGCAGTCATTACTTCTTGGGTACCTTAAGCTAAGATTAGGTGTGCCTTTAAGGTATTTCAAAATCCTCTTTGCAGCGATATAGTGAGATTCCTTAGAGTTCAACTAAAATCTAGCGCAGACATATGTTGAAAATATTATATCTGGTCTACTGGCAGTGAGGTAGAGCAAGGATCAAATTTTTCTCTTGTATTTGTTTTTATCAAAAGGTTTCCCTTTCTCATCCTAATCTAGAGACATAGTTGAACCCACTGACATCCTCATAGAGGATGATGATGAAGATTTTATGAGTTAAAAATATTTCTCGCAACTAATATCCCGATGTAGGCAAGTATACCAATCAAAATAAAGTATAGGAAATATATCGTATTTGCCCGGGGCCTATCGAGTAATCTTACTGATGCAAATTCCTATTAATTTATCGATTGAAAATTGGTTTTGTTTTTGGAAACCTTAAAGGTTGCAATTTGAAAAGTAATAAGAGAAAAATTCAAGATTAAAAGGTCTTAGCACTTGATTGAGTATTCTTGGGAATTCGATTAAAAAATGTGATCTAATTCTTAAAAATTACGTTTCGATTGTTGGATTGAAAAATACGATAGAAGTTCGCTAGAGTCTGCTACCGCCTAATTTTAATTGTACTTCAAATATAATCTCTTAAAATTTGAAATAAATTAAAATCACAATAAAATTAATCCGCAAACCAAAAGATTTGATATTTTCAATTCTTAAATAAAATATCCAAATATCTTAATTTTTGAGCGATCTATGGTATCCATAAGCCTCTCAGCCACTAATACGCTAACCAGATAATGAAATTTATATACTAACAATATAAACTCACCCCCAAAAATAAATCAGAAATAAATTGAAATGAAAACTTCTAAAAATTAGAGACGATATATTATGATTTAATCTTCATCCCAATACTAACCAATCAGGTATTAAGAAAGAGATTAGTTACTCATAATAAAAGAAGAAACAAAAATAAGAGGAGAAGAAATATTCATTTTCATTTATATAAAAAATGAGCACAAAATTAAAATAAGGCAAACAAAAATTTTAGAGTAAGAAGAGAAAACATACATGAAATAACTTCTAAAAATAAAGCTCTCAACATGTAGTACTCATACAAGAATATAAAACTCTCTAACTCTCTCTTGAACTTGAACTAGATGCCTTCTTTTTCTAACCTCTAAAACCCTTAAATCCTTGCTCCTTTTATAACCATCATGGAAGAACCTAGAAGAAAAGTAAAATGTAGAGACACATGGGGGGCCGACCACATAAAGAGGGAATTAAAGAGTGGAAGTGGAAGAGAGGGGAGAGGAGATGAAGGGTGGCCAAGTGCAATGAATAGAAGGGGAATAGGAAGGGTCAATGACCTTGGATTAAATTGAAGAAATAAAGAGGTGGAGAGAGGGGGGATGAATTGAATGGAAAGTGGTCGACCACATGCTTAAAATGAAAAAAAAATGAGGGGGTGCTCGACCATGCATTAAAAAAATAAATTAAAAAGGGTAGAATATGAGGGGTCAGCCACATGAATTAAAAAGGAGAAAATATAAGGGGTGGCTGGCCACATGGATTAAATGATGAAATATTTTCATGCATGCAGAGGAATTAATTGGGGGTATATGAGGAGGTGGAGGAGAAGAGAGTTGCAAAATGATATAAATTAAAATGAAGGGAGAGGAGAGGAAGGGTGGCCGACCACTAGTGTTGAATGAAGAAATTAATGGGAGGAAATGGAGTGGTCGGCCATGCATATTTAAATTGGTGGAATATTGAATTAAAATGGTGGGGCCAACCACTTAATTAAAATGAATAAAAAAAGAAAATGAAGAGGTTGAGAGAGAGAGGGGTCAACTATGATGAAAATGCATGCATGAAATAAATGAGAAGCCATGGTTTTAAATATGCAATATTGAATGCATGAGAATAATATTTGGAAGCATGGTGAGGTGACAACATGTATTGAAATGTTGAAATATTTCAAGCATTAGAAAGGTGGCCATGCATGAAGATATTTGCATGGGAATAATATCACGTACAAAGGTTGATAATATGCTTTTACGTTGAGTCATGCCGAAATCCCCCTATGCCTGTCATAAAATAAAATAATAAAATATTATTGTGAATTATATAAAAATAAAAAACTATTTAATATCAAATTTAGAGAATATATATATAATTTATATTAAAATATAAAAATTATGATAAACATATTTTTTTTCAAAATATGGTATCTTCAAATTCCCCTAGACTAAAACCTTGCTTGTACCCAAGCAAGACAAAAATTAACGTAGAGTTTAAACAAATAAAGATTTTTTAAGGACCCAATGCAAAAAATAAACTATCATGTTTTATATGCTACCAATGAGTGCGGCAAGAAATCAAGGTAGAGGAGAATGAAGAAGAGCTTAAATTTTTTACTAAAGCATAAAACCTAGATTGAACATTTTCACTAACATAAAAATAAGGTATCAAAAATTTAAACTAACAAACATAACAAAAGTGGTGATTCAACCAAACTAAATGTATTGAACAAATAACATGATTGCTAAGACTATGATTATTCTACCAAACACCCTAAAGTAATCTCCAAAGAAATCCATCAATGATGGTGCCCATAGGCTTGTAAGAACCCCGTATCACATAGTAGGACTAAACATATTAAAATTATGTATCACTTCATGAGAGAGCATGTTGAAAACGAAAATATCTTTCTTGAGTATGTCCCCACTGACAAACACGTGACAGATATTTTTACAAAGCCTCTTGATGAAGCAAAATTTAATTTCTTTAAATTTGAGCTTAACATGGTAAATCTAGAATAAGTATATTAATGTTTACATGTTTTTAATATTGTTACATCATACTTAAATGCTCATATCAATCAAGAATTGTGTATGTAGTTGTTAATAATGTATTTGTAAGAAGTTTATATGAAAATGCAAGAAAATTTCGAAGTATTATCTCTATCGGCGAGCATTCATAATGACATAGAGGTCTTGTCAAAGGATTGTCAAAATGCCATATAATTTGTATCGTTGGAGCGAACTTGCGGCACATAAATATTAACACATATTGGATCCTTCATCACATCTGTTGAATCTTGAATCAATTTCCTAAATTTACGGACCGAATTGCACGCCTCTTGACATTAAAAAAAGGATATTTAAATAGATCAAATATTTAAACCTAGGGTACAAAAAACATTTGCCCTAAACCGTCACAATGATGAGTTCATCTTTCTCGAGCGTGTGCGATGACAAAGTTTTGCAGTCCCTCAACTCTCTAAAGAATGGCTCCCAAGAAAGGTGAAGATTCTTTCAATATAGGTTGTGAACTTGTTAGAGATGGATTCAGCCTTGCAAATAAGGAAATTAAGATAGTCATCAGCTTGCTAATAGTTTCAGGATTGGAGTATGTACTTTTTTAACCAATAGTGATGATGCACAGAGAGGTACTAGAGTTCTATTCCAAAGCAAAATAGAGTTCATCAAGAAAGGTTATCAAAGATAAGATTTTTGAGACTAAGCTGAAGGTCAATGCCAAGATTTGGTAAAGGCATTGCGCATGCCTCAGTTTGGTAAGGGCAATGAAGAAGATGACGTATATAATTAGGACTATGGTGATGCACTAAAATGATGTGGTCACTCAAAGAAGACCTATGGGTCTTTAGAAAGAAGAAACTTCAATTAGAAGGCTAAACTATTGGCTAACATAATTAGAAAGGTATTCTTGTGTAAATAAGGATCACAAGACAGAATCTCAAGGAACATATTTGAAGTCATGGCTAAGGTAATTCTGAGCAAAAAGACTGATTGGGCTCATGCTCTGTTTATAAAAATTCAAGAAAATATTAAGGTCCAAAAATTTAGAAGGATATTATCTTTTTATCTATCGAAAACTCACCCTCTTTAGTTGAATAAAAAATTGGGTGCCCCATTACATTATATAAAGAATATAAACATCAAGATACTAGGAAGGTGGGAGAAAGTCCTCTATAGGTTTCTAAAGAAACAGAAGGATAAGAGTTTATAAAAAGACAAGAAAGTTGTCGAGTCAGAAGCTAGCTTAAAAGAAAGCTCATATGAGAATAGTGAGCGTGATGATGACCTAAACCCTATAAACATTGAGGGGAGGGAATTTAAGGAATTTCTCTCGAACAATTATTAGCACCATTAGAAGAGCCCTTGGTTACTAAAGTGCCCTAGCCTGATGAACTTACAACCATGGATAAGATAGTTCCTGAAGAAATTACTAATGATGTTATTACAAAAAGTACCACTCCTGCAAAAAGAGGTGTTTTAATTGAGGGGGAGTCGTCGACCCAAGATATTGAGGATTTGAGACAAAATGTTGCTTTTAATGAGTGAAAGTCTAACATTGAGCTCCTTACTCTAGAAGTGGATATTATAGCTACTATTGAAAGGGTCATGGAAGCAACCCTCCTTGGGTTGCTGTTCAAAAGGGCTAAGAGGATAATTTTATAAGAGAAGATCGTGCCAGTTTAGGGGAGCAAGACCACTAAGGCCATCAAGAACTAATGCCTATGACAGCTGAATCTGTAGAGGAATGTGTTAGGAAAAAACCTTTTGATTTAACTTAACATGTTATATTATAAGTGATTTTACAACCTTTGATTATTACCCATGTTGTATAGAGAAGGTAATATGGTCATAGATGTATTAGGAAGTTAGTTGAGTCAAGAGCATGTGGTAGGAACACTGCAATTGAGAAGAAATTCAAGAAAAGTCAACATACGTCAATTAGAAGTCGACGCAATGCCAATTGGAAGTTAATGTCACTTTGACTAGAAGTCAGAGAAATCATAGAAATTAAGTCAATGACACTTTGAGATAGAAGACAACACATGCATCGATATGATATCAACGCAACATCGAATTGTAGATTCAAGTTGATTGGATTTCTTTTTTAAAGGCAGAACTCAGCGTACCTTCTACTTAAAGTGGATATAACGTCGAGAGGAAATCAAAAAGGAAATAACAGAGGATCTATACAGGCTATTTTTAGGAGAGTGATATGGAATTCTATCAAATATTTTAAGTCATTGGAAGAGAGCTTAAAGGAAATAATTCTCTATAGATTTCAGAAGAGTTTTTATAAAAGAATTTTGAAGAATATTTTGAGATTTATTGAAGAAGAATCGGAAGAATATAATTCTATTCCTTCTGAAGAAATTTTCTATGAAGAGAAAAAATTCAAAATTATTCAAAGAAAGATATACTCAGATGATTGATAAGTATACAAAACATACAAACAAACACAATACTGATACAAGTTGATAAATACCTTCTTCTTCTTCTTCTTCTTCTTTCTTCTTCTCTACTACTGCTATAACAAGAACATATTATTTAGTGTGGATCCAAGGCTTATAATCCTTATAACTTCTTCTCAAGCAAGGATTCGTCATATTAAAGTGATCCAAAACACTTAGTGCCTACAATCCTCAGATTCTCTTCTTAGAGAGGACTCATCTTGATGACATTTCTTCAATTCATTCTTCTTCTTTCTTACTTTTCTCATCTTGTATTGTTGAGTAAAGAGTTTCTAGAATCCCTCTTCAAAGGATTAAGTCACTAATTCTGAATGTCTCCTTATCTAAAGACTTAATCCTTGGTTCAAGATCTGCTTATCAAAAGATTTGGTCATTTGTTCAAGATCTCATTATCAAAAGATTTATATGTTGGTTCTGAGAGTCTCCTTATCAAAAGACTCATGCACTAGGATAGTGTATTCCTACAAAAGTGGCAGAAGAGTGGATGTACATAAATTTTGGGGAACCACTATATTTTTGGTGTCTAATGTGGTGTGCCTTTTTCCATGATTATTTACTATGATATGATTCTATTTACTGCATTTATTTTCTAGCTTGCTTTATATAGATGCAAATCTGTATTAAGTGAAAATCAAAAACTTATTTTGAATCATAATTTTAATTCTCTATTCACCCACTCTAGAGAATTCTCAGAGATTTTAATCAATTATTCACACTTTCAATTGATATTAGAGGTAGGTTGATCAAATAAATATTAACACCTTGATCAAAAGATCAGAACAGTTGAAGAGTAACACATATTATTATAAAAATATTTTTTCAAAATATAATCAAATAACTTTAAAAGATTTGCATCTGTAAGACCTCCAATATGTAACTTAGAGAAGTTCACACTCTAGAAGGTCAGGATTAAAATATAGATGAATTCTATTGATGAAAGTATTTTTGGTTCTATTCCTACAGGACCACCTATGCCCTTCAAGAAAGATGCTAGTGGGTGTAATACAATAGAACCTATTCGTAGACCAGAATGGACAGAAGAAAAAAGCGAGTGAAAGATAGATGAAAAAGCAATGAACATCCTAGTATCAATCATGTCTGATGAAATCTTCAAAAAAGTAGCTGATTGTTAGTCAGTTGAAGAAATTTGAGACTCCATATCCATAATTATGGATGGAAGTTCTGATGAAATAAATGACAAAAGGTCTCTTCTCATATCATAATATGAGAATTTTTAGAAGAAAGCTAAAGAGACAGTTGTTGAAATATATGAAAGGTTCAACATTTTTATGAGTGAACTTAAACAATTGGATAAGGAGATCTCACTCATAGAGATAAATGACAAGCTTCTCATGTACTTCCCAAGCACTTGAAACTCAAGGATTTGGGCCATAAGTGTGTACATATGCCATAGGGAAATCACTGCTAATGCCCTGTTAGGCAAATCAAGTCCTACAAACTTCTCCTAAAGAGTAGGGCTAAGTCTGAAGTTATGGACAAAATCTTTACCCCTTGAGATAAGTCCATTGCTTTGAAGGTAGTATTTGGAATATTGGCCACAAGATTATTGATATGAAGAAGGCCTTAAGATGACAATAAACATATTATATTTAATGGATTGTTATAGTTTTGGTGTGAGAGGTATATCTAGAGTGCATGACTAATGTACTATTAGACTTATGGTCACCTAAATAGGGTTTTGCCCTTGTAATCCCTCAAGAAGATAAAATCATGTTTGCCCCTGTCCTAATCATATATTAGACATGTCACTATCATGGGAAAAGTTAAGAGAAATCAAAGACAAAAATGAGAAATTGTTTAAGTAAAATGTCGGGTGTATAAGCAAAATTCTGATTGTTTTGGAGACTGCATCGACTGCATTACTAAGGATAATATCGAGTGCATCAAAGGCAAAACTTAGGAAAAGTTTGTCAACATTGGGCTTAAGATTAAGTACTTTATCGAGTGCATCTACTTCATCATTGATGAAAAATATCAATTGCATCGTTTAGAAATTTATCGACTGCATCGTTGAGAAATTTATTGACTACATCATTGAGAAATTTGCTGACTGCATCGACTCCACTGTGATAAAAAGTCTTTAATAGATTCTGATGGCTAAGTACTGGGTGCTTCCATATAATTCCTTGGGGTATTTTAGGCTATCTATATATCAATCTATAGAGGTATAATACTTTGTCTATGGCATAATTTCAAGTTCACTTAAATTGACTTTTTCCAGCCTGATGCATGACACACCAAATATCACCTTAAATCAAGGCCCAGATTGCGCAGACAATTTGAATTAATTCAAAAAGGGATATTTGCTTCAAAAATTAAGGGGATGCCAGAAGGAAGAAATATTTACATTCTTTATAGAATAATTGCTTATTCTGAATCCTACCTTAGGCAGAATCTTCTAGCCATTTGAGAATTCCAAATTCATATTCTTGCCTTAGGAAATTAACTAGCCATTGAAGATTTCCATATAAGTCTTAAAGCCTTCTGCGGACCAAGTACACTATATAAAGAGGACTTATAAGAATGCAAAATGAATAATTACACAGAGATCCTACATGCAATTCTCTCTAAGCTTTATGTGCAAGTTCTAAGTAGTGGCTTAGCGGCAAAGTAAAATTCAATATTTATCAACTATAAGCAACAAAAAGAAATTCTTTCAAGTCTTAGCTTTAAAAAATTTCTTCTGCAGAATCATTCTTTTTATCAAGGTGTTTCTGATCAAGAGTTCAACATTTGCTATTCCAGTGTTGATCAAGGAAAAGAATGTAACACCCCAAAAACCCCAAGTCCTAAAATGGGTTCAGGCTGGGTGATACGGCCTGGGATACGTGCATGTCCCAGGGCGTGTCCGCTGCACACGGCCTGGGACACGGGCGTGTCCCAGGGCGTGTCCTTTGCGTTGTGTGTGTCGAGTTGAGTTCTCGAGATAGCACGGTCGACCTTCGTCGAGAGGCGACACGACCTGGGACACGGGCAAGTCCCAGAGCATGTCCTGCTCGGGCGGCGTTGAGTGGAGTTGCGTTGAGTGGAGTGGTGTTGAGTGAGGTGACATGGCCATCCACACGGCCGTGTATTGGTTGACACGGGCGTGTCAGGGAGTGACACGGGCATGTCGTAGCCCATTTTCTGTTCTAGATTGAGTCGGTTCCAGAACTACTCAAGGAACACGTCCTGTGACACGGGCGTGTTACAGGCCGTGTCAGCTCTGTTTAGATGCTTTTTGAAGGGATCGAGGTCATTCGTTTCCTTCTATTTGGATCTTGTGGTCCAAGTTCATCCCTGCTCTTATAAGGCTGAGAATGGAGATGAATATCTCATTCTCATATTGTCCATTCTCTTTCTAAAGTGAAGAGAGAGAGAAGAGCAAGGAAGGAAGAAGGAGAAGTTTTCCGACCGCTGGTGGAGCTTCAACAGTCCGAATCGAGAGCCGAGTTCAGCGTTGTGGAGGCAAGGTCGCTGCGGGGATTTCCATCCTGCTAGTTCTTTCTTGGCGCTGAAGTGATCGTTAAGGGTAACGGTCTTTCTTCCTTGGGCAGGTGAAGCCCTTTGTTTATGCATGTATATTTGTGGAATTCTCCATCAAAAGAAAGAAGAGCGTAAGTGATTCAAGCGGTTGAGACTGCATCTAAATCCAGAAATGTGTAGTACGGCATAAGCATGCTGTGTGAAGCCCATCTGGATGTATGTTTTGATTGGTGATGCTGCGAACTGGAGAAGACTCCATGTATACATCGATTAACCTACGGAGATTGATGAGGACGATTGTTATGGTGAGAAGGAAACTTTGTATAGCTCCTGTGGTTGTATGCTCGGCACGAGCTGTATTGATGGAATGGAAGGCGGCACTATGTGCCGGTGTTGGGAAGGAATGCGAGAACCTCTGAGTGGATAGGGCACCCACCAAGTTCAATGATCAGATTGTTATAAGCGAACACCTCTGAGTGGGTGGGTACGAGAGGCCTCCAACAGGGGTTTTACGGCTAATGCCCATAGCCAACAAGTTAAGAACCTCTGAGTGGGTGGGCCACCCAACAAGTTAAGTGGTAGGATTGGGTGAGCGATCGATTGGTAGCAATGCAGCGGGGCGATTTCCCTAGGCTTGTTACACTATGGGGGTAGGTCGACTGATAGCGCTCACAGTTTTCTATGAGGTGCGTGCCTCAAAGTGGACAGGTGTGTGAGGTCTCCAACAGGGGTTTGGAGGCTTATGCTCGGCCAACAGGTAAACACCTCAAATCGGCGGTGGAACCCTGAGAATCTTGGTACACCGTAAGTGTGCCCTGAGTGCACGGAACGTCTGGCACGAAGGCTAGCGTTTGTGATGATATTGTGTATTGTATATATGTGTTGAGACTAAAATACATGCAGGGAAGGAACCAATGCCCCAGGTAGGGTCGTTATAATTGGTTAGCTGAATGCTGACCGTTGCTTTGTTTGTCACCCCTGGGGTGGATGTACATATGCAGGTACTGACCTTGTGGATGCTGAAATGGATTGAGCGGGCTGAAGCCCATGCTGCTGCTGGTAGGCCCTCAAAGGCCGTGGGAAGATTTGGATTTCATGTGTGGCTGGCCTGCATGCCGATGTTTGAAGTCATATGTTTGTAAAGAGAAACTTGTAAGGCCTTAAGGCCGTGAGCGGTGTGCTTGTGTACATTCATGTTCTTGTATATAAATGTGTTGTTTATATAGTAGTTGACATTCAAGGATTGAGTTCGTGCAACTTATAAACTTCTGCTAGAATGCTCTGGGTTAGGATACGTTGGTATTTTTGTATTAACCTGTGACCTCGCCGTCTGTTTGTGGCATATAGTGTTGGGCCCCAGCCGAACCTTCTATTATATGTTATTTAATGGGTCGGGTTGTTACATTTTGGTATCAGGGGCCTCTCGATTTTTCGCGTTTGAATTCGTGGCCGAATTCTTTTGTCGGGTGGCGAGCACGTGTACGTGCGAACCGTTTTAACATAATTGAACTCAAGAATATTAACTAGGAATGTGCGCGCGTGTATTTGGTACGTTTTCCATTTTGGATTGGAGGTTGATTATTGATCTCTTATTCACATATAGGTGACAAGGAGTGGTGCTAGGCAGTCTGAGCCCCAGCGTTTGGATGAGAGTGCGGCACCAGCCGCGGTGCCCACACCTCCTCCTTCTGCAGAAACTGTACGCCTAGTTGAGGAGGCGGTATTTGCCATGATTCAAGCACAACCTGTTGGGCAGGAAAGGCCTGTAGTGGAGACAGTTCGGGTTGGTGCAAGGCAAGAGCATGTGGAAGCTCGAGTTGAAGAGCGAGCGACTGACGAGCAATTGAAGCGGTTTATGGATTTTCATCCACCTACGTTTGTCGGGGCGCATTCCCCAATGCAGGCAGAAGATTGGCTTTCATGAGTGAAGAGGATCCTGACAGCGCACAGGATTGATGAGGGGCAGAGAGTGACGTTAGCCACTTTCCTACTGGAAGGAGAGGCAAGACTGTGGTGGGATGATGTCGAGATACACCAGTTGGAAGGTAGAGGACTTGGAGAGATTTCGATGGAAGAATTCTCCAAATTGTTTTTGGCAAAGTATTTGCCAGTATCGCGGAGGATTGCTATGGAGACCGAATTCCAACGTCTGGTGCAGGGTGAGAAGACTATGGATGACTACCTGCATGAATTCACCAGGCTGGGGCGTTATGCAGGGTTTACTTTTGTGGAAGAAGCATGGAAGACGAACAGATTCTATAAGAAACTCCGAGATCAGTTGAGATTGGCGCTTCCGAGTTCAGTGAACCAAGGCTTTCAAGCCTTAGTCGATACAGCCTGTGCGCTGGAAAAAGATTTGAAATGAGTACACGATAAGAAGAACTTGGCGGTGGACAAGTCGGAGTTCAAAGTTCCACAGTCCGAACAGTCAGAGTTTAGGAAACGGGATAAGAAGAGGTTCAGGCCTGCTGAACAAACGTCTTCAGATGTTGCTTCGGGCATGACGTTTGGTCAGGGACGTGTTGAGTCGCGTACCTATTTCAATTGTGGAAAGCAGGGGCATATAGCCCGTTACTATTGGAAAGGCCTATCAAAGAGTGAGCAAAAGGCAGGCGCGTCCTATGAGGAAAAGGTTAAGGCAGTGACGGAATCATATGCATCCTGGGCACAACTGCGAGTGTACAATCTCGGAGTGCAGGAGCCGCAAAGCTTACATCATGAAGTGAAACAACCTCGAGTGTTTAACTTGGAGTTTCAGGAGGCTGTCAAGAAGCTGCTTAGAGACTCAGATGAGCGGAAATAAAGTGAAGGGTGCACTTTATTGCTTTTATGTTGTACTTTATATATTGTACGTATGTGTGTTGGTGAAAATAGTTTTATTTGTGCGAGAAAATGGGGAGAGTAACCCCGGATCATTTTGGTTAATAGTGCATCGATTGCATTTTTGTGTTGCTATTGTCATTACGCTAAATTTCGGGACAAAATTTCTATAAGGAAGGGAGGATTGTAACACCCCAAAAACCCCAAGTCCCAAAATGGGTTCAGGCTGGGTGACACGGCCTGACACACGGGCGTGTCCCAGGGCATATCTGGTGCACACGACCTAGGATACGGGTGTGTCCTTTACGGTGTGTGTGTCGAGTTGAGTTCTCGAGATAGCACGGTCGACGTTCGTCGAGAGGCGACACGGTCTGGGACACGGGCGTATCCCAGGGCGTATCCTGCTCGGGCGGCGTTAAGTTGAGTGGCATTGAGTGGAGTGGCGTTGAGTAGAGTGGCGTTGAGTGAGGTGACATGGCCATCCACACGGCCGTGTACTGGTTGACACGGGCGTGTCAGGGAGTGACACGGGCGTGTCGTAGCCCGTGTTCTGTTCCAGATTGAGTCGGTTCCCAAACCGCTTAAGGAACACAGCCTGTGACACGGGCATGTCACAGGCCGTGTCAGCTCTGTTTAGATGCTTTTCGAAGTGATCGAGGCCGTTCGTTTCCTTCTATTTGGATCATGTGGTCCAAGTTCATCCCTGCTCTTATAAGGCCGAGAATGGAGATGAATATCTCATTCTCATATTGTCCATTCTCTTTCTAAAGTGAAGAGAGAGAGGAGAGCAAGGAAAGAAGAAGGAGAAGTTTTTCGACCGCCGGTGGAGCTTCAGCGGTCTGAATCGAGAGCCGAGTTCAGTGTTGCGAAGGCAAGGTCGCTGCGGGGATTTCCATCCGGCGAGTTCTTTCTTGGCGCCGAAGCGATTGTTAAGGGTAACTGTCTTTCTTCCTTGGGCAGGTGAAGCCCTTTATTTATGCATGTATATCTGTGGAATCCTCCATCAAAAGATGGAAGAGCGTAAGGGATTCCAGCGGTTGAGTATGCATCTAGAGCCGGAAATTTTTAGTACGGCATAGGCATGCTGTGTGAAGCCCATCTGGATGGATGTCTGGATTGGTGATGCTGCGAACCAGAGAAGACTCTGTGTATACATCGGTTAACCTACAGAGATTGGTGAGGACGATTATGATGGTGAGAAGGAAGCTTTGTATAGCTCCTGTGGTTGTATGCTCGGCACGAGCTGTATTGATTGAATGGAAGGCGGCACTATGTGCTGGTGTTGGGAAGGAATGCGAGTACCCTTGAGTGGGTAGGGCACCCACCAAGTTCAATGATCGGATTGTTGTAAGCGAACATATCTGAGTGGGTGGGTACGAGAGGCCTCCAATAGGGTTTTGGCGGCTGATGCCCATAGCCAATAAGTTAGGAACCTCTGAGTGGGTGAACCACCCAACAAGTTCAGTTGTAGGATCGGGTGAGAGGTCGATTGGTAGCAATGCAGCGGGGCGATTTCCCTAGGCTTGTTACACTACTGGGGTAGGTCGACTGATAGCGCTCACAGTTTGCTATGAGGTGCGTGGCTCTGAGTGGACGAGTGCGTGAGTTCTCCAACAGTGGTTTGGAGACTTATGCCCGACCAACAAGTAAACACCTCGAATCGGCGGTGGAACCCAAAGAAGCTTGGTACACCGTAAGTGTTCCCTGAGTGCACGGAACGTCTGGCACGAAGGCCGGCATTTGTGATGATATTGCGTATTGTATATATGTGTTGTGACTGAAATACATGCAGGGAAGGAGCCACTGCCCCGTGTAAGGGGTAGGGTCGTTATAATTGGTCAGCTGAATGCTGACCGTTGCTTTGTTTGTCACCCCTGGGATGGATGTCCATATGCAGGTGCTGACCTTGTGGATGCTGAAATGGATTGAGCGGGCTGAAGCCCATGCTGTTGTTGGTAGGCCCTCGAAGGCCGTGCGAAGATTTGGATTTCATGTGTGTCCGACCTGCGTGCCGATGTATGAAGTCATATGTTTGTAAAGAGAAACTTGTAAGGCCTTAAGGCCATGAGGGGTGTGCTTGTGTATATTCCTATTCTTGTATATAAATGTGTAGTTTATATAGTAGTGAACATTCATGGATTGAGTTCGTGCAACTTATAAAATTCCGCTAGAATGCTCTGGGTTAGGATACGTTGGTATTTTTGTATTAACCTGTGACCTCGTCATCTGTTTGTGGCATATAATGTGGGTCCCAGGCCAGACCTTCCATTATATGTTATTTAACGGGTCCGGTTGTTACAAAGAATAAGATAGAAGCATACACAGTGCTTCTTATTTATGACTCCATCTTTTTCTGATTGAGTCAAAATTTTGTAAACACTTTTCAATTATAGGGATGATTTGGCCTGAGTTGTAGGGCTAATTTGGCCTGAGTTGTAGGGCTATGCTGAGCCTAAGTTATAGGGCTAATTTGGCCTGAGTTGTACAGTTGTGTTGAGCCTGAGTTGTAGGGCTTGTTTTGCCCAAGTTGTAGGATCTATGAAGGATCTGAGGTGTAGGATCTTGTGAACAGAGATCTGAGTGATAAAACCTATGTAAAAGGTTTGAGGTAGGGGACTTGTGTTCATGAGTTATAAGATCTAAGGATCTGATAAAAGTTTAGAGAAGTTTTGCCTAAGCTAGTTCTCCACTAGATAGGTGAAGGGGAAAAGTGGATATACCCATTATTGGGGAGCCACTATAAATCTTTGTGTGTTGTGGTTTGTTTGTTCTGGTTTACTATATTACCGTGCTAAGGAAAATAAGAAAACTTGAAAATAAGTCAACCACCAATTCATCCACCCCTTTAGGTGATTAGCAACCCTTATATTTCAAGTGGTATTAGTGGGAGGTTATTCAAAAAGACTTATCAACTGAATAAGAGCCCAAGGGTTGAACAGATATAAAACACAATGGTATTTATAGAAAGTTACAAAGAACTGAGCTCCATGAAACTACCTATCTATTGGAAGGAGAATATTGGCATTTGGAAATAAAGGGTTAAACTCTTCATAGAGGCATCTGACCCTAGAATATGCATCAGTGTTGAAGTGGGACCTTATGCCCTAGTGAATGTCTCATCCATAGATACAAAACTTAAAGCCCCCAAGACACTTTTAGAAATGACAAATGATGAAGCCATATTGGCCACCATGGATAAAAATGCAAAGAATATCATTTTGAGTGCCATTGATGACTCCACATTTCAAAATCATATACACTGTCTGACTGCAAAAGAAATGTGGGAGATCCTGATTGTATATATGGAAGAGATAGAAGAAGTCAGGGATGATAAAAAATCCTTACTAAATCAAGAATATGAAGCCTTCAGACAAGATAAAAAAGACAATATTAGTGACTGTTATGAAGAGTTCTTCAAAATAGGGAATGGGTTGAAGAATTAAGGTTGGTACTTCAGAAATTATGAACTAAATGTCAAGTTCCTGATATCCTTGAATAAGGAGTGGCATATTAAGATCTATGCTATAAGAGAGATGAGTTATCTAGGCAACATCCTGCCTCAGAACCTGTTTGGGAATTTGCTATCCCATGAATTCCAACTGAGCACCATAAAGAGTGAGAAGGATATAGTAAGAATAAGACCATTGCTTTAAAGACTGAAAATTCTAGTAGAGGCAAAGAGAGGGACTCACCCCTACTAGCAAGCTAGCTGAGTCTAAGGAATCATAACCTAGCACCTCCGAGGAAGATCTATTTGATGGAGACATGACCTTGTTCACAAGATAATTTAATAAGATGATCAAAAGAAGGAAGCAATGGAACAATAATATATTTTCTTACTCCTCCAACTCCAGGAAGCATAATAAGAATTTAGAGAGATCTAAAAAGGACCTTAAGAGGGGCAGGTATGAATCAGAGCAGAACAAATTTAATTCTAATAAAACTATCTGTTTTGGATGTAGGAAAGCAGGTCATATGATTACTGATTGCCCTTCTAAAAGGAAGAGTAGTAGCAAATCTGAAGAAAAAATATCACTCAGGGAAAAAAAATCTGAAAAGGCCTTCCTGGTTAAGAAGGAGAAGACTTGGAGTGACGGTGAATCAGGTTCTTCTGAACCGGAAGAGGAGGAAGCCTATGTAGGGCTGACTGCCTTGTCTAAAGAATCAGTACCTTCTCTCACCAAGACAAGCATCAATGCTCCACTATCAACCTCTGATAGTGACACAAAAGATGAAGAAGATAGTTGTGGGCTGATGGCACTAAATGAAGGGGAAGATCAGAATGAATCCCATCCTGATAAGTTAAATTTCAAAATTTCCTTACAAATTTCTGACTATGTGACTGATGGTGAGTGAGAGGCCAACTCACCATCAAATGATGAGAATGAATCTGAACCAAAAAGCAACTTTGAGGAAATGGTTGAGAAGTATGGTGTCCTCCTTGAAGCATTGGGAAAAAGCAAGAAGCTTGCTAAAAAGCAGGCTGAAGAGCTTAAGCTCCTAACCTTTCTCAAAGCTCAGTTTGAAGAGTAGATAAACAAATTCTATCAAATGAACTCTAAAATAATGGAGCTCAAATAAGTCACTAATGAGCAAGCTGAAGTATTGATTCAAAAAGAGAGAATCATCAAGAAATTTGGAAGTGAACTCAATAAAGAGAGGGAACTGGTGGCAAAATACTATAAGATCCAAACAGTTCTTCCCACAACAGACAACTTCTCTACTCCATACAGAAGTGGTGTAGGATATGAGATGAGGAATAGAAGGAGTACCAATGTTAAAGGAAAAGCACCAATACAACCCATTATTTTCAAAAAGGTTATCTTAGCATCAAATAACTATGACCTAGAATGTCTATAGACACTGGAAGAATGAGTGTTCCACTAGTGGAACTAAGGATGTGCATTGTGAAAAAGTGCCCTCAAAGGAGGTCATTAGGAGATTTAGATGAAGGATCATGGTCCTTTTATATTTAGGGACAACTCAAGAACTAAATGGAGTGGCAAAATTTTGAATGTAGAACTGCCAGGAAGGGCAAGGCAGTGGCTGATAGACTAAGTCTCAACCAACACACCACCACATGACATGCAAAGATTCTCATGTAGAACCTCTCAGAAGCCATCCTATCATAAGAAGAATAATCTTATATGTATTGTGAGCCCCATGAAGAGGTACACCAAGTTTGAGTGTTGGTGATATGGAAGGGTTGATCATTTTCCATTGACTATTGGTTCAAACCAACTGTCTTAAGAGCACCCACTGGCAGGCCAACACCTAAGCTTAGATTATTCCTTAATGTAGCTCTGATGGGTCTAATAATAAAGTATAATGTTAATGCTAACAAGAATCCAGGACCCAACAAGATTTGGGTTCCTAAGAAGAAGTATCTTTTTGCAAGAATATCTAAAGTTTAATCAAACTCCTATTCGGTACTTGGACAGTGGATGTTTCAGGCACATGATTGGAACAAGAAGCCTATTACCCCACAATTGAAGATGGGCCAGAAGTTATCTTTGGAGGATCTTAAAGAGGAAAACCAAGGTCTATGATAAGATATCCAATGACATGATCGCTATTTCTAGGATAGCTTATGTTAAAGGATTGTAGCACAATCTGATCAGCATAAGTCAATTATGTGTTCTTGGCTATGTGATTGCCTTCCACAAGGATGAGTGCCTGATTAAGAATTCTGAAGAGACGATAAGAACTGGCACTAGGAGTGAAAATATTTATTAATTAAATTTCTTATGTGCTAGCTTTGATTCTTATATTTGTCTTATAATTAAAAGTATAACATCTCTTTATGTGCAATGGCATAAGAGGCTGGCTCATATCAACTATAAGACCATCAATAAGCTTCTATCAGAAAATCTAGTAAGATCTGGTTCTATGTGGAAGTGTGTCCAAGAAATCCCTTGTCATGCATGCTAAATGGGCATGCAAACAAAGGCTCATTCAAACCTATTAAGGTTAAGGACTCCACTAGATATTTATATCTACTACACATGAATTTGTTTGGTCCTATACCAATTCACAGCTTAGGAGGAAAATTCTACACCTTTGTGATTGTTGATGATTACTCTAGGTTCACTTGGGTGTTCTTCCTTAAAAAAAGTCAGGCACTCTAGAAATATTCACTAGCTTTGTCAAGCAAATTCAGAACAAAATGGGCAATTCTGTTGCCAAGATCAGGAGTGATCATAGAACTCAATTTCAATTTTTGTGCCATGACTAAGTTATGTAAAAGTCTAGGTATCTTTACAATAACTCCATAATAAAATGGAGTTATAGAGTGAAGGAATAGAACCCTAATTGAAGCTTGTAGAACTATGCTGAGTGACTCCTCACTCCTAGAAACTTTTGGGCTGAGGCTATCAACATAGCTTGCCATGTACAAAAAAGGGCCATAATCAACAAGAATCATAATAAGTCTCCTTATGAGCTTGTTAAAGGTAGAAAACCAACTTTAGCCTACTTCAAGATCTTTGAAAGTAAGTGCTATGTATTGAATAATGGGAAGCACGATCTAACTAAACTTGTTGAAAAAGCTTATGAAGGGTTTTTTGTTGGATATAGTTATTATAATAGAGCTTCCAAGATATTCAACAAAAAGACCAAAGTAGTGGAAGAATCAATTCATGTTGTATTTGATGAGACCATGTTGATCTATAAAGGCCTACCTAGTTCTTCTAGTGTTGTAGGTGTTGATGGAAGGTTGAAAAAGACATCCATCAATGAACAAAGAGAGAAGGGTGAACTAACCTCACATGATGAACTGATTAAGGATGGAAGCATTCCCAAAGAATATGAAAATGATGCTGCTGAAAGGACATAACAAGATGAAGCCCCAGCTAAACCTGAAGCACAAGAAAATGCAGGAAGATTACAAATTGCAATAAGTCACATAATATATCACCATCAAGATCAAATCATAAGTGACCTGGGTTAAGTGGTTCAAACTAGGAGAAGTGCAATGAATGAAGTGCTCCACCTAAGCTTTATCTCTCAAATAGAGCCAAATAAGTGCCCCACCTGAGCTTTCTCTCTCAGGTAGAGCCAAAGATGTTTGACGAAGCCAACTCAGATCCATCCTGGATGTTGGCCATGCAAGAGGAACTGCATCAATTCAAGAGATATAAGGTTTGGAAGCTAGTACCTAGGCCTCACAACCATAATGTCATTGGGACAAAATGGGTATTCAGAAACAAGCTAGATGAATAAAGAATTATCAAAAAGAACAAAGATAGACTGGTTGAAAAAGGGTACAAAAATGAATAAGGAGTAGACTTTGATCAGACTTTTGCAATGGTGGCTAGATTGGAAGCTATAAGGTTGTTTCTAGCAATTCCAGCTCACAATGGGTTCAAGGTTTATAAAATGGATATGCAGTATGCATTCCTTAATAGAGATTTAAAAGAGGTAGTATATGTAGAACAACCTCCAGTTTTATAAATTCCTCTCATCCTAGCCATATATTTCACTTAAGGAAAGCATTGTATGGTAAACAGGCACCTAGAGCCTGATATAAGACCCTGTCTAACTTTCTCATTGAAAATAAATATTCAAGGGGAAAGATATATAGTACATTATTTCAAAGGGAAGTTAAAGGAAAGATTTTGCTAGTGCAAAGCTATATAGATGACATTATGTTTGGATCTACAAATGATAATCTTTGTAAAAAGTTTGCTAATCTTATGCAAGGGAAATTTGAAATGAGCAGCATGGGAGAGCTGAAGTACTTCTTAGGGCTACAAGTGAAATAATCTAAAGATGAGATCTTCATATCTCAAATCAAATTCATAAAAGAGTTTATCAAGAAGTTTGGAATGGAGAGTGCAATCTCTATGAGGACTCTAATAGGCTCTGATGCATCTCTAGAGAAGGATGAAAAAGGGAAGTCTCTTAATGAAACCATGTCTAGATATATAATTAGATCTCTGCTCTACCTGACTGCAAGTAGACCAAACATCATGTTTTCCACATATTTTTATGCTAGGCATCAAGTGAACCCTAAGGAATCTCACTATTCCTTTGTCAAGAGGATTCTAAGATACCTTAAGTGTACACCTAATCTTGGCTTATGGTATCCTAGGAGTAATGATTTTAAGCTAACATGCTTTTCAGATGCAGACTTTGCATGATGTAAGGAAGACAAGAAAAGCACATTCAGGACATTTTAATTCCTTAAAAAAAGGTTGATCTCCTGAAGTAGTAAGAAGTAGTCCAATGTGGTCATATTAACTACAGAATATGAATACATCTCAGTTAGAAGCTGATGTGCTCAATTTCTTTGGATACATCATCAACTATTAGATTACAACATCCAGCTAAGCAAATCACTTTTATTTTGTAATTCATCTAGTGCAATCTC
Source organism: Platanthera zijinensis (assembly GCA_039513925.1). Lineage (NCBI taxonomy): Eukaryota > Viridiplantae > Streptophyta > Magnoliopsida > Asparagales > Orchidaceae > Platanthera > Platanthera zijinensis. Next base: position 151,958,562 of record CM077080.1, on the reverse strand, counting down.
AATTGCCAAAAGTCGAGTATTATACAACAAGACTAGGCACATTGAGATAAGGTATCACTTCATAAGAGAGTATGTATAAAAAGATGATATCTTCCTTGAGTTTGCCCTTACTAACAAGCAAGTGACATACATCTTTACAAAGCTTTTGGATGAAGAGAAGTTCAATTATTTTGAAATTGAAATAGGCATGCTGAATCTAGAATAAATTCAATGCCCAGCCTTTCCACTAGATGATCCACCTTGCATTTTTTTAATATAATGGTTTGCCAGTAGAATCTAGGCTCCTAACAAAGATGCAGACGACAAGCTAAATAAGGAAGAATATTTATTTTATGGTAAAACAAACAAGTAATTAAATTTATATCAAGAAGGATATCAACACACCATATATTCTAAAGTTTTAATTCCTAATACATGTACACGCCATTTGGAATTCTTTTTTATATTGATAAATTAGAAATAACAGGAACACTAGGTTAAATAGTGCTAAAATCCCCAAACGTTGACACCAAGGTTCTCTCACTCTTGCTCCCATTCTACACAAAAAACTTCTCTTCTTCCAACCTCTGCATCATCAATGACGCCTAAGAAAATCTCATCAGACAAGATTAACATCGAAAGTGAGATTGTTAGGGGCGGCTTCAGGAACTGCTCAGAAGAAATATAAAATGTCATCTTCTTACTAATCACGATAAGATTAGAGGTAATCCTATCTGAACCAACCAGAATAGTGCCCATGGCAGTGGAGGAATTTTTCAAGAATGCAAAAGCGAGTAGTTCAGGATCTAATATAAAAACTATAATGCTAAATCACTGTCTTTACATTACTACATGGAGTATTAGCCGCCTTCTAAAACTCCCTACTCTCATAGAAGGTGAGGAGGAAAAGGTAATCTCCAAGGAAGATCATGTCGCCGCCCTGGAATGGTGCAACTACTCTGGAGAAGAGTATGGATCTTTTGATAAGAATGACATGAACCCTCCTGTGAAACTTCTAGCTGACATTATAGGGAGGGCTCTGTTATGTAAACCTGAATCACATGACATGAGATCTAAGGAGTTGTTTAACATTATGACTGCTGTCATACTTATAAAAAGGACTAACTGGATCCAATTGGTTCTAATAAAGTAGACAGGATGTCTGACTACCCCCAACATGGGGAGGATTGTATCTCTGTACCTCTCTAAGAGTCTAGGAGATAGGTCTAATGAGGCACTTAAAGTACAACTACAATACTTAAGAAAAATGGACTAAAAAACAATTGAAAGGTGGGACACACCTTTCAACAAACCTAAAAGGGAAGGAGCATGCCCCAAGAAAACCTAAGGAGAGGAGAAGGAGAAGGATGCTGCAAGTCCTAAGAGAAATATGAATGATAAGAAAAGAAGAGTCAAGAAGAAGGTAGCACCATGTGCAAGTTTGATCCCCTCCCCCATTCATGTTGAGGGGGAGCATACAAGAGAACATCACCTTATAGTTCCTAATCGAATGGTTACTGAAGAACTAGAAAGCATAACCCATATGGAAGAGTCCAAGAGTGTGGCTGAGTATGTGATGATGGAGGTAGGAGAAATTCACCAAGAACTTACTGCCCATGGTAATATTGAGTTGAATCTTGGAGATGTTCATAAGGAACTTGCTCCTCAATATACTGTTATAGAAATTCTGGAAGCATCCATATTTCACACTGAAGTGGTGGAAGGAGAAAGCCACCAAAATATCATTCTCCTAGGTATAATTGAGGGGGAGCTTGCTCATGAGGACTCTGCCCAATAGACTGAAGTAGTAGAATATACTGATGAAATTCAAGGGGAGTCAAATATGGATGACTATACCTAAGGTAAGATTGTTATGGAAGAGGTGGAGAAAGGGATCTATAAAGTGGTAGCTTTTACAACCATAATTCCTCCTGCTGAGCAAAGTTCTACAGAATTCATCCCCACTGGCAAGGAGCTAGTTTTGTGGAAGGAAAAGAGGGTGTTGGAAGAAATTTATATTGTCAAGGGGACCTCACAAAAATCAAATCTTGATTATCTATATGAAGATTATGAGTCTCACACAGGACCATCCTAAAGACCCACTAAAGAAGAGCTCTAAGCCTCCACCCACCCACCAAATGAGGAACCGAGTTCTTTCATGGCTTAACTCCAATAGATGATGAATAAACAAAGGAAAATGATAGAAGTTTTTATTGAAAGGTCAGTGCAAAGGATAAGAAAGGAAATGAATGAGAGGATTTAGCTATGGTACAGGAGATGCACTATCTGAATACCCAGACACTACAATTCTTCATGAAAGCTGAAGCTATTATAGATTTCACACCCAGGCAAAATGACATGACTCATCGGGGCATTAAGGCCGTGATAGATAATCAAGATACTACTAAAAATAATCTTCACCTGGCTTTCCAAGCTACCAATAATAGGATGGATGATAATATAATGGCTATAATGGAAATAATTGATTTTTGCACCCAACTACTTGATTGACACCTCCTCCAAAAAAAGAACACCTTGGTAGAAGGGGTCAACATGCTAAAAGAGTACATTAATGAAGTGCAAGAATCCATCAGCAAATCCACATTTGAAGAACTTAGAAAGGGGGAGAATTTTATAACTAATTATTCTGCACATCAAGCCATCTAGACCACCAATACATTCACTGAAGCTCTAAATTTGGATTCACTGCAATATTCCTTACAACGATTCATTCAAGAATCTTATCCAGCTTCAAACTATGATTACATCCCTCTAGAGAATTATGAAGAAGCTTGGAAAGAATCAGCTAAGCAAGGAGAATCCTCTTCTAGAGAAAGGAGGGCTGATCAGCCCCAAGAGGAAATCATGCAGGCTAGGCAGAGAAGAAGGATTGAGACCAAATAGTAGCCAAAAACAAATCCAATAATTTAGAAAACAAATAAAAATAAGAAGTTTAATGCCTGATGAGGAGCAAACTCATCATGATAATCTATATATGTTTGAAGTAGAAAACTTAAAACAATAAATAAATGAATTAATTGAAGAAAAGAAAATTGTAAAAGATAAGCTAGCAAAAGCAAAAGTCTTTGAGGACTCCTTAAATGGAAGAAGTCAAAAGCTCAAAGACATATATGAGAATCTCACAATGAGATTTAATCACTTAGTATAGTGCTTAGCCTACAAGCTCAGGAAAAGCTTCCAACACAATAACTTGGAAGAATCAATTAGCTTTCTCTAAAGTCAAAGAACAACAACCCATCATCATCATAGAAGATTACCCTGAAAAGATTATTATGTTTAATAAGGTTAGTTCACCTAAAAATTTAGGTAATTTTGAGAAGAAATCCATAGACAATAAAGCCCCAAAATACAAAAATTCTGCATGCTGTGAAAAGCATCGACTTCATATCGACGTAACTATGTAGATGCGTCGAGTTCAATTCAACACAAGCATAAATTAATGTTGATCTCATATCAATGCAACCCCACATAAGCCTCGAGTTCTAGTCAAAGCAACTTTCATATACCTAATTTTTAATAGATTTAATACAACTATATTTTCTGATTACCATTCTCATAAACATGAATATACTAATTGTTTGAGAAAAGGTCATGATCCTAGAAGCTATTAGTTTAACATACCAACAATCTTTTATCCAAAGGTGTATGATGAAAGGTCTGCGTATACATTCATCACATCTGATAATGGTAAGAAAAGCAATGGACCCAAGGTAACCTAGGTCCCATATAATGTTTAGTTTTTTGTGTAGGTGAGGTACTGTCCTTCCATAAACCAGCTGTGGTACTTGTACAGTGACTACTCTATTCATATGATTGGACATAAAGAACTACTGGAACACTATAAGGACAAGGATAACTCTAAGGTAATTCTTGGGGACTCTAATTGTAGTCAAACTAAATGTTATGGTCTGATCAAAAGTGGAGACATTTAATTCTCCAAAGAAGCCTATGTTGAAGGGCTTCAACATAATATTATAAGCATAAGTCAACTTTTATAATGATGAATATAAAGTGGCATTCACTCACAGCCTATGCAAATTAGTCAACACTAAAATAGATGTAATTGTGCTATCTCGTTTTAGGAAAGACAATATATATATATAGTTGACTTCAACTCAAATGCAAAAGAAATCTGTCTATTCAATTCAAACATGGACAAAAAAAAGCTTTGTCAAAGGAGGTTTGGTCATCTTAACCATAAGACCAGCCTGTAAATTATAATTTAGTTAAGGGCTTACCAAAAGGTAAGTATAGGAAATTGAATCCACATATAGCCTGTCAACTAGGCAAAGAAATTAAAATATCATTCAAACCAATTATTAAGAATGGTTCACCTAGAATTCTATATTTATTTCAGATGGACCTATTTTGTCCAATCTCAACTCAAAGCATAGGAGAAAAGTCTTATACTTTGGCAATTGTGGATGAATTTTCTAGATTCAGCTAGGTGTTCTTTCTAATTGCTAAGTCTGACACCTTTTAGATCCTCTCAAGATTCATTAAATAGATTCTGTAATGTTTCGATTCGCTCTAGGCCCCTTGTGCGTGTTTTTGGTGTTAGGAGAGCTGGTGTAGGCTCAAAGAGGTGCAAGAGATCAGGTGCGCACTCACGAGGAACAAGGAAATAAGCTAAAAACTTGTGTTCAGCTTGACATGGGTAGGGACACGGGCGTGTCCCTACCCATATTAAGTGGCATTGAGTGACTATGGTGCTGAGTGATTTTGAAATGGCGTTGAGTGGTGTGTCCTGAGAAGGACACGGGTAGGGACACAGGCATATCCCTACCCTTGTTCAGTGGCATTGAATGGTGTGTCCCGAGAAGGACACAGGTAGGGATACGGGCGTGTCCCTATCCGTGTTCAGTGGCTTTGAGTCTATCCAGAGAAGGACACGGGTAGAGACACGGGCATGTCCATACCCGTGTGCTCCAAGGCAACAAAGAAGAGAAGTGTCCCAACCAGGACACGGGTATTGATACGACCATTACCACATCCATGTCACCTGGACACGGGTACCGACATGGGCGTGTCAGTACCCGTGTATGAGCATGAAACGCCAGTCAAACCGCTGATGACGTTTCACTAGGACTGAACATGGGGAAGGATACGGACGTGTCCCTACCCGTGTCACTTCTGTATAAAAAGGAAAAAGTGAAACCATGGTAATATCATTTTCTTCCCAAACCCTATTTTTCTGGTGGGAGATTTATGGAGTAGGAGATCTTGCTGGAGCAAACCTTGAAGGAGGAGAAACGCCACCGCCGTCAAGGAAAAAGCGATGCCTCCGAGGAGGATGACAAGATCCATGGCCGAAAATGGGGGTATCGCTGGAAATGAGGTGAGCTTCCTCCCCTCTCCCTTGGTGCTAGATCCATAGATATTCTTAGACAAGACATCGACTCAAATGAGTCTTGATGTGTGAGGAGAAGGTTTCTTAGGAAGGCCTATCTAGAACTTTTGTTCTAATGACTAGTCATCTTCAACCTCCCCTTCTTCAAAGTGATGATGGGGGTGGTTTCGTGAAGAGGAATGGCCTTGAGAGGGAGAATAAGGGTGGAGGAACTTCTGTTTGCAATTTGGGGTGATCGGCTTGAGGAGGAAGATGAACTGATGTTGTTCATTCCGCTTCAAGATGCGTGGAGAATCTGTGTTCTGCACGCAACGACCTTCTTGGCTATTTTCAGGCAAGAAATGGTCCGATATGGGCTTTCTCCTAAACACGGCAGTTGTAGCCCTTGATATTACCTTTCCAACGAGTGGTTAAATGCCTTCGGGTGAAGCCTGTAGCCACATGAATTTCTGATCGAAGTAAGGGCTGTAAACTAAGCGCAAAGAAATTGTATTCTGTACGCTGTAGGATTTGAAGCCAATTTCATGTGGGTATAGTCTGATATGGGTTGCCGGCTGAACATGAAAGTTGTAGCCAGTGGAAATACCTTTACATCGAGGGGTTAAACGCACTCACCGGATTCCTGTAGTCATAGGAATCCTTGGTTGAAGTTGCTGTCCAGATTTATTCTGCACTTAAATTTCTGGGTAGTGTATAACATGGATTTATATTTGGTGGAATTAATGTTGCAATCTAACTCGAGGTTCGGGTGAACTTTTTTGTAGTAATCATCATTGTGATATGAAGGTTGAAGTTTATTAATTTGAATTCATATAACGAGTTGTGAAGAAAGCTTAATTGAACGAAAGGGCATAATATAAATTGGTAGACTATCATTTATGCGTATTGTTTTATATCATGTTGAAATCATTAGGAAGGACATGTAGATGAATAAACTATGGCCATGATGTATGTTGAATTGATAGAATGAAATTTAGTGGTCCGCTGTGTTGAGTGTCGTATCCCTACGGGTAGCATTGTGGAAGTTAGTAAGTGCGGCATTGGCTGTCACTAGTTGGTATGGTGTTGAGATGAGTAAAGTTGGACGGTTGGGCTTGTCCCTCGGTGTTCATGTCTCGGGGCTCCTTCCGTGCCAAGTGGATGGTTGGGCTAGGTACTCGTGCTTTCTCCGAGGCTCCTTCCATAGTACAGTGTTGTGGAATTGCATACGGTGTGAGTCGACACGCGGTGTCGTAATCCTGGGTTAAGGATAGTGTGGCAGGTCTACGGGCTTGCCAATCGTCACACCGATGGGAGTTGACAGATAGACTTTAGGCAGTTGGGCTTGTCCCTTGGTGCTCATATCCCGGGGTGCAATCTGTTCCAAGTGAACGGTTGGGCTTGACCCTCATGCTTATTTCCGAGGCTCCTTCCGGGTCACACCATAGGCTAGTTCGGGTCTAGGATCTTGGTGCACATCTACTCGAGACACCTGCTGAGCCATAGTACGCATGTGAGCTCCGCTATTATATTCTTAGCGTTGAGGCATACGGTGGCCTAAGTGAGGTAGTGTGGATACCCACTTATTAGTAGAAGTGCCCGTTCTACTATCACATTCTGGCCACGACGGATGATGCCTGAGAGATTATCTACCTGCTCGAAAAGTGGGAACTATAAGTCTGTGTCGACATAGCAACTGCATGTGCGTGAACTTGGGTGAGTCATTGGATCGCATACATAACATTGCACCTCATTACATACACAATACCCTCATCGTATAAGTTTGTATGGGCACTCCTATACGATAAGTTACTTACTGCTGAACGAACCTCAACCTATATGTCTATATGGGCATTCATATAAGTTGAGTTACCTTTGCTATTGTTTTACTCATGTGCTGTGATAGATTGTAGAAATGCTAGAATAACTTATTACTTGATTATACACTGCTTCATATACGTAGTGATACCATACCTATACCACTTGCTTGTTCAAACTCCTACTTTATATAGTTATATTGTACCCTGTCCCTTTCTCCGCCCGGTGCCGAGGAGTCGCCATGGGAGCGGATGGGAAGCCACTTAGTCTTTATGACTAACAGTTGCTACGTCTTCCTTTTTAGGAGGAAATCCCGTAGATGGAACAGCAAGTCATGGAGCCGGTCAGCCAGGCCAGGACGATAGGGCCTGAAGGGACGGTGTCGTCGCTACCGTCTGTTACAGATATGAGTATATGAGAGTTTTGTTGTAGCCCTTTGGGGCAACTTTATAGCTGTACTCTGATTTTGTAGAAGCATGTTTAGCTTCTCTATTACTGTACTTTTGGACTTATAGCTTGTGTGGATTTTATTTCTTTATATTAGTTTGGTTGGGTTGGTATATATATATTGATATTGGTTGTAGATGGCAGAATAGGCATCTTGTGGTACAGGCTAGCCCGAGTGTTAGTGCTACCCCAAGGCGGTTGTTCTGGGCATAAGAACCCTCTCGTGCCATGTTTTGTGTTCCGGGAGGAGGTCTTATAAATGGTATTAGTTTGCCACGATACTCAACTAAAGAAGTCATTCAACAATGGGCCACTCCTGTTCGACTAGTTAGTTTGGGGACAAACTGACTTAGCAGAAGTAGTGGTGTGCCCATATGTAATTCACACTAAGTTTGTCCAACTCTGACCTTAAGATTAGCAAAACTTACCGTAAGTTTGCATTCTATGTATAGATTCCAGTGCGTGTTGAGCCGTTTGGGGGCACTCCTGCCCCTTCCATACCCACTCAGTTCCAACAGTCCGAGTTGGGACAGATGCTCACTGCCATCTTGGATTCTTTTAGGGCACAGCAGCCTCCGGTGCTACAACAGGCCCCGAGCTCTAACTGGCTGAGCGCCTTCCGGGCTCTCTCCCCTCCCACTTACCTTGGGACAAAGTCAGCCGTGCGCATGGAGGAATGGCTTGACACAGTACATGAGTTATTGGTTGGTATCCGTTGTCCAGCCAACATGGCTGTGTCATTGGCGTTGTCCACCTTGGAGCTACATGCTAAGAGGTGGTGGAAGTCACTCATGGGCTCCACCTTTTAAGGCCGAGTCTATACAGAGATAAGTTAGAGCGAATTCTCGGATGTTTTCTTGGAGCATTTCATTCCTTCATCCGCTCGAGATTAACTTGAGGAGAGGTTTCTTCTACTAAAACAAGGATCGATGACGGTTACGGAATACCAGTGAGAGTTCAAACATCCCGCAAGGTTTGCGGACTCATACGAGTTAGATGATAGAGGTTATGCCAAGCGTTTCTACAAAGGGCTACGAGATCCCCTAAGGCAGGACCTTTGGTTTATAGCGGATGCTAACTTGGCGGATATTATCGATATGATATTAAGATTGGAAGCGGACCACTTAAGTAGTGGTAAGAGACCTGTAGAGGGCATTATGGAAGCTGGCCTGAGCAATATAAGAAGACAAGAATTTATTGGAGGAAGAGGATATAAAATAGGTGGAGGGCGTGTCCACCGAAACTATAGGGTGGAGCATCCGGTTCCACAACTGCCCGCGTTACCTCCACCGCCACAGCCTCAGCAATTTCAGCAACTCGAGAGGCGTCGTGGGCTGGTGTGTTTTGAATGCAACCAACCGGGTCACATTCGACACTATTGCCCGCAATTGTTTGAGAACGCCCCTCCCGCTCTCCCTCTGGCGGCCCCTCGAGGGCGGGGTTACATGCGTAGTCGAGGACAAGGACCGCGAGGAGGTAACCCCTGCCCTGCCCAGGATCAAGTGTACGCGCTTGATATGGAACAAGAACGGAATCCCCAGAATGTTATTGCAGGTATGTGTAGTAAGCATTCATGTTTTCTGTGTTAAACTTAAGTTGCTTACGACATACTAGCTATCTAGAAATAAGTTTTGATTAATTGTACTTAGGCACCGTGATAATTGGCAGAAAGACGGTCTATGCGCTGTTCGATACCGGTGCCTCACACTCCTTTATTGTCGAGGATTTCATTAAGGACATGGGGGTGTGCAATATTTTACTGGAATAGCCCGACTAGTGCGCCTTCCGGACGGCTCAGATATGGTTACAACCGCTAAGTGCGAGCTTGAGGTACTAATTGAGGGAAGGACTTTCGTTATGCCTGCCACTGTCTTGAAAATGCCGGAATTTGACATCATTCTGGGCATGATGTGGTTGGACTGGAACTTTGCAAGGATCGACTGTGCGGAGAAGCGGATCTATTTGAGACATGGAGACTCCGACGTCATCTTCCAAGGTATTAACTTCGAACCTCATCTGACATTATCATCCGTTCAGGTTGTAAAAGCCCACATGAAGGGGGATGAAGTTTTTATGATCTGGTTCGAGTTGAAGGAAGTAGCATTGGACATAAAAGACGTACGGGTGGTGTGGGACTTCCACGAGGTATTTCCTGAGAAACTGCCTTGATTTTCCCTGCATAGAGAGGTTGACTTCAAAATTAATCTCGTACCGGGTGCCAAGCCTGTATCCAAGGCCCCTTATCGAATGGCCCCGAAAGAACTTGCGGAGTTTAGAGTTCAACTACAAGAACTGGTGGAGTCAGGGTTTGTTCTCCCCAGTTCATCACCCTGGGGAGCCCCTGTATTGTTCGTGAAGAAGAAGGATGGAACCCTGCATCTGTGCATAGATTATCGGTAACTCAATTGGTTGACGGTGCAGAACACTTACCCGCTACCTCGGATCGACGAGTTGTTCGATCAACTAGTGGGAGCGCATTGGTTTTCTAAGATAGACTTGCGCTCAGGGTATTAACAATTGAGAATACAAGAAGGGGACACCAAGAAAACTGCCTTTAGTTCAAGATATAGGTTGTATGAGTTCACCGTAATGCCGTTTTGGCTCACAAATGCCCCTTCGGCTTTCATGAGCCTGATGAACAAGGTATTTGAGCCCTATTTGGAAATCTTCGTCATTGTTTTCATCGAAGATATCCTAGTATACTCAAGGACAGAGGAGGAGCATGGCGAGCACCTTGCCTTGGTGTTGAAGAAATTGAATGAGCACGCCTTGTAAGGAAAATTTAGCAAATGCTAATTTTGGCTTAAGGAGGTTTCCTTCTTGGGTCATGTGATCAGTGGGGCTGGGCTAGCTATGGATCTGGCCAAGGTGCGTGCCGTCAAGGAGTGGTCGCCTTTGAAGTCAGTGGCCGACGTGCGGAGTTTTCTTGGACTTGCCGGGTACTACCACAAGTTCGTAAAAGAATTCTACAAGATTGCCCTACACTTACTTCTTTGACGAAGAAAGGAGTGCCGTTTGAGTGGACACCCCAATATAAAGTGGCATTCCAAGAGTTGAAGGATAGACTTACCTCTGCCCCCATCCTTGTCCTTCTGTCTGGGAAGGAAGGATTTCAAGTTTACACGGACGTGTCATATCAAGGGTTGGGAGCGGTATTGATGCAGCATGAGCACGTGATTGCTTATGCTTCAAGACAATTGAAGAAGCACAAAATTAATTACCCAGTTCATGATATGGAGCCGGTAGCAGTGGTGTTTGTCTTGAAGGTTTGGATGCATTATTTATACGGCGTCCACTGCGAGATCTTTTCAGACTACAAAAACTTGAAGTACGTTCATACTCAGGAGTTAAACTTAAGACAAAGGCGGTGGTTAGAATTTCTATGCGACTATGAGTTCACCTTGAACTACCACCCTGGAAAAGCGAACTAAGTAGCTGATGTGTTGAGTAAAAAAATACCAGGCTCGAGGCCAGAGTCTCGGTTGATGAGTATGGAGTTGGCTCAGATGATTGAGGAGATGGATATTACTTTGATATTTAAGGCTCCTTCGACAGAATATATGGAGTACTTGGCCAACATGAGCATAGTTTGTGATATCCAGGACTAGATCCGGGTGGATCAAGGAGTTGATGTGGGCTCTAGCTCTGACAATCAAGTCAATCGAAGACGGGACTGCCGACGAATACACACTAAAAGACGGCCTCATTTATTTTTGCGGCCTGCTCTACATTCCCAAGGGCGGTAAAATCCGGGAGTATATCTTGAGAGAGGCACATTGCCCTCAGTATTTAGTGCACCCGTGAATTAAAAAGATGTACGTTGGCTTACGGAAGACCATGTGTTGGCCGGGAATGAAGAAGGATGTCCGATATTTTGTTACACATTGTGAAGCATGTCAAAGAGTGAAGGCGGAGTGCAGGGGTCCCGACAGCTTGTTACAGTCATTGCCCATCCCCGAGTAGAAGTTCGAGGATATTTCCATGGACTTCGTACATGGGCTACCTCGCTCAAGTTCAGGGAATGATTCAGTATGGGTGATCGTTGATCGACTGACGAAAGTAGCCCGGTTAATCCTTATGAAGAAGGAGGCTCACGTGGATGTCTTGGTGCGCCACTTTGTGGAGCAGTTTGTACGGTATCATGGCGTGCCTAAGACAATAGTTTCTGACCGTGATGGTCGCTTTACCTCCAAGGAGTGGAAGGCGGTACAGGCGTATTTGGGCTCGCGCCTTACCTTCAACACCGCGTTCCATCCTCAGACGGACGGGCAGTCTGAACGGACCATCCGGACATTGGAGGATCTGTTGAGATTATGTGTGTTGGATAGGGGAGAGCCGTGGGAAAGGCTCATACCCCTGGTGGAATTATTCTACAACAATAGCCATCAGGCGAGCATCGGCATGGCGCCCCATGAAGCCCTTTATGGAAGAAGGTGTAGAACCCCCTTGTCTTGGGTGCAAGATGAAGTCCCGAAGACTTTGGGAGTTGAGTATATAGATAACACTCATGCAGTGGTTAGGCTGATACGGGATCGCATGTTAGAGGCTCAAAGTCGGCAGGCGAAGTATTATAATGCAAGGCACCATATGGTGGAGTTTCAAGTGGGTGATAAAGTATTTCCGAAAATCCGGCCAATGCATGGAGTGTCACGGGTGCGTAGTGTGAAGAAGCTCAGCCCGAGGTATGTGGGTCCTTATACTATACTGGAAAGGGTTGGCCCGTTAGCCTATCGGTGAGCTACCGCCCGAGCTAGAGAATCTCCACGACGTGTTCCATGTGTCATCACTTCGGAAGGTGCTATTACGGCCTTATAAATACATCCCCACAACTGATGGTGTTGTGGTGTCTGATAGGTCTGTGCGACTGGAGCCGGTGCGGATTGTAGACAACGAGATAAGAACCTTGCACTGCAAAAGTGTTCCCTTGGTAAAGGTGTTATGGTCTAATCATGGGAAGGAGGAGTTTACATGGGAGCCAATGGATTTGATGCAAAGACGCTACCCGGGGTTGTTTGCTCCAGGTAATTTTATTTAAAAGCATATTTTGTTTTTCTTTATGCTTTACTCCCCATAGCCTTAGCCTGATTTCGGGGACGAAATATTTTATTTTGTTTATAGGATTTGTAACGTTCTGATTCGCGCTAGGCCCGTTGTGCGTGTTTTTGGTGTCAGGAGAGCTGGTGTAGGCTCAAGGGGGTTAAGGCGATCATGTGCGCACTCGCGAGGAACAAGGAAATAGGCTGAAAACATGTGTTGAGCTTGACAGGGGTAGGGACACGGGCGTGTCCCTACCTGTGTTCAGTGGCATTGAGGGACTATGGTGCTGAGTGATTCTGAAATGGCATTGAGTGGTGTGTCCCGAGAAGGACACAGGTAGGGACACGAGCGTGTCCCTACCCTTGTTCTGTGGCGTTAAGTGGTGTGTCCCGAGAAGGACATTTGTAGGGACACAGGCGTGCCCCTCCCCGTGTTCAGTGGCTTTGAGTTTGTCAAGAGAAGGACACGGGTAGAGACACGGGCGTGTCCCTACCCATGTTCTCCAAGGCAAGCAAGACGAGAAGTGTCCCGATCAGGACACGGGTATTGACACGGCCATAACCACGGCCGTGTCACCTGGACACGGGTACTGACACGGGCGTGTCAGTACCCGTGTATGAGCATGAAATGCCAGTCAAACTGCTGACGACGTTTCGCCAAGACTTAACAGGGTAAGGACACGAACGTGTCCCTGCCCGTGTCACTTCTGTATAAAAAGGAAAAAGTGAAACCCTGGTAATCTCATTCTCTTCCCACGCCCTATTTTTCTGGTGGGATATTTCTGGAGGAGGAGATCTTGCTGGAAAAAACCTTGAAGGAGGAGAAACGCCACCGCCATCAAGGAAAAAGTGATGCCGCCGAGGAGGATGACAAAATCCATAGCCGGAAATGGTGGTATCGCTGGAAATGAGGTGAGCTTCCTCCCCTCCCCCTTGGTGCTAGATCCTTAGATATTCTTAGGCGAGACATCGACTCAAATGAGTCTTGATGTGTGAGGAGAAGGTTTCTTAGGAAGGCCTATCTAGAACTTTTGTTCTAATGACTAGTCATCTTCAACCTCCCCTTCTTCAAAGTGATGATGGGGGTGATTTCGTGAAGAGGAATGGCCTTGACAGGGAGAATAAGGGTGGAGGAAATTCTGGTTGCGATTTGGGGTGATCGGCTTGAGGAGGAAAATGAACCGATGTTATTCATTCCGCTTCAAGATGCGTGCAGAATCTGTGTTCTGCACGCAACGACCTTCTTGTCTATTTTCAGGCAAGAAAGTGTCCGATCTGGGCTTTTGCCAAAACACAAAAGTTGTATCCCTTGAAATTATCTTTCCAACGAGTGGTTACATTCCTTCGAGTGAAGCCTGTAGCCACAGAAATGTCTGATCGAAGTAAGGGTTGTAGACTAAGCACACAGAAATTGTATTCTGTACGTTGTAGGCTTTGAAGCCAATTTCATGTGGGTATAGTCTTATATGGGTTGCCGGCTGAACATGAAAGTTGTAGCCAGTGTAAATACCTTTCTATTGAGGGGTTACACGCACTCACCGGATCCCTGCAGTCACAGGAATCCTCGGTTGAAGTTGCTGTCCAGATTTATTCTGCACCTAAATTTTTGGGTAGTGTATAACATGGATTTATATTCGGTGAAATTAATGTTGTAATCTAACTTGAGGTTCGGGTGAACTATTTTGTGGTAATCATCATTGTTATATGAAAGTTGAAGTTTATTAATTTGAATTCATATAACGAGTTGTGAAGCAAGCTTAATTAAGCGAAAGGGCTTGATATAAATTGGTAGACAATCATTTATGCGCATTATTTTTTATCATATTTAAATCATTCGAAAAAACAAGTAGATGAATAAACTATGGCCATGATGTATGTTTAATTGATAGAATGAAATTTAGTGGTCTAATGTTTAGAGTGTTGTCTCCCTACGGGTAGCATTGTGGAAGTTAGTAAGTGCGGAGTTGGCCGTCACTAGTCGGGATGGTGTTGAGATGATTAAAGTTGGACGGTTGGGCTTGTACCTCAGTGTTCATGTCCCGGGGCTCCTTCCGTGCCAAGTGGATGGTTGGGCTTGGTCCTCGTGCTCTCTCCGAGGCACCTTCCATGCCATAGTGTCGTGGAATTGCATGCGATGTGAGTCGACACGCGGTGTCATAATCCTTTGTTAAGGATAGTGTGGCAGGTCTACGGGCTCGCCAATCATCACACCGATGGGAGTTGACAGATAGACTTTGGGCGGTTGGGCTTGTCCCTCGGTGTTTATGTCCCGGGGCACCATCCGTGCCAAGTGAACGGTTGGGCTTGACCCTCATGCTTATTTCCGAGGCTCCTTCCGGGTCATACCATAGGCCAGTTCGGGTATAGGATCTTGGTGCACATCTACCCGAGACACCCGCTGAGCCGTAGTATGCATGTGAGCTCCGCTGTTATGTTCTTTGCATTGAGGCGTACGGTGGCCTAAGTGAGGTAGTGTGGATACACACTTAGTAGTAGAAGTACCCATTCTACTATCATCATCTGGCCACGACGGATGACGTCTGAGAGGTTAGCTACCTGCTCGAAAAGTGGGAACTACAAGTCATTGTTGACATAGCAACTGCATGTGCGTGAACATGGGTGAGTCATTGCATCGCATACATAATATTGCACCTCATTAAATACATAAGACCCTCATCGTATAAGTTTGTATGGGCACTCCTATACGATGAGTTACTTACTACTGAACGAACCTCAACCTATATGTCTGTATGGGCATTCATATAAGTTGAGTTACCTTTGCTATAGTTTTACTCATGTGCTGTGATAGATGGTAGAAATGCTAGAATAACTTATTACTTGATTATACACTGCTTCATATACGTAGTGATACCGTACCTATACCACTTGCTTGTTTATACTCCCGCTTTATATAGATATATTGTACCCTGTCCCTTTCTCCGCCCGGTGCCGAGGAGTCGCCGGGGGAGCGGATGTGAAGCCACTTAGTCTTTATGACTAACGGTTGCTACGTCTTCCTTTTTGGAGGAAATCTCGCAGATGGAACAATAGGTCATGGAGCTGGTCAACCAGGACAGGACGACAGGGCCTGAAGGGATGGTGTCGTCGCTACCGTCTGTTACAGATGTGAGTATATGAGAGTTTTGTTGTAGCCCTTTAGGGCAACTTTATAGCTGTACTCTGATTTTGTAGAAGTATGTTTAGCTTCTCTATTACAGTACTTTTGGACTTATAGCTTTTGTGGATTAGATTTCTTTATATTATTTTGGTTGGGTTGACATATATATATATATTGATATTGGTTGTAGCTGGTAGAATAGGCATCTTATGGTACATGCTAGCCCGAGTGTTAGTGCTTCCCCAAGGCGGCTGTTCTGGTAATAAGACCCCTCTCGTGCCGTGTTTTGTGTTCCTGGAGGGGTGTCTTACAGATTCAATCTGAATTCAATACTCAAGTGTCTATGATCAGAAGTGACCACGATACCAAGTTTAAAATCAGTTATTCTATAGATTTTGTTAGGATGGAGGAATAAGGTAATGTTTTTCATCTTCTAAAACTCCCTAACAAAATGGGGTAGCTTAAAGGTAAAATAGAACCCTAATTTAATCAGGAAGGACATTATTAGCTCAGTCTAACTTGCTTAAGTCCTTCTTGTTTGAAGTAGTTAATACTATCAAATATGTTCTGAATAGAAGTCTTATTTATAAGACTAAGCTGAAGACTCCCTAGGAGCTACTAATGGGAAATTCACCTATAATATAATACTTTAGAGTAATTGGTTACACTTGCTATATCCTTAGTAATGGAAAGAGTCATATTGGAAAATTTGACAAGAAGGCTGATGATGGTATCTTTTTAGGATATTCATAACTAGCAAGGCATATAGATACTATAATAAAAGGACTCTCAAGAAAGAAGATTCTGTGTATATAGTGTTTAATAAAATTAATCCATCATCCAAGGGGGAGTAAACTTCAACCAAAAGTATTTTGTAGTAAGAAGATCCTCTAATTGCTGAGATGGAGCAGTTAACCTTGATTGAAATTGGACAGGGATCATCTAAAGAGCACTATCATTAGCTGGATAGTGTTGAAGATAAATTTGATGATGAAGCACATACTGAAATAAATACCAGTTCAGCTTTAGTCCTAGTTCAAACATAAGAGTAGGTTGCCAACTATCAACTAAGACTATGTTACACTGCTTCCTTTCTCAATATGATCCAAAGAATTTTGAGGAAATAAACAATGATCCCCATAGGATTGTTGCAATGCAGGAAGGGCTAGCTTTGTTTGAGAGAAATAAGGTCTAGACCCTTTTGTAAAGGCCTAGAAATTATTCAATCATTAGAACAAAATGGGTAATAAAAATAAGTTGCATTCCAATGGAGTGATAGTCAGGAATAAGGCCAGACTAGTTGCTCAAGGATGTTGACAAGAGGAAGGAATATACTATAACCAAACTTTTGCTTTTGTTGCCAAACTAGAGGCAATTACGTTATTCCTTATTATGTAATGCATAAGAAAATCTAGGTATATTAGATTAATATCAAGAGTGTCTTCCTCAATATTACTCTCCAAGAAGAGGTCAATGTAGAACAACCTCCAAGGTTTATCAATCCATATTATACTTCTTATGTTATAAGCTAAATAAAGCACTATATGATCTAAAACACACTCCAAGAGCTTGGTATTAGACCTTATCCACTTTTCTTATAGAACTCTCATTCACAAGAGGAAAGGTAGATAAAATACTATTCACTATAACATATAAATAACAATTACTTATAGTTCAAATCTATCTGGATGATATTATCTTTGACTCAACAGACCCAAGACTTTGCATAAGGTATGCTGACCTAATGCAATCTAGGTTTGAAATGAGTAGCATGTGGGAGTTATCTTTTTTCCTTAGTCTCTTCATATCCCAGCCTAAATACAAAAAAGAACTAATAAAAATGTTTGCAATGGAAATGCCTCCAGCATAAAAACCCTTATGGCTACCAATGTTGTTATTGATAAAGATGAATTAGGTCAATTTATTGACTAGAAAAACTATAGAGCAATCTTTGGCTCTCTTCTCTACCTTATAGCTAGCAGGCCAAACATAATGTTTGCTACATATGTATTTCCAAGATTCTAAGTTGACCCCACGAATTACACTGGAGTTTTATAAAGAGAATTCTAAGGTTGCTTAATGGTACACCTGAACTTGGGCTATTGTATCCAACATAATTTAAATTTTAGATAGGAAAAAACTTTAGGAACTCTTCAATTCCTGGGTGTTACGCTGATTTCTTGGTTTAGCAAAAAGCAAACCTTGGTCTCTACTTCTATAGCTAAGTTTGAATGTATAGCTATTGGAAGTTGCTGTTCACAGATATTCTGGATGCAAAATCAATTGCTTGATTATAATTTAAATTTCTCAAACTCCACAATCTTTTGTGATAGCTCAAGTGTAATCTCAATTTCCTTCAATTCAATGCTGCATAACAGAAATAAACATATTTAAATTATAAACTACTGACTCAAGGACAATGGAGAAAAAGGGAAAATATCTCTTGAATGTGTCCACTAAAAATCAATGGACTGACATCTTCACTAAGCCCCTTGATGAAGTAAAGCACAAACACTTCATCAATGCATTGAGTATGCTTGATAATGCACAGTAAACCACATTATAATATGCATTATATGATTTTTTCATCATAATACATTGCTGGGAAAAACAATATAAGACTTAAATATTTTTAAGTCTATACTCAACGTAACGTTGAATACAAGTCGACGAAACATTAACTTCTATGTGATGCAACATCTAGAGCTATCGATTATGAAGTGTTTGAATATTCTCGATGCAACGTCGATATAAATCGACATATGCATCGATAGAAAGACTAATATAGTATTCTCGAAGCTACGCCAAATCTTAATTGATGTAACGTCGACTCAATAGGTGTGCGTAGATAAAATTCCTGAGGTGCGTGGCTTTGTGTCCTAAATCTCAAAGTATCAACTACTTATGCCCAACTTCTGTTATTACTTAATATATCTCTAAACCTCTTCATCTTCCCCGCTCTCTATTTTCTTATTCTCTTTCTCTCCTAGTTGTTGAGTGCTTTTGTAGGTACTCAATGGACACAATGTTGACTGAATTAGAAATAAGGAGTGTGCTTAATAAAGCCCTGATAGAATTGGTTACAGAGTTCACCAAATCTTTTCTAATATTCTCAAAAGACTATTCACATAAGATAATAATACTATAATATTGGCTTAATAATCTATCTGACTCTGTATACCAATTTGAACAACAAATGGAATAATCCCATTGTCCTGTAGAAGTCTTTCAATACCTTTTTAAGGATCTAAAGAAGGGGGAGAGTCAGGGAAGGCTCAGGGATTGTTCTCAAAACATTGACCTTGATACATGCAATTTGAGATTTTAGAGAGACAAAATGAGGAGGTTGCCAATGACATAGTCTCAAAGGTTGAGATGGCTGATCAAATAAATAATAATTAAAGGATCTCAGAGAAAAAGGCTGATCAAATAAATGATAATAACAAGACTTCATTGAAAAGGATGATCCTATGAAGTCTAATTAGATGCCATAGAAACAAATGGACACTGTTTATACTATGTTTGTCCATGGATCTCCTTATATTTTAGAGGTAAAGCCAGCCATTGAGTCCAAATTACTTCAATCTATTCTAGAGCTTGAGAATGGGATGATGATTCCCATTGCTCAAAGGGAGCCAACATCTTAGGGGGATCTCCTCTCTAATGATATACTACTATGCTTGAACTTTCAACTCTATCTCTAGCAAGGTCTACTTTAAAAAAAGCCAAAATGGAATTAGCATACCAAGGCCCAAAGAAAACAATATAAAAAAGATAAATTAAACAAAAATACATCACAAAGATGATCTTCCTAGAACCACAATGGAAGAGTTCAAGGATCTTGAATTAGAAAAGGCTCTTGATAAAATAAGAGAAAAAGATAAAGATGAGTTTGAAGCTGCTGAAAAGGAACAAGCTGATAAGAAGAAAGTCTTTCTGGCAAAATTTAGGACATGAGAATATAAGGAGGTTGTTATTATTGAAAATCCAATTCCATTATTTGATATAGCCTTTGATTTCAAAGATTATACCATAAAACATCATAAAGCTCAAATTGTTGATGTTACATAAGATTGCTATAAGAGAGTGGAAGATCTTGGTTTCAATAAGGATGAACATATTTATATTATATTTGATAAAAATAGACTGATCAATTTTATAAAGGCACCTGCCTCTAGTGTCCAAGAAGCTATAACCAGAGATCTATAAATGGAGGAGTTTCTTGAAGACATCTTTGAATCAATTAATGATTTATTAGCCAAGATTCTGAGTCATGAATATATAATTAATGCATCATCTCATGATGTAAAGGCAGAATTACAAAAGTTATTCAAGATTTATTATGACATTCAACAACATCTAGATGAAGTAAGGTATATCCATTTTCAGTATATTGAAAAGATCTCAATAAAGTAATATACTGCTTTCTCACAATTTCTTATCGATAAAATGTGTGACAGACACTATTTAAACTATAAATTCTTCCAATTAGTGAAAGTTTTCAGTAACCTGCTCATACTTATGTCTATTATTTTCTTTATTCATTAATGTTGTAAATCATTCACTTTATTTTATAAAATTACATTAAAAGCTTTGTAAATTTTATTAAACAAAATAGGGGGAGATTGTTGGGAAAACACTTTTGATTTAACTTAACAAATTATATTATTAGTGATTTTACAACCTAGGATCATTACTTATGTTGTATAGAGAGGGTAATATGGTCATAGATGTCTGAGGAAGTTAGTTGAGTCAAGAGCATGTGGTAGATACACTGAAATTGAGAAGAAAATTAAGAGAAGCTAAGATGCTTTGACTAGAAGTTGAAGCAATTCCGACTAGAAGTCGATGTCACTTTGACTAGAAGTCAAAGAAGCCATAAATATTAAGTCAACACCACTTTAAAATAGAAGAAAACACATGTATCAATATAATATCGATGCAACATCAAATTATAGAGTCAAGTCGACTGGATTTTATTTTAAAGGCAGAACTCGATATTCCTTCTACTTGAAGTCGACGTAGCATCGAGAGGAACTCAGAAAGGAAATAACTAAGGATCTGTTAAGGCTTGTTTCCAGGAAGGTGATATGGAATTCTTTCAGATATTTTATGTCATTGGAAGAGATCTTAAAGGAAAGAATTCTCTACAGATTTCAGAAGAGTTTTTATAGAAGAATTTTGAAGAATATTTCGCGTTTTATCGAAGTAGAATTGGAAGAATATAATTCTATTATTTCTAAAGAAATTCTTTATGAAATGGAGAAATTCAAATTTATTCAAAGAAGGGATATATTCAGATGATTGATAAGCATATGAAACACACATAGATACACATTATTGATACAAGTCGACTTCAACCTTCTTCTTCTTTCTTCTTCTCTGATGTTGCTGCAACAATAACATATTATTCAGTGTGGATCCAAGACTTATAATCCTTAAAACTTCTTCTCAAGTATGGATTCATGATATTGAAGGGATCCAAAACACTTAGTGCCTATAGTTCTCAGATTCTAGTCGAGAGAGGACTCATCTTGATGAAATTTCTTCAATTCATTCATCATCTTTCTTATTTTTCTCTTCTTGTATTATTGAGTAAAATGTTTTTTGAATCCCTCTCCAAAGGATTCAGTCACTAGTTCTAAGAGTCTCCTTATCAAAAGACACAGTTCTTGGCTCAAAATCTCCTTATCAAAAGATCTAGTCATTGGTGGAAGATCTCCTTATCAAAATATCTAGTTGTTGGTTTTGAGTGTCTCTTTTTCAAAAGACTCATGTATTGATATAGTGTATTCCTACTAATGTAGTAGACGAATGGATGTCTCAAATTTTAGGGAACCACTATATTTTTGATGTCTTTAGAGGGGAGGGGGGGGGGGGTTAATAGAGATTAAATATTATCTTAAAATACTTAATTTTAATCACAAAATTTGCATTCATATAAACAATTATTCAGAATCAAATGCAGTAAAGTAAAATTATAGCACAACACAACAAAAAATAAGAAAAAACAAAATTACAAAAGACACAAGAATTATAGTGGTTCCCCCTCAATCTGGGAACATCCACTCTTCTACCCCCTCGGTATAAATTCAACATCACAGTGTCTGAGTCTTTGATTTGGAAACTCTTAGAACCACACCAGATCTTTTGATAAGGAGATCTTGAAAAAATTATAATCTGAGTCTTTTCTCAAGGAGACTCTTAGAACCTCTCACAGAATCCTTTGACGAGGGATTCACAAAACTTTTCACTAATAAAAAGAGTAAAATAAGAGAAAATTTGAGTTAGAATGATTCTTCTCTTTGTGTCCTCTCTTCAGATTTCTGAGGACAATCAATGATGATCTCTAGATTTTCTAATGAATCTCTGAATATCAAAATATTAAAGACTATAAGCCCAATCTCTAGATGATCTTTCAAAATCTTTTCTAAATATGACGTAATTTCCTCTCAAGATGAAGAAGTACTAATTCTCTAGTCAGACTCAACAACTATCAAACCAATCAACTGATATTAGAAGAGATTCAATTGATGATGATGATCTTTCAAGCTTTCTCTATCAAATTCAATCTTCCCATGATCTGCTATATATTTTCTAGATCATTTGCTGATTGATAATCAATTTGATAAATTGTGATAGATCTCTTATCTATATTCTTATTTCTTTGTAACTCATCATATAAATAGATCGACTGCCTCTAACATCTCCAATAATCTGTTATGTAAACCCCTTGTTTATTTAAATCAGATTGAAGCCACAAAACAAATTATTTTAAGAAATCCAGTTGACGTAACATCGAGTTCTAGTCGAAGCAACATCGATATATGATTGTCTGTATGAAAATCTCTATAGTCGATGTTTCGTCGATATCATGTCAAAGCATATAACGATTTAATATTTAAGTACCATTGACTTATCAAAATTAAGTTGCTCTGACTTTTATTTAAAGTAACGTCGTATTACGGTCCACGTTGCGTTTAGATCTAGTCGATGCATATTGGCACTTTATTTTTTTTCTCTTTAATTCAATATGCCTTGTATATATCATTTATATAAATGACACCCTATGACATCTAAGACCAAATTACCCTTTCTATACATCATGAGTAATTGACCTAGGATGTAAAATCACTAAATGTAATTTGTTAAGCTAAATCATAAGGGTTTTTCCCAACAAACACCCATATGAACCTAAAAAATCATCAACAATTACAAGTGTATATAATTTCCCTCCTAAGCCATGAATAAACATAGGACTAAGAAAATCCATGTGCAACAAGTGTAAACACTTGGTGGAATCCTTAACATCAACTAGTTTGAATGATGTCTTTGTTTGCTTGCCCATTTGGCATAAATGATAAGGCATGTATTGTACACATTTCCACTTGGGGCAAGTTCTAACTAAATTCTCAGATAATAGCTTATTACTAGTCTTATAATTAATAAGAGCTAATTTCTTATGCCATTGCACATAGAGAGTGCCTCTATTTTCAGCTATAAGGCAAATGGAAGAATCAGAACTTGAACTTAAAAAATCAAGAGAAAAAATATTCGTACTCTTAGAGCCAGTTAGTATGATCTCTTCAAATTTCTTAATCAGGCACGCATCCTTGTGGAATTAAATCACATTGCTAAGATCACATAGTTAACTTATGCTGATTAGATTTTGCTGCAATCCTTCTACATAAGTACCTTGTGATATTGAATATGCCATTGGAGATCTTACCATAGCCATTAATCTTTCCTCTATCATATCCTCCAAAAAAGGTTTTTTGACCATCTTCCATTGAGGAATATTCAGTCAATAGGCTTCTTTTTCCAGTCATGTGTCTGAAATATTCACTATCCAGATACTAGATAGGAGTGTGGTTAGTCTTTGGACATACCTGTAAAAGGAAATCATTTCTTCTGAGGCACCCAATCTTGTTGGGTCCTAGATTCTTATTAGTATAAAAAACTTGCTTCATCTTCTGACCAACTTGAGGTTCATGATGGACTTCTCCAAGGTTGGAAGCTAACTTGCCAGTAGTTACCCTTGGAACTATTGGGTTGAACCAACAGTCAATGGAAAAGTAGCCAACTTTTCTAGATCACCATTATTAAAACTTATTGTACCTTCTTATTTTTTTCACACAAGGAATTGGATTATTTTTCCTATGATCAACGGGATGTCTGAATGGTACTGCATGGACTCTTTGCATGACATGTGGCGGTGTACTGATTGTGACTTGAATTGCATAGCTGATGTAGGCAATCACGATAAGTTTACTAGTTGCTCAAGTAATATAAAATGAGGAGATTTCCCTGAGTAACAAATCTCAAAGGAATGCATGTTAGGGGTGCGTAATTCTCTTGTATAGAAAACTAATTATAATGATTTAATAAAATGGAGCTTGGATTTGGTTTTGCAAAATTAAAAGAAATTAACTAAACTACTGTGGGTCGCAGGCACCGCGTTGCAAGGTGAATCAAAACTACGTAGACCGCTATATACTGCTTGAATGGAGGACAGACGAGTAGGAACATAGATTGGGTGTAAGTACTGGTGGAGTTGAGGGTCATAACCACATCGTTGCAACATACGCCATAACAATTGCTAGTGCGACAATCAAATCTCAATGCGATAATAAGGAATGACGGATGGAGATGGAAATGGTGGAACACCTCAACACATATAAACTATAAAGAAATCCAAAGATATGGACATAATCATTAACAACAATAGTCTATGAGTACATAATCCACATATATAAAATTGATATAAAAATCAAGTAAACAAAATACAACGAAAGAATGAAGACTCATCGCGGGATCTCGAAAGGAATCATTGGGCTGTGAATACGCATCTTTGGTTGGTCTACGACTGTCGTTTGGGTTAGAATAGGGTTGTCACTCCCTGTTAATTTACCCATCTTCTTCTCTAATCACATTTTCGCCACACCCATTGCAAAATTTCACTTGATGCGGTGACAAGTGCTTCGAATCAAACCTTGGAAGCATAGGACGATGGAGGCGGCCTAAGGTAAAGCCCTAACAGAAGATTTATGGTGGAAGGAAGCCCAGAGCTCCTCCCAGAAGTGGGCAACAGTGAAGGGCAAAATGGGTCAAAATTTGGCAGAACAAGCGTGAAAATACAGAGCGATCTGGAAGTAGTGTTCAACCTTCACTTAAATACTAAAATCTATCAAAAATGATCTCGCACGGTCGCATGCACGGTCGCATGCACGGTTGTGTGTTCTAATTGTGTGATATTTATGATAAATATTTCACTATAGGCTAAGGGTCTGCCCATGCAATTTTCCCTTGTACACGGTTATAATAATCATGTGCGAACAAAAACTCAAGGGTTGAGACGGAACTCATATTTTCAGGCCAAAAGCTCGGCTCATTTGATTTTTTCTCGCACGGTTGAATCCAATAGTTCTTGAAGGAAACATACGACCAATAATAAAATAAAATTTTTAGACAAAGAAGTTCGCTCATGCATTTCTCTCTCACATGGTTGAAATCAACCATGCATGACCAAATCATACAAGAAGAGCAGAACCCATCATTTTTGCACACATGAAAATGAATGGTCTGAATGCCCGTGCGAGAAAGAAAATCACACGATTGTGCAAAATTCACAGAATTTTAAAATGAATTGGGCTCTGCCCCCACATGTCCAAAACTGCAGTACGAGCAATGATAATATAATGGGGAGAACCATGTACTTGCTACCCCCAACAAAAATGAGCGTAATTGCACACCATAATGGGAAGTAAGTGCATTTCATGTGTGAATGAAGAAAAAGTTAAATATAAGCAATAATGAGCAATATGCGAAGTTCATTAGCATGATTATGAGGCCAGCGGAGTTCAAGGAAACTTAAAAAGTTCGGACTAATCACACCTCCAAAGTTACCCATTTGCTCGTCTCGAGCAAACCATCTCCCATGCGGACGAGAAAAACATTAACTGGCATGAAAATTGAAAGGGGGAGTACTGTGCGAATTCACATACTCATGCACGTAGAAATACAATAGAAAAATATTTTAATTATACAAAATAGTTTATAAACATCTATATGCGTTTTGATATTTTATTTATACTGATAAATTGAA
The DNA here is from genome assembly GCA_039513925.1 of Platanthera zijinensis. NCBI lineage: Eukaryota > Viridiplantae > Streptophyta > Magnoliopsida > Asparagales > Orchidaceae > Platanthera > Platanthera zijinensis. The sequence continues at coordinate 151,932,709 of CM077080.1, read as the reverse complement.
TCACAATGAATCCTAGGGTCTTGCGTAGGGAGAAAGTAGACTGATCGCTAAGATGTGCTTTGCCAAATACCAGGGCTCGGGACAACCTCCAAAGAAATCCATCAATGATAGTGACCATAAGCTCACCCGTTCACACTCTCTCATTTGTATTGGTTTGGTTCATTGTGCAAATCAGTAGGACTTGTAGGTTTATAATGGGGCTTGGACTACGATGGGGTATACAAAGATTAACACGAGGGCTTGGCACACCTTACCCAAATGAGCTCGCATAAATAAAAATAACTACACACAAAAACAATATAGGTGCACCACACCCCTAGACTTGGACTTGAAACTATAGGTGTGTGCACTGCCTACTCATAAATACTAACTTCATAATTTTATTTCTTGTATTCTAACAATTTTTTTCACAACTTTTCATTTTTTTCTTTCTCATTTTACTTTTTTAACAACCATATTTAGCAATTTGTTCAATATATCATTTCCACACACACACACACACACACAAACACACACACATACACACACACACACACACAATAAGAACACCACAAAAATGGAAATACAAATACAGCTTAAGATTAGAGTTTGGTGTGCAATTATGATAGGTTTTTTTTGCTTTGGTGATTAGACGGTGGACCTGAATAAAAATTAAGGGGTAGGCACAAAGCGGCTAAGCGAGGATAGAGTGTTAGGTATGGTGCAAAGGCTCAACTAGTCCAAAGAGATGGCCTATATCATGCTCACACAATTGAACTAACCTATACCCAAGCTTCGAGAGTAGATTGGGGAAAGTTCTTAGCCATCGAGAAAGACTATCCTTCCTCCCGACTCGAGCAATATGACTCTAGTGATTATCTACACACATTACATACGCTATCTTCTGATTCACACCAGATTCACCAATTACGAGTAGAATAATTTGTGTTTATGCAAAAAGAAAGATACAAAAATATAAGCATATAGAAAAGTTAATTCTACTCAGATTTCTACACAAGATGCGAGCACTTGACTAGGAGAAATATATGGGTCAACATTTTAATCCATCTCACGATCATAAGACATCAAATTTGAATTTCCCAATCACACATAAGAAATAAATTCAACTCGCGATGCATCAACGGCTAAGAGCGCGCTCATGTGGGTGCTGTTGTGTGTGGTGAGTATGGAAGAAAACTATATAAAACTGAAATAAAGAAAATACTCCGAGCATGCCATAAGAAAATGTGCATGAGAGTGGATAACGATATAACAATGCTCCGCCAGACTTAAGCTATGCAATACAATCCAAAAATATAACAATAAGAATTAAATTAAATGTTATGGGGAGGAATTACCCATGCTCATAAATGAACATACTAGAAGAGTGCATTAATACCACAAAGAGATTCCACATATACATCAAAAATTTCTCCACACCTACGAAAAGTAAGATCTAAGCAACAGAAGAACTAATAAACTAAGATATTATCGTATTAGATAATACAAAATAAGCAAATTTGGGATGTCTCCTAGTAGCCCTTTTGTTTACTGTCCTTAAAGTGGATCAAATACCTGTATTAAAAGTTATTTTAAAGAGAGTTCTCATTGTTCAGCACTAACTAATCTGAGAAAATGAATATCACAGAACATCCACAACTTAGAAGAACAAAAGCAGCAAAAGCAAAAAAAGCCCGGAAAACCTCAACACCTCAGCTATAAGCTGACTGTGGCTCTCCCCAACCACGTGAGATTGGTCGGAGGTGAATGCTTTATAGCCTAGGGGATATTTAACTCCCTTGCCTCTAATCTCCTCCTTCTCGTGTTGGAGGGCGGCGAAATGTGAAGCATGGAATAACTTCTTATGTTTCAACTTCTCCACGGTGGGAGAGCACCAATGATCACATATCACAAGCTCAGAATCAACATCAATAGCCTTAGAATCAGCAAGGGGACTTCATATCCTAACCCCCTATGGGAAATAGATCAACCTATTTCACCTGATTTAATTGTCTAGACATATCATTAAAATTAACAAAAGAATTTAAATATTTTGCAGCCCCGCCCGCTGCATCAGTGCTCAACTTTACGGACATAGCTCACTCTTACTTTCCTTTGACTTGCACCACAAGTATAACATCAGGATCAATTCTAACTTTATCCTATACATCATCAACTTCAGAGTTTTCTCAACCTCATCAACATCATCGATCACATTTATAACACCTAGATCATTCATATCAAAGCTACAAATATTGGAACATGCATTCCGCATCTCTTGGTTTGAGAATAAAAAATCTCAGAGTGTATTTGACCATGTTTATTGTGTGTTTATAATGTGCAGAATTATAGCATTGAAGACACTTTGGTTCCACTTTCTATGACCTACTGCCGGACTCTAGTACTATCGCTTATGCTAGCTATGTAGTCTTACAAGTTGGGGGCGACGTATTTCCTCTTTGACCTACCACTAGGTGCTAATAATACTGCGCTACATTAGCCATGATGACGATCGCCGAGTCAATAGAATCGAGAAGAGCAAGTAGCATCTAGATGGCCTGGTAGTACCGAGAAGTGATGATTGACCAATACCGCGTTGCGCTATCAAAAAGTGGCAAAATAATATTTTAGGATTTTTCCTATTTTGGTGATGCATAGCTAGCAGTAATGCGTGAAAAGAGCTATCGCCGCGCGGTAACCATAGCGCTGACGATAACTCATTTAAAAACAACTATAAAAGCCCACAAATATTCAGCTGATTGAGGAGTAGAAAAGAAAAGAGCTCTGACAGCCCAATGCATACAAAGCTATCGCCTGGCGGTAGCTTTAGGAAACTCCAAATATATCATGATTTGATTGAAAAACTAGACAGAGCATCAAATATCATTTTGAAGGCAAGGAGATATCTTTTTTTTCACGAGCAATAATTTATTTTTAAAGTTGAATGCAAAATCCACTAAATTGAAAAGAAGATAAGGAAGGATTTTGAAGACTTCCCGCTACCATCATGCAGTAGCTCCCTGCATAGCTTTTTATATTTAAAACAACTCAAAATTGAGTTTCAGGAGATGATTTTTCACAAAATTTGAAAGGGGAGTTCGCCTTAGCTGTCTAGATAAAAGGAAGGGCTTTTTCCAACTCATTTAGGAGGAGAGTTCTTCAGAGGAGATCAAAAGGAATTCATTCGCAAGGATTGAAGGCTGTCAACATGATCAAGAAGCCTTCTTCCTAATATTCACGTGGAGGATCCTCGCTATGAAATACTCTCATCAAGTTCACAACTTCACGGATTGGAAGGACATTGTAGAGGAAGACTCTCAAGCCATAAAGATTGAACCTTTGCAAGCAAATTGAAATCAACATCAAGGTTTCTAGTTAGAGGGGAGTTTTCTCTTATTCTTGTATTTTATTTAATCTTTTTGTATTATGTGCAGAGAAATCATTCAGTGTGGACGTTGAATTCCTGGGAGGAGTTCGTGAGAAATTGTCCTGGGAGGCTGTCAGATTTTGGGCAGAAACCTATGGAAATCATCCTAGGATGACGTTTAGATCTGGGATACCTAGAAAGCTCTAAGACCCTTCTGAGGAGGAAGGTGAGGAGCTGTCTTATCAATCTTCTTGGGAAGAAGAGAGAGAGCCAACCATCCTAGAGAAGGGTCGGTATAAAGAATGAAAAGGGATTTTTATTTATTTATCTCCTTGATCTTGAGAAGGATAATGATAGAGTTCCAAGAGAGATCTAATGGAGAGTCTTTGAAAAGAAAGGTGTAAATATATCATATATTGACTTAATCAAAGATATGTATACAAATTTAGTGAGAAGGGTGAGGACATCTGGAGGATTTACACGTGTATTCCCTGTCACTGTTGGCTTACATCAGGGTTCAGCTTTAATCCCTTATCTCTTTACCCTTATCTTAGATGAGCTCACCAGACATATCCAACAAAAAAAACCTTGGTGTTTATTGTTTGGGGATGATATCATTTTTGTTGATGAGATGCACAAGGGTGTAAATGCAAAACTTGAATCTTGGTGAATACTTTAGAAAAGTAGGGTTTTAGGCTGAGCAGGGCAAAGACGGAGTATATGGAGCTTAAATTTAGTAGTACAAGAAGGATAGATTACTTCATTATTAAGTTGGGTGATCAAGATATTTCCCGTAGTGAGTGTTTTAAATATCTTGGATCGATAGTTAAAAAAATGGAGGTATTAATAAAGATGTGACACATAGAATCCAAGCGGGTTGGTTTAAGTGGAGAGGCGTGTCAAGGATCTTATGTCATCGTAAAGTACCACTAAAACTTAAGGGAAAGTATTACAGACTGCAATTAGACCCGCAATGCTCTATGGTTCTGAGTGCTGGGCAGTGAATTGTGTACATGAGCAAAAAATGGTAGTTGCGAATATGAGAATTCTTAGGTGGATGTGTGGACACACGAGATTGGATAAAATTAGGAATGAAAGTATCAGGGATAAGACATGAGTAGCACCAATTGTATAGAATATGGGTCGGTATAAAGAATGAAAAGGGATTTTTATTTATTTATCACCATGATCTTGAGAAGGCTAATGATAGAGTTCCAAGAGAGATCTTATGGAGAGTCTTAGAAAAGAAAGGTGTAAATATATTATATATTGACTTAATCAAAGATATATATACAAATTTAATGAGAAGGGTGAGGACATGTAGAGGATTAACACAGGTATTGCCTATCACTATTGGCTTACATCAATGTTCAGCTTTAAGCCCTTATCTCTTTACCCTTATCTTACATGAGCTCACCAGACATATCCAACAAGAAATACCTTGGTGTTTATTATTTGGGGATGATATTGTTTTGGTTGATGAGACGCGCGAGGGTATAAATGCAAAACTTGAATCTTGGCGAGATACTTTAGAAAAGAAGGGTTTTAGGTTTAGCAGGGCAAAGATCGAGTATATGGAGCTTAAATTTGGTAGTATAAGAAGGACAGATGACTTCGTTATTAAGTTAGGTGATCAAGATATTTCCCGTATTGAGTGTTTTAAATATCTTGGATTGATAGTTCAAAAAAAATGGAGGTATTGATAAAGATGTGACACATAGAATCCAAGCAGGTTGGTTGAAGTGGAGAGGCGCGTCAAGGATCTTATGTGATCGTAAAGTACCACTAAAACTTAAGGGAAAGTTTTATCATACTGCAATTAGAACCACGATGCTCTATGGTTTTTAGTGTTGGGAAGTGAATTGTGTACATGAGAAAAAATGGTAGTTGCGGAGATGAGAATGCTTAGGTTAATGTGTGGACACACGAGATTGGATAAAATTAGGAATGAAAGTATCAGGGATAAGACATGAGTAGCACAAATTACAGAGAAGATGCGATAAGCTCGTCTAAGATGGTTTGGATACGTACAAAGGAGACCATTAGAGGCACCCATTAGGCATGTGAGAGTCTAGTCACTAGGCATGTTAAATGATGGAGGGGTAGACCAATAAAGACTTGGAATGAAACTGTAAGGAAAAAAGATTAAGTACTTAGGCATTGGTGAGATTATGACAAAAGATAGGGCATAATGGCGACAAAGAATGCGTATAGCCGACCCTACTATAGTGGGATAAAGGCTTGAATGTTTTTGTTGTTGTATCGCCTTGATCTTAACATCATACAGTCAAAGTTTTGTAATCCTCTTTATTGAAATAAAAATCATGTTTATCCTTTTGTTTTATTATAATTTCATTTCATGTCATGAAACACTTTATGTAATATCTCTCTATTAAAGCCTCAACTCTAAGTATATTAGAAATTGTTTCTGGTAAATACACTATAGGATTTCATCTTCTGGTAGTAGTGCTCGGCGGTAATACTTACAGTTGGCTGTAGCGAAGATCAATTTTATTCTCACCTATTCGAAACAATCGCTAGTATAATATTTTCTTCAGATATAAAATATATCCTTTCGCTATAGTATATTTTGAAACTTCATAAAGTCATTCTTATATTTTTAAGTAAGATTTAAATTTCCTTAAAGCCCTTATTCACCCCCTCTGAGGGAACCATTGTCACAACCCGCATTTTCCCCGCATTTAAATGATATATCGGAGTAAAAGAAAACACGCGTCGTGATGCCACACCATATAGGGGATAACTGCAGACGCTCAGGCAAGAATACCCGAACCAAACACTTTATATGAAATCCTCAAGTTATTATGAAGAAACTGTAATTTAAGTTAAGTTTTGATATCTTTATCCCTCGGCTCAATGGATCAACAAGTCCACAAGTGAAAACATGAATATACACTGTGGAAAATAATTTGTTTATATTGATTAACATCCTACATGAGCATAAACATCCAAATAGGACAACTCATGATATGCATACCTATAGATTTAATATAAGTATAGAAATAACTTTTATATTAGTTAAAATATAGTGACTTTGGTTTAAAACAATGCTATGAATGAGATAGTCAAATTGATACTTTATACTTTTTAAAAGTAGCTAACATGCAATCCTAGCACAAAACCTTCTTAGAGAGCAAGTAAAACCAACCAGTCATCAAGAAGAGACTAAGCAGCTAGCAAATAACTTTACAATATAGAAACTTCAGTGAGCATCAACAACCTGACACAAACCCACCAAAAAGAAACATGTGTCTCAAATAAACAATAAAATAACAACACTACCTCACAATGGTGAGGAAAAGACGACTGTAATAGCTGCATAACACCAACAACCACCAACCCTAGCCGCACAACCATCTACTGCTCCAAACCTGAGGCATTCCAAAAAAAAGAACACCTCAGCAACAGTGTACAAGTGGCAAAGAGAGATAAGTTTCAAATGTAAGTAAAAGAGTCAAAGGATTACCAACCCAAACAGGAATAGCTGAAATGAAAACATCAACACTCAACCACAAGGTAATAAGTAAGAAAGAACTCACAAGGGGTAGATATCCCAAGCTGCACCAAGTGCGAAAAAGATCTATGCTTTATAAAACATTTATATAAGTAAATGTATAAATATACATAAGAGTAGCAAACTAATCATAGAATGAACATAAACAACGAGAAAATCTGGCACCTGCGGTGGTGGTCTCCTCCTCCACACACTAATAGTAAAAACTTCATGAGGGCCTAAGGAAAGGTGGTCTCATTTATTGACACACCCATGACCGGCAAAAAACCGACACCTGAGGTGGTGGGAACCTACCTAACACACCAACAGTCACAAACCCACACCGGGTAAATACACCCGGGCAAAGATTCAAAAAATAGGTTACTGTGGTGGTGGTACATTCCACTAACACCCACATCCACAAATAGTACAAATATCCACACAAAAACCTATAAAACCTCAACCAAAAACACAGGTTTACTCCAATGAAAATAAGGAAGAAAAACCACAAGAAAATCATCCTAAGGCCAAACTCGACGAATTTGACTCATTTCGACAAGAAAATTCTTAGTCCACACTGATTCGTCGAGTATACTCGATGAATACAGCAGACACTCAACAAATTAAACTTAGCAAAAAGTTTGTTAACTTGATGCACAATGAATTGGCGAAAATAACCTAAGTTCACGGAAATTTATCGAGTATACTCGATGACTCGCTCAGTCCACTCAGCACCTGGACCTAACTCCATGGGTTTACTTCACTCAATGCCTTCACTCGAGGCCTAGCTAAGTCCACTCAGCACACTTGATGCCAAAGACATAACACTCAAAGCACTCAACACCGTCTTGTTCACGCGACGCTCTCGAAGCCAAACTGCCAATACTCGACAAATTTGTCGAGATTACACAACAAATTAGACTTAGCCTCACAGGCACCCAACTCTCTCGATGCCAAAACCAGATCACTCAACGCCAAGCCTAATACTCAATGAATCTGACTTAAACTCACAGATCACCTGACGCACTCGACACCAAGTCAAATTCACTCAACCCCAAGGCTGATAATCGACGAACTTGATGCCTAAACTCAACTAATGTAGAATCACTCAATGCCAAGACTAATACTCGACGAATTTGTCAAGATTACTCGACGAATCTGACTTAACTCAATTCCTAGCCTATTCGATGATTTTGACTTAATCCAAATACCTAAACTTGACGAATTCCCTCAGGCTGATCCCACCATATTCGACGAATTTAAACTTAAGCTAATTGTCATATACAATGAATTTTACTTAGGCTAACTGTCATCTAATCGACAGGTTACACTTAGGTTAGCTCAACCAAAATCGGCGAATTACACTTAGGTTAACTTCACCATAAATCGACAAATTTATTCTAACCAGACTCAACCCTTTAATAAAATTACCTTGGCCGGAAATCCTACACTACTCAACAAATCGACGTTGGCCGACCCTTTCACTACCCCTACATTCTAAGGAGGGAAGGAAATGAAAGGAATGAAAAAAAAGCAAGAACAAAATAGCAAGGGGAAGATTCATCACTTGCCTCAAGCTTCCAGAATTTGGCCTTACGAGCGCTCCTCCTTACGGATCCGGACGCAAGAACACCTTGGCTACACTTATTGAAACTTTTCGGGGCAAACAAAGGTAAAGATCAAAAACCCTAATGCCAAAAATACAAAAAATGGGGAAAACTTACCGCACACACGTAGATCTAGGCGAGAGCTTTCCAAATCTACCCTCCAATGACGATTCCGAGCACCGGGACGCCTATAGATAGCGGTTGAAGCATTGTGATGTCTGCCGTTTTCTCTCTTCTGTGAAACGGTCTGACGGCTTGGGAAGAAGATGATGAATAAGGTTTCTGTCATATCGTAAGGGTATTTATACTTAAAATATATTATTATTATTATAATAAACGTCCAAACTGCCGATAAATCCAATCAACTCAGATTTTTACGAAATTTGCACCAAAGATAAATATCAATGCTACGAATCCAATGACAAAGTAGAAATCAAAATACGATAAACCAAACTAGGGTAAAAACTTTCCGATGTCCAAAACACCAACTATCCCAAAAAGGCTCCACCGTGTTCCAAAACAAACCCGACCCACAAGGGAAATCTCAAACACACACTAGAAATTAACCACGCTAATATTCTAGGTCAAAACCTCGGATTCCAAATGAGAAAAGGTCACGCTCCAAAAATGGTACCCATCAACTACGCGTCAACATAACGCCCTAACATCAAAAATATGTCACTAAAGGAATTAAAATAAACATCGAAAAATTAGCGGCGTTACAACTACTCCCCCCAAAAGAAAATTTTGTCCTGAAACATAATATACAACTGATTCCACTAAAGAAGGAAAGCAACCAAGGGTTATTAAATAGAAACACTTACCCAAAAGAAACTAGGAGAATAGATGAGGATGAGACTCCCTCATAGCTGATTCTAACTCCCAAGTCGTGCTCTCCACGTCTTGGTTTCACCATAAAACTTTGACCATGGGCATTGTCTTCCTTCGCAAAAACTGATCTTAAGTATTCAGAATGCGAACATGCATCTCAACATAAGAAAGGTTAGACTGCAACTGGGGCACTGAATCGAGAACATGTCGGTCACTAAGCACACACTTCCATAACTGGATCACATGAAACACATCGCGGACACCAGGAAAATATGCGGGAAAACCCAGCCTATAAGTTGACACTCCGATGCATTCAACAACTTGGAATGGTCCCACATACTTGGGATCCAACTTACGGTTCCTTCCAAACCTCTTAGCTCCAGACATCAGAGAAACCTTGAGAAAAACCATTTCTCCAACTACAAATTCCAGATCAATCCTTCTCTTATTAGCGTTCTTCTCATAACGCTCTTGAGCTATACGAAGATTCTATCAAATATGCGTCACAAAAGTATTCATTTCTTCTAAGGCTTCTGAATCCAACAACGAACCTTCACCAAATTCGGCCCAAAATAAGGGAGTTCACAATGTCTCCCGTACAAAGCTTCAAAAAGAGCCATCTGCAAGCTCTCCTGATAACTATTATTATAAGCGAATTCCATCAATCTCAACCGCTCGTCCCACGCTCCTCCGTAGTCCACGGTGTAACATCTTATCATATCCTCCAAAATTTGATTAACTCTCTCCGTCTGACCATTGGTCTGCGGATGATAAGCGGTTGAATATTTGAGGTCGGTACCCAACCCTTCCTGTAAACTTTTCCAAAAATGAGATTGTTGGGAATTGGGCCCTTCAATGTTCCTTAGGATTTGAAGAGGCATAACCAATCATGCTAAGGGGCATAATGTATTTGATGTGTGCTTGAGTTCTTGCATGCAGGTTGTCTTTGATTGGACAGGTGAACAAAAAGAGGAAGCTGGAAGTCAGACAATTTGACTAGGGAAAAACCGTTGAGACAGCTGGACAGCTAAGACAGCTGAGAAGAATGTCTCAGCATAACTGCTGAGACAGCTGAGAAGCTCAACACAAAACGTTGAGAGAAGTGTTGGTCTCAGCTAAACCGCTGAGATAAAAGACAACCTCAGCTGTGAAGAAGAAACCGCTAAGACAGTTGAGAAGGAACCGCTGAGATAGATGAGTCTCAGCTGTGAAGAAGAAACCGCTGAGACAGTTGAGAAGGAACTGCTGAGACAAAGCCATCATAAATTTTCTAAGTCCAAAAAGTAGAGTTCGTCAAACTGAGTTCAGAGTTCGTCGAGCTCAGATCACAGATCGTCGAGCTCTGCTCACCATTCCTTGAGCTAAAACTCAGAAGCTTGAGGTTCAGAATTCGTCGAGCTTAGCTCACAGATCGTCGTGCTCAAGTTAAAGTTTGAAGATTCAAAGTTCATCGAGCTAAGCCCGCCTTTCGTCGAGCTTAATTTAAAGGTTGAAGATTCAGAGTTCATCGAGCTGAGCTCACCTTTCGTTGAGCTCAAGTTAAAGTTTGAAGATTCAAAGTTCGTCGAGTTGAGCACGCCTTTCATCGAGCTCAAGTTAAAGTTTTAAGATTCAAAGTTCATCGAGCTGAGTACGCCTTTCTTTGAGCTCAAGTTAAAGTTTGAAGATTCAAAGTTTGTTGAGCAGAGCTCACATTTCGTCGAGCTAAATGTAAAGTTTGAGATTCTGAAGTTCATCAAGCTCAGCACAGAGTTTGTCGATCTCAGCTCGACGATCGTCGAGCTCAGTCCAAGTATTTCATGCCGTTGCGGGAAAGCTACGGTGAGAGGACTTAGCGCAACCACTCGAACCAAAAGCCCGGACTGATGGAGGACGGCGCCACTAATCTTTATATCAAAGGTCCTCGGGCGGATCCACGGGGCATCTAGTTAAGCCATTACCGCATAGCACCGTAGCGCGGGGGCGATTCCAGACCGCAACCCCAACAATCCCCCCCGGAAATGACCCCGGGCTGCGGTGCTATGCGGTAATGGCTTAACTGGCTGCCCCGTGGATCCGCCCGAGGACCTTTGATATAAAGATTAGTGGCGCCGTCCTCGATCAGTCCGGGCTTTTGGTGCGAGTGGTTGCGCTAAGTCCTCTCAAGTGGTATTAAAGGTGGACTTAGCGCAACCACTCGCACCAAAAGCCCGGACTGATGGAGGACGGCGCAACTAATCTTTATATCAAAGGTCCTCGGGCGGATCCACGGGGCAACCAGTTAAGCCATTACCGCATAGCACCGCAGCGCGGGGGCGATTCCGGACCGCAGCCCCAACAATCCCCCCCGGAAATGACCCCGGGGTTTCGAACCCGCGACCCCCTCTGATACCACTTGAGAGGACTTAGCACAACCACTCGCACCAAAATCCCGGACTGATGGAGGACGGCGCAACTAATCTTTATATCAAAGGTCCTCGGGCGGATCCACGGGGCAGCCAGTTAAGCCATTACCGCATAGCACCGCAGCGCGGGGGCGATTCCGGACCGCAGCCCCAACATACAGTAACGCCAGAAGCTACTATTTGTCCTCTTTTGAGGAAGGTGGAGCTCACCATCCTTGGCTGGTCCCACATTCAAATTGTGTCGTTGATTCAAATCAATAGATATAAAAGGAATAGAAGAAAAGAAGATTAGGGTTAACGAAAATGAGAATGAAAGAAGAAAACGAAAGAGAGGCGACTGGACTTCATCTTCATCGACAAGCTTGAAAGCAAAGTCCAGCAGTGAAAGCCAGAAGACAAAGATAGCTGAAGCTTCTTCCAGTTCAGCAAGATTGTTCCTTGAAGAACAAGTTAGCTGATTCAATCTATTAGCAAGAGAAGTTAGTTGTGTGAAATGGCAGTCAGCCTTCAACAACAGATAGCTGCTCACCTGTGCAGCAAAGAAGAAGTTGGCTGTAGAAGAAGACTAATCCCTTCTACAACAAGCATGTTAGACTGATATCTTCTCAATCCAACAAGATAGACTCAGAGATTTATCTCCGAGACAATTATTTTATTTTTACTTAACATTTTGTATAAACTCCTGTAGGATTCAGTATATCTAAATCTGAGCTATATGGCCTTTTGGCCTGAGTTATAGGTGACTAATTTGTCACTGAGGCAAGTGCCCTACTGGGGTACTGAGGTAGGATCCAAGTGTGGATCTGAGAGTAGGGCTGTCCTCCTAGTCTGAGTAGAAGGCCTTAGAAATAAGGCTGAGGTAGGTGACTGGTGATTCACTGAGCTGTAGGTGATAAGCGTGTCACTGAGTTGTACGTCTTGGAGGAGGTTGAGCTGTAGGTGCCTGGAATGGCACTGAGGTAGGTGCCTGAATAGGTACTGAGTTGTAGGAGTGTTGCAGCACTCTAAGAGTAGGGTTGTGTACCTAAAGTTATAGGGTTGAGAAGCCTGAGCTGTAGGCCTTAGAAATAAGGCTGAGGTAGGTGGTCAGTGGACCACTTAGCTGTAGGAGCACTGCAGGGCTCCTAGGTAGGAACCTTTATGGTTCTGAGTTTGGATTCTGAAAAGAATTTGTGTAAGGCCGAGGGCTTGGGGTGTAAGCTCTGAGGAGCATATTGGTGGAGTTTGTGCCTAGTCCAACAAATTAGTTGGATAGGTGCGAGGGAAAGTGGATGTACCCAATTGAGGAACCACTATAAATATTTGTGTGCTTGCTGTGTTGCTTGTTTCTCTCTTGTATTGTAGGTATTAAGGACAAGCTCTAGATCATTTAAAAAGAAAATAGCAAAAAGATCTAAGAAAGTTTAAAACACATATTCACCACCCTCTAGGTGACTAGCTAACCTTAAGTTAAATACCTTTCAGAGATGTAAACTTGGAATCTCGATCTTACACAATACTAACAGGTACTCCATACAATCTAATGACCTCTTCTAAATACAACTCTACTATCTTCTTTATGGAGTTATCAATCTTGAACAACACGAAGTGGGCACACTTCATTAGTTTGTCAACTATGACCCACATTGAATCATGTCCTCAGGGAGATCTCGACAAACCAGTAATAAAAGCTGTAGAAATACTCTCCCACTTCCAACTTGGAATCTCCAAAGGCGTCAGCTTTCCACCAAGCCTTCCATGATCTGCCTTAACACGCTTGCAGGTGAAGCACTCAGACACAAACTTGGCTATATCATTCTTCATTCCATACCGCCAAACGATCTGCTTCAGATCTCTATACATTTTGGTAGAAGCAGGGTGGTAAGCAACACTAGAACCATGCGCCTCACTGCATAACTTAGCTCAAATATACTCAACAGCGGGGATACAATATCTTCCGCGGCACTTCAAAGTACCCTCATCATCAATTGAAAAGTCTGGTAATTCCCCTTTCTCAGTTCTACTACGAAGGTGCTGCAAATTAGGATCGTCCTTTTTATGTACCCTCGTTAGCATAATCCATGAAGGATCTGCTACTTCCAAGCTACTTGGTGATTCGCTACTTCCGACCGAGATACCCATTAACAAAAACTCTTCCATCAAGGATCCCACCGAAAGCCCAAAGATCTGTGCGGTCTTTCTACTCAAGGAATCAACTACCACATTAGCTTTTCCCGAATGATATTGGATCTCGACATCGTAATCTACGACATATTATTACCATCTACGCTGGCGCAAATTTAATTCCTTCTGAGTGAATACGTACTTCAAACTCTTATCGTCCGTGTAAATCTTACACAATATGCCATACAACAAATATCTCCACAACTTCAAGGCATAAATCACTGCCGTAAACTCCAAATCATGAGTAGGGTAGTTCCTTTCATGTATCTTTAATTACCTCGACCCATACACAATTACCTTGCCTTCTTGCATCAAGACACATCAGAGCCCGATGTGTGATGCATCCACATAAACAACATACTCCAATCCTTTGGTAGGATAAGTCAACACTGGAGCAGTGCACAATCTCTTTTTCAATTCCAGAAAAGCTTCATCGCACTTGTCACTCCAAACAAATGCTACGTTCTTCTGCGTAAGCTTAGTCAGCGGCGCAGACAATATAGAAAATTCTTCCACCAACCTTCTATAATAGTCTACCAACCCTAGGAAGCTTCTTATCTCTTTGGGTGTGGTAGGTCTCTTCCAATCCATTACGACAGCTATCTTTTCTGGGTCAATAGAAATTCCATCCTTATTCACAACATAACCCAAAAAGGAAGCCCTAGGTAGCCAAAAGTTGCACTTACTCACTTTGCATACAACTTATGCTCTCTCAAAGCAGATAGAACTAAACGCAAGTGCTGGGCATTCTCCTCAGCACTCCGGGAATAAACCAGGACTTTATCAATAAACACGCCCACAAAATGGTCTAGAAAATCTTTGAACACTCTGTTCATCATATCCATGAAGGCAAAGGGTGCATTCATCAATCAAAAGGACATTACCAAAAACTCAAAGTGTCCATGCTGAAAATGGAAAGTAGTCCGCGGAACATCCGACTCACAGATCCTCAACTGATGGTAGCCTGAAAGAAGGTCAATCCTCGAAAACACTGTACAACCACGCAACTGATCAAACAAATAATCTATTCGTGGCAAGGGTTACAAGTTCTTGATAATTATCTTGTTTAGTTCCTTATAATCGATGCACAACCTTATAGATCCATCTTTCTTCTCTACAAACAACACAGGAGCACACCAAGGCGAAGAATATGACCTAATGAATCCACACTACAACAACTCATCCAGCTAGGTACGCAACTCTTCCAGCTCATGTAGGGCCAAACGATACGGTGCCTTAGCAATAGGGTAAGTATACAGCTCCAAATCTATAACAAACTCCACATCTCTCTTAGGGGGAAGACCAAGTAGACTATCTGTGAAGACATCAGGAAACTCTCGCACCACAGGAACATCCTCGATGCACGGGAAACTACCAACGGTTTCCAAAATAGAAACAAAACAAGCAAAACAACTAGAATTCAAAAGTTTTCGAGCACATACCGTAGAAATAATCGGGGAATCCTGGCGCGAAAAACTATAAACACTCCTGGGGTGGACGTTGTCCATCTTGAAGTTCAAGCGCTTAACCTTACATTGGATAACCACATCATATCTGGACAACCAGACCATGCCCAAGATCACATCAAAGTCCTCCAGGTCGAACACCTTCAAATTAGCAAAATCTAGGAAATCACCTACAAGGATCAGACAACTCTGGATTACCTGGTCCGACACCACTGAATCACCGGAAGGAAACTTAACGCAAAACAAAATGCCAACTAGATTGATTGTCAGACGATGATGCTCTACAAAAGTCCTAGCCACAAACAAGTGGGTAACACCAGAATTGAAAAGAACAAGCGCCCAACGGTTCTTTACCTTAAACTTCCCTATAAAATCACATTCGTAACTAGACGAACAAACATCAAAACTAAAGCTAAAAACTAGAACTAGATTAGAATCTAACCCAAGATCACTTGGGTGGATGCCAGCTCTTCGTCCAAAGTCACCACATTTAACTTGCCCTTCCCTTTATCAAAATATTGCTGCGACGGTAATGCTTGAAGTGGAACTGGCTCCAGCGGGGGTTGATATCGCGAGCAACTTGACTTAAAATGCCCTTTCTGTCTGCACTAGAAACAAACCTTATCCTTGCTCCAATAATGGGAAGCATCATGCCCCTTTTTCTTACATGAAGGACAAACCAAATCTACCTTGGGAGCGCTCTGAATTACATGCACTTATTGCTTCTTTTGAGCTCCCAACCTATTGAAACACTTTTCAAAATGGTGGCCTGGTCAGCTACAGAAACTACATACCTCCTTGCTTCCCTTCTTTGAATCAGGGCCAAATTACCGAGAGCTCTTACCATCATCAAACTTTCTCTTATCCTTCCTCAATTTCTTGCCTTGATTCTTAGCATATCTATCGCTTCGTCTTTAAGAGTAGCTTCTACTGCCTCAGCATAGTTTTCAGATCCATAAGAACTAGCCAGTTGCTAAATGTCACTACTAAGACTACCCAAAAATTGCTTGACTTTCTTAGCTTCAGAAGCGACCAAATCTGGGGCAAACCAGCTCAACTTGCTAAACTCTCATACTCACTGATAGTGAGTTGTCTTTGCTTCAGATGTAGAAAGTTATTCATTAAGGGGTCTTGCTCGACCATCGACAAAAATTTCCTAAGCAGCAACTCCTTAAATGATTCCCACAAACATTCATCCGTAAGGTTATCCTTCTCTCTTAACCACCAGCTCCTTGCAAGGCCCTTAAGCTGGTAAGCAGCAACCATTACTCTCTTGTCTGCTGAAATTCCTGAATACGAGAACATCTCCTCGATCATAATAATCAATCATCCAAAGCCATAAAATCAGCTCTACCCTCATAGGTAGGAGGTCCTAATTACTGAAAATGCGAGATAAAATTCATCTCTGGTGGCGGAAAAACTGGAGGCACCAAAGAGGCAGGAGGAACAGAAATGGCTTGACCCACAGCAAGGTCCTGCACTCTAGGTTTCTGCCCTGAAACTATAGTCAATAGCGCCAGGATCTGCGATTGCATCTCCACCATCTGCCTAGATAGAGCCTCATTTCTCTACCATAGTCCCTCAATTATGACCTCACTTTGCACACCAGATGACTCTCCCTCGAATTGGGGAGTCAACCTCATCGCAACACACTTAGGGGACATCCTAAGAATACAATGAACAACTAATCCATACCTAGCTTAACCACTAGAACTACACAACTTAGTTTAGAGCATACATGTTTAGACACATGCTCATGCTATTAACTTGCTCTGGAATTTTCATTAATGATGTCATGTTTAACTTAGGATGATATATCATCATCCTATTAACTCATGTGCATAAACCATGAATGCATGAATTCTTATTCTTTTTGCTTTTAAAACCATATATGCACGTATGTCATCATGTAGATCTTTAGCTTGGCACGTATGCTAATGCTATATTATGTCATGTATGTTGTGCTATGAATTCTAATAAAGGCCTTAATGCATGTTATGAGCGGCATACATATGAAATATTATGCATCCCATACTACATAATATCGCATGTAACGAAAAGAAAAATCTAATGTGCATTCATGTGATGATTGTTATGCTCCCCATACTATATAATAATCACATGTTGCTTCCTATGAGGATCCATATACAAATACATATTATGCATCCCATACTATATCATATGCCCCATATACTTCCTATCATGCTTATGTGTGTAGTATTCATGCTTCAACCAAGACGTACTGATTACACATCAATGTTTGTATGAAATGGAACAAGACTATCTAAAACTAACCAGAGATAGTCGTTCGACCAATTGTCTAACAACCTATCCCTCTGATACTAAGTGTCACAACCCGCATTTTCCCCGCATTTAAATGATATATCAGAGTAACAAAAAACATGCATCGTGTTGCCACACCGTATAGGAGATAACTGCAGACGCTCAGGCAAGAACCCGAACCTAATACTTTATATGAAATCCTAAAGTTATTATGAAGAAACTGCAATTTAAGTTAAGTTTTGATAGCTGTATCCCTCGGTTAAGTGAATCAACTAGTTCACAAGTAAAAATATGAATATATACTCCGAAAAATACATTGTTTATATTGATTAACATCCAAATAGGACAATTCATGATATGCATACCTCTAAATTTAATATAAGTATAGAAATAACTTTTACGTTAGTTAAAATATAGTGACTTTCGTTTAAAATAATGCTATGAATAAGATACTCAAAATGATACTTTTAAACTTTTTAAAAATAACTAACATGCAATCCTAGCACAAAACCTTCCCAGAGAGCAAGTAAAACCAACCAGTCATCAAGAATAGACAAAGCAGCTAGAAAATAACTTAACAATATAGAAACTCTAGTGGGCATCAACAACCTGACACGAACCCACCAAAAAGAAACATGTATGTCTCAACTAAATAATAAAACAATAACACTACCTCACAATGGCAAGGAAAAGATGACTGCAACAACTGTAGAACACCAACAACCACTAACCCTTGCCGCTCAACGTGCTACTGCACCAAACCTGAGACATTCCAAAGAAAAGAACACCTCAACAAGAATGTACAAGTGGCAAAGAAAGATCAGTTTCAAATGAAAGTAAAAGAGTCAAAGGGTTATCAACCCAAAAAGGAATAGCTGAAATGAAAACATCAACTCTCAACCACAAGATAATAAGTAAGAAATAACTCACAAGGGGTAGATATCCCAAGCTGCACCAAGTGAGATAAAGATCTATGCTTTATAAAACATTTATATAAGTAAGTGTATAGATATACATAATAGTACCAAACTCATCATAGAATGAGCATAAATAATGGCAAAATCCGGCACTTTTGGTTGTGGTCTCCTCCTCCACACACAAACAAAAAAAACTTCATAAGGGCCCAAGAAAAGGTGGTCTCATTTATTGACACACCTATGACCGGGAAAATTCCGGCACCTAAGGTGGTGAGAACCTACGCAACACACCAACAGTCATAAGCCCACACAGGGTAAACCCACCAGGGCAAAGATTCACAAAACAGGTTACTGTTTTGATATATTCCACTAATACACACATCCCAAAATAGTCCAAATATCCACACAAAAACCTATAAAACCTCAACCAAATACACAGGTTTACTCCAATGAAAATAAGGAATAAAAACCCAAAGAAAATCATCCTAAGGCTACACTCGACGAATTTGACTCATTTCAACAAGAAAATTCTAAGTCCACACCGATTCATCAACTATACTTGATGAATACAACAGAAACTCAACGAATTAAACTTAACAAAAAGTTGGTTAACTTGATACACGACGAATCGACGAAAATAACCCAAGTCCACGGAAATTCATCGAGTATACTCAATGCGTCACTGAGTCCACTCGGCTCTTGGACTTAACTCCATGGCTTTACTTCACTCAATGCCTTCACTCAAAGCCTAGCTGAGTCCACTCAGTGCACTCAATGCTAAAGAAATAACACTCAAAGCACTCAATGCTGTCTGGTACACACCACGCTCTCGATGCCAAACTGCCAATACTCGACGAATTCATTGAGATTACACGATGAATTAGACTTAGCCTCATCGACACTTGACGCACTCGACGCCAAAACCAGATCACTCAACGCCAAGCCTAATACTCGATGAATCTGACTTAGATTCACAGATCAATTGATACTCTCAATGCCAATTCAAATTCACTCAACGCTAAGGCTGATACTTGACGAACTCGATGCCTAAACTCAACTTATGCAGAATCACTTAACGCCGAGATTGATACTCAATGAATTTGTCGAGATTACTCGATGAATCTGACTTAACTCAACGCCTAGCCTGTTCGATGATTGTGACTTTATCCAAAGACCCATACTTGACGAATTTCCCTCGGGCTGACCCCACCATATTCGACAAACTTAAACTTAAGCTAATGGTCATATACAACATATTTTACTTAGGCTATCTGTCACCTAATCGACGGGTTACACTTAGGTTGGCTCAAGCAAAATCGACGAATTACACTTAGGTTGACTTCACCATAAATCGACGAATTTCTTCTAACCAGACTCAACCCTCCGACAAAATTACCATGGCAAAAAATGCTACACTAATCACAAATCGACCTTGATTGACCCTTTCACTACCCCTACATTCTAAGGAGAAAAGGAAATGAAAGGAATGAACAAAAGCAAGAAACAAATAGTAAGGGGAAGATTCACCACTTGCCTCAAGCTTTTGGAATCAAGCCTTACGAGCGTTCCTCCTCCCATATCCGACCACAAGAACACCTTAGCTGCACTTCTTGAAACTTTTAGGGGCAAATAAGGGTCAAGATCAAAACCCTAATGCCAAAAATCTACAAAACAAGGAAAACTTACTGCACACACGTAGATCTTGGCGAGAGCTTTTCAAATCTACCCTCCAACGACGATTCCGAGCACCGGGACTCGTATAGATAGCGGTCGAAGCCTCGCGATGTCCGCCGTTTTCTCTCTTCCGTAAAATGGTCTGACGGCTTGGGAAGAAGATGATGACTAGGGTTTCCGTCATATCATAAGGGTATTTATACTTATAATATATTATTATTATTATTATAATAAACGTCCAAACTACCGATAAATCCAATCAACTAGGATTTTTACGAAATTCACACCAAAGCTAAATATTGATGCTACGAATCAAACGACGAAGTCGAAAGAAAAATATGACAAACCAAACTCAGGTAAAAACTTCCGGATGTCCAAAACACCAACTATCCCAAAAAGCCTCCACCGAGTTCCAAAACAAACCCGGTCCGCAAGGGAAATCTCAAAAACACACTAGAAATTAGCCACGCTAATATTATAGGTGAAAACCTCAGATACCAAATAAGCAAAAGTCATGCTCCAGCAACGGTACCCGTCAACTACGCGTTAACGTAACGCCCTGACGTCAAAAATATGCCACTAAAGGAATTAAAATAAACATCAAAAAATCAGGAGCGTTAAAGCCGTAAGATCTAATAAGTGGTATCAGAGCTAGGTTATTCAAAATCGGCTCAATAATCGGGAATAATGGTGCTTCATGATCTTGCATCATCTAGAGGGACTGCAAGTTTATTAAGTGAAAAATCTTTAACACCACATTTATTTATAGGTGAAAATTATAAAGGGTTGAAAATTATTATGGAGAAATTTATAAAATCTTTAGACATAGAGGTTTAGAATATTAAAATTAGGAAGCCGCCAAGCATACTAAATAAAAATGAAATGTTTTTAAATGCTAAATTAATGAATATTTTATTTTGCGCACTTCATCAAGAAATCTTCAAACTTATTTATACTTTACCTACCACTTATGAAATTTGGAATTTTCTTGAAAATACTTATGATTTACCTTCTATAGGTAAGGAGTGCACATCAAGAGAAAAGAAAGAAGAGAACATATCAAGAGGAAGGGAAGATGAAGATATATCTTTGGAAGAGGAAAGCTATGAGGAAGATGAAAAAGGAACCTTATGTCAAATCATGCCTCGTCTAAGAGCGCTGTAAGAAAATCAAATTCTCTTCTTTTTTGTAATTTTATTTCTACATTGCATGTGCTACATGTGTCTAAACATAGAATTAAGAAATAAAAAAAATTAATTCAGAATTGCGTTTAGAAAATAAAAATTTAAAAGCAAAACTAAATGTAAAACCAAAGCGTGATTTATCCTATTCTCTCTCTTACTGTAGTTGAAAATCTTATTTTGAATGCAAATAATTTAGAGAAAAATTCAAGTTTTTTGAAAAATAGCTAAATATTTCTCAAGATTGTAGTAAAAAGTTGATTGATGAAAATTGTGCCTTAACTCGTAAACTAGAATCATTAAAAATATTTGTGCAAAAATGTTCAATAAAAAAAATCTTTTATCTCTAGTTTATCTTCAAAATTATTTAAGCTATCTACTAGCATTTAAAATTTCATAAAACATACACCTAATAGAATATCTAACCCCCATTCAGTTTCTCCCAATACTAAAGTAAATGCTAACAAATCTCCCATTAATAATACTTTCAAAAATCACTATCATTATATGCATCAACTTAATGATTATGTAAATTTGTCATATAAAAATAATATTAACCTAAAGTATGAATGGAGGCCCATTATTAAAAATGACGCACCTACTCCACTCAAAAGGCCCATTCATCATTATCTCCCTATGGATTATCACAATATGTTTGGGTGCCCAAAGGAACCGCAATACTTGGCTCCTTTTGGATACCTAAATATCATATCCATTAGTATCCACCTATTGCGTGAAGTAAAAACAAATCAAAATAAAATTACTCAATATTCTACTTCACGATGTGCACAATGTTCTTTTTGTTTTTGTTTTGTATCTTTGTTAAGCTAACATCCAATGAACACTTTACATATATTTTTGGTTGTATGATTTACACATATTAAGCTTAATGATAAATCAATCCAATTGAATGTTTTTAAATAAAATTCATCATTTCAAGTCACCTACTTATCTCTCTATATTCTAGCATCAACTATAATAAAGTTTATCACCAATGCCAGTCAAGTATCTTTTATAATATCACTCAAAATTGAGTGTTAATTTTAAAATGATATTATAAAAATTAATTAGAATATTAAAACTGGAAAATCATGATATTTATGCAATTGAATGCACAAATATAAAATTGGAAATGGATTTAAAATCAACAATCTATAATAAATCCAAACTCTTATCATGTATTAGTACCAGAGTTCTATATATGTATATTTAAGAATAAATGCTTTTGTATGATTATGATTATTCATTCATTCTGTGTCTCACGATAGTAGGGGTGTAGGGTTATGTATAGTAGAGACGCTAACCTGTAAACCATGTCTTGTTCTTAATCGGGAAGGGTTCTAGTGGGGCCGTGAAAGGCACTAGGGGGAAGAGTGTTAGGTTGAGCGGGTTCTTTTATATACATATGGGATTAACACCCCAACCTATGACATTTGTCTAGCTCCTCATGCCCATCCATCACTTAGTATGTGGCTAGGGCGTAGATAGCTTGGGTATTGGAATCTAAAGCATACTTATGATACTCATATACATTGCATGAACATTGTTTCGCTTCTAATGTTCATTTTAATCATGCATACTATTCTATCATGCTATCTTGTGTTTGCAAAATATATCTCTTTGATATTTCATGTTTTTAGAAAAACTAAGTATTTTGAAAAAATCACATATTCTTGACACCTTTAGCTTAAAATTTTTATCGTAACTTTTTCATTATTATTCAAAACTCTTTGCAGTAATTGGTGTCTTAATTTTCCAAAAAAACATGAATAAAAAAATAGAATGAAAAATTACCTCAGAATATGTTCTTCTAAACAAAAAGCAAATCTCTATTGCTAATGACAAGCATTAGTACTAATGCTGAAGGTAGCATAAAATCATTTCTTTTTGCATTCCTTTTCTGGCATAAAAAATCACATAACTAAATGGCTCGTTAAGAATTCTATGTTTTCCAAAAAATCTATTTATTATAAAATATTGAAAATCAAATATAAAATTATAAAATGTTTAAAAAAGTAAAAATATGTTTTTCCTATATCTCTTTTTGTGTTTATTGTTTGGTATTTTTATTAAAAAATAAAATATTATAAAAACTGCTTATTATTCATTGTCATTGTTAAGGATGATTAATTATATCAATTTAAGATTAATTAAAATGTGTAATTTAATTTTGAAGAAATATAAATCATTATTTTGTTTATATCATGTCATGAAAATTATCTTGTTATGTGCAATGAATTGAATGTAGAAAATATGTGTAGAATCGAATAGCATGCCTCTAAGTATGAGTAATGTTTTATGTTTGATAAAGATTCACTTACTCACTTATTTTTGATAACCTACATGTGTTCTTAATTATATACTTGCATGATTCTGTAGTGTAATATAATAATAGTTTAAAATGCATAAATAGATTACCTACACTACATTGAATTGATTATTTCAATTCTTAAATTCTCATGCACTTATTCATTGGAGAAAGGTGTTTTTTTAAAAAAATTATTCTTTTTTGCGCAATAAATGAATTCAGAGTCCTTTCTCACTAGAAAAAAAATCAAATAAAAATTAATAAGGAAAACTCCACCAAGTACTACTCACCCTCCTGATAAGTCTTAATGAGTATTGTGAGCTAGGTTGAGCATCTTGGAAAAAGAATTTTAAAGTGTCTTGTAGCAAACAAATTACACACCACATTCTTTGTACACCGACTACAAAAATAAAAATAATGTTAAAAAGAATAAAAGTGATCTCCCAAACACTACTTTGCACCTGATAAGTCTTAATAAGAATTGTGTGTGCAAAGCACCTTGGTAGTTGTACTAGTTATAATTGTGCATTGAAATATAGTGGAAGTAATATTAATTGTGTATTTTAATATTGTGTTATTCCATTATATAATGTAATGAGTTTTGATTAATTCACTTGTATACTTTATCAAAACACTATTAATACACATTATTATTTCTCATAAAACTTCTACTCATGAGAATTGGACCCTAATGTATAACTATACTATTCTCTAAATCATAAGTAAATGCACTTGATAACAAATCATGACCGCTACAATGTTTTTTTACTTGAATTGTAAATTAGCTTAGATTATAGTTCTTCTTTCCTTTTGATATTTTAAAATCATGCTTGCAAAAATTACAATAAAATAAGATCTCTTGGACTATAATTGAATTGAAAACATCTTCTTATTAAGCTTAAAAATCCTCATCCTTTATATGATTTTTTTTCTAAAAAGATGTTTATTTTAAGAGTGCTTATCATATTCATATGCTTACTACTTGTGCTTAATCATGAATATTTACTTTCTTAATAAGTGGTAAACTATGTTTACTAAGTTGTATTATTTGCTTAACCAGAGATATTTTTTATTTTTATTACTATACTACTTTATTCAATCATACATATATTTTGATCAATAAGTGGTTGAGAGATATCTATGATCTTTTACATTGCATCCCATTTTTCTTCTCTAACAAAGATTTTTTTTAATTCTTATTGCATACACTCACCTCTACCCTCTTGTTATTCTACCAAAAAGGGGAGAACATCATGCAAAAATTTCTTAATTCAGGGGGGGTGTACATTAATTTTTGTATAGAAAGCATCCATATAAGGGGAGTATTCATAGGACATTAATACTAAAAGTATTTAGAGTCTACCTAAATCACCTAGAGGGGGTGAATATGTGATGTCTATGTCTTTTTGAGGAATAAAAATACTTTAAAAATGAGAGCACACAAAACACAAAGATTTATAGTGATTCCCCGAGTTGGGTACGTCCACTATCCCGCCTCGCCTATCTACCACGAAGGGCTAGATTCGGCTACTTCACCTTTGTCAGATTTCAACAAATCTTATACCTCAGAGCCTCAACTCCTACAACTCGGAGACGACACTCCTACCACTCGGAGAACAACCTCTCCTACAAATTGGTCCAAAATCGGGTCTACAACTCGATCCACAAACGAATCTACAACACAATCCACAAATGGATCTACAACTCGGAAATAAAATCTCCTACAAATGTAAAAGAGTATTACACAAAAGTATTATAAACAATCTAGACAAGATCTGAAGTCTTCTATCCGTCGTTCTTCAATTAGGTTGAAATTGAATAACTTATAGAACACGGAAAATTAGAAACCTTGAAGGCTTTGAATCTCGAATTTTGAATCGACTAGATCTAGGAGAATAGGAACCTTTAGATTATAAGGATCCATTAAAGTCGAAAGATGAAGATCGAATCGTGCAGAGCTAACTTCGGTCGATCGAAAAAAATCGCGAACTGTACGGGAGCCGACGGTTATAAATTCGGAAAATTTCTCGATTTGAAATTTGAATACGATAGAACGATTAGGGTCGATGAAAAATCGACCCTAGGTATTTATAGAGAACCTCCTAAGCAACGGTTATAAAGGAACTTCCAAAACAATACCTCCAAAATTACTGTGCATGGTTGTCGTTCAACCCGTGCCGAGATTTGAAAAACAGACCGAAAAATAACCTAAGTCATTTTCGTTGAGTACTGTCGAGTATAGCTGAGTACACTCATTGAACTAGTAGTGATATTCGATGAAATTCACTTAGAGAAATATAGCTCATCCCAACATGCCACTCGATGCAAGACAGAAGTCATACTCGACTGATTCGACGAGTATCAGCTAGTATACTCGACGAATACGACGAGTATTGGCTAGCAGACTCGACTGTACAACCTCGGACTCGCAGGCGAGCGAGAGGGCCTAGGCGAGAGGGCCCAGGCAACGAGAGCCGAGCGAGAGGGCTCAGGCGAGAGGTACAAGGAAAGAGGCGCCAGGCGAGAGGCACCAGGCGAGAGGTGCCAGGAGGCAGGGCATGGAGTGAGGTTCACTGCATTAAGAGGGATGGCCTAAGTGGAGCGTGGCCTCAGATAGGTGAATGCCGAGACGGGAAGCTTTCCCGGTTAGTGACCAGTTCACCGCGCGAGAGGACTCCAGGAGTGGAGCTCTCGCCCAAGGTGGCCCTCTCGCCATGCGAGAGGACCCTATGGGGGAGTTCTCGCAAGGTGCCACTTTGGTTCAAGGCCGGTTCAGGTAGGGCCGGGCCCACCTTTTGGGCCCCAGGGGTGTTTTACCCTTTTACCCCGGGTGGTCTGCATTTAGCCCTTGTGGACAGCGGAGTTTGGCTATTGGCAGACCTAGCCAGGGATGTTCTAGTAATTTCAGGGTGGTGTAAATTGGTTATTTGCAGTCCCAGTTCAGAGGACTATAAATAGACCGGTAAGGTGCCTTAGAAGGGCAAGCTTTCTTGACTCCTTCCATTTCTTCTAAGGCGCCTAGCTCAGCATTGGCTAGGGAGGGGAAGAGCTTTAGTCTCTTCCGGGTACGAGGTCGGACCTCCTCGCTGGAGCCCCCGGTAAGTTCTTCGCCTCGAGTGTGATCCTCAGGGAGTAAGCGTGAGCTGCCCCAATAGTTCCGAGCATTAGGAGGATTCGACCTTGTTGGTTCCAACATTTTTTGTGCGGTGAGCGTGGAACAACAGCTTGTGCGGAAGAACGAAGGGTTACCTCATGCCGGGAGATGCAGGAGGAGAAGACGAGGGGTCCCCGAGCCAGAGGGGGTACGTCAGGAGAGCAGAGTTCATGTCGTCCATCGGAGGGATCATGGACATGCTGAAGCAGCTCGCACAGAGAGGGGAGTGCGAGACCCCCCGCCCCGGGTGCCGGACCACGCGCTTCGCGAGGGGGTCGAGCTGGCAAGGATAGGTGAGGACACACCCAGGAGGCGACCGGGAAAGGAAGTGGCAACGGAAGGAAGCCGACGAGAGGTGGAAGGAAGGTAGCTCTTCCCAAGCCCGGCGAGTGTCGTCGCGCCTGCGGGGCTAGTCGCCCGAGTAGACCTGGCGAGACCACCGATGAGAGGATCTCCCTTCTGCGAGTTTGTACTCTCGGCACCCATTCCAGAAGGGTTCCGCGAGCCGGAGATGACCTACTACGTGGGGAAGGATGATCCCCTCCAATACCTGCGATGGTTTGAAGATGCGGTCTCCATCAGACCTATGACAGACGCCTTCAAGTGTCGCCTCTTCGCCATTACTTTGAAGGATAAGGCCAGGGACTGGTTCCATCAACTCCCGGCGGGTTCTATTTATTGCTTCGAAGACCTGAGCAGGAGCTTCCAGCTGCGCTTCTCGACCTCGAAGAAGAGGAAGAAGAACCCTGAGTACATCTTCCCGATCAAGCAGAAGACGGACGAGTCTTTGGCTCAGTACGTGGATCGTTTCCAGGAGGAGATCCTAGACATCCAGGAGGTGCTTGGTTTCGCCCTCCAGATGGCCTTCACCGTGGGGTTAAGGGAAGGCTTCTTCAAGATGAGCCTAACCCGGAAGGCACCATTGTCCTTTGAGGGATTGATGGAGAAGGCAGCAAAGGAGATAGCCATGGAGGCGGCAAACCCGGCATTTGTGAGGAAGTTAGCAAGGTTGACGGAGGGGGAGCAGAGAGAGTCAGGAGGAACAAGGCAGCAAGAGGGAAGGAGAAGGGAGGAGCCAAGGGGGCCCGCGCACCCAGAGTTGGGTTGGAGGCAACCGGGAGGTCGAGTTCAAGGACCAGGAAGGGGTCCTCCGTAGAGGGGAAGGAACTTTTATCCGGGACCAAGGAGATTTCATCTGCTAGGGTGGGGGCATGGCCTAAGGCCGCTCCCACCTCCGCCTCAGCAAGCTATGGCCATTGGCCGAGGGAGAGGAAGAGGAAGAGAGCATGGGATAGCGATTGTGGGTAGGAGGAGGAACCCCCAAGAAGGGAGATGTGGGGGAGGAGTTCTGCCATACTGTGACTTCCATGAGGAGGAGGGCCATGCGACGGCCAAGTGCCGTGAGTTCTTGGAGTTGAAGAGGGGTAGAGGAGAAGAAGACAAATGGCCACCAGTGCAGATAGTGGATATGCCAGGAGCCGTAGAGGAGGATCGATGTGTGGATCGGTCAGACACAGGAGATCGAGGAGAGATTGGGGTGATTCATGGGGGGGGATCGAGGCCACCCGTAAGGCAAGTATTCACACTATGTATCGTCGGAGAGTTGCCCCGACGTCGCAAGCCCCACCCCCGGATGAGAAAATCACCTTTTCTAGAAGGGACCTACCAGATCACGAGGACCCTTTCTGTGACGCGTTGGTAATCCAGACTGCCATTAAGAACTTCACGGTGTCCCGAATTTTAGTGGACAACGGGAGTTCCGTCAATGTGATCTTCAAGAAGGCATTCAATGAGATGAGGGTGGAGGCCCGGAGGGTGTTGGCGTCGGATGGGCCATTGTTTGGATTCTCGGGGGAGAGGAAGGAGGTCTAGGGAGGAGTAGGACTTCAGGTGACGCTGGGGGGGGGCTGTCCAGGAACTGTCATTTCGTGATAGTGGATGCCCCCAGCAACTATAATGTGATCTTCGGGCGCCCTTTGATCAGCGACTTTAGGTGTGTACCATCCTCGTTCCATCAGTGCTTGAAGCTTAATTTGGGAGGAACCCAGATTAGGGTAAGGGGGGATCCAAAGGCGGCTCGGGAGTGCTACGTGACGGCGGTCAACACCATCTCATGGAAGGGGGATGCAGAGGAGCTGGAGAAAAAGATGGTCGGAGGAGAGGAGCTGGTGAGAGATGAAGCAAGGGTGGAGGGAAGTCTTGTAGCAGAGGTGGAGATGGCTGGAGGAGAGGAGTTGGAGAGTGAAGGAGGAGGTGAAAGAGGAATTGTGGGGGAGCCAACAATGGCAGGAGAGCAGGTGGTCGGAGGAGAGGAGCTGGTGAGATATGAAGCAAGGGTTGAGGGAAGTCTTGTAGCATAGGTGGAGATGGCTGGAGGAGAGGAGTTGGAGAGTGAAGGAGGAGGTGAAAGAGGCATTGTGGGGGAGCCAGCAATGGCAGGAGAGCAAGTGGCTGGGGAGCGGGAGCGTAGGGGGAATGAAGGAAGTATTGGGGAAAAGAAGAGAAAGTGGGCATCACTAGAGGGGGAACTTGGAAGAGAGAAAGGGAGGGCCCAGGACAGGGTAGCCGCCGTGGAAGGCTTGGGAGTAGAGTACGGGGCAAAGGATCTGGAGGAGGATCTGAGGGAGCCAGAGGAAGAAGAACCTTCAAGGTTGAGGGCGGCTGTGGAAGTTCTGGAGGTGGAGATCCTCACGAAGGACGGAAGGAAGGAAAAGATAAAGATCAGCGGAGAGCTCACTCCCAAAGACCAGGAGGAGATCCGTAGGTGCGTGCAAGAGAACATCGACGTCTTCGCTTGGAGCACAACAGACATGCTAGGGATCGACGCGGACGTGGCATGCCACCGTCTCAACCTTGACCCCAAGGTCCGTCCCATCCAAAAGAAAAAGAGGGCCATCGCTTCCAAAATGGCCAGACTTATCAGAGAAGAGGTGGAGAAGCTTCTCCAGGCGGGATTCATATCTGCCAACAGGTATCCGGGGTGGGTGAGCAATGTTGTAATGGTAAAAAAGGGGGAGGGGAAATGGAGGATATGTATTGATTTCTCTCTTTTAAATAAAGCCTGCCCTAAGGATTGTTACCCCCTGCCTCGAATCGACGCGCTGGTTGACTCAGCCGTCGGCTTCTCACTAATGAGTTTTTTAGATGCTTTTTCAGGGTACCATCAGATTCGCATGCACCCTCCGGACGTCAAGGACGTCACCTTCGTCACGGAGGATGGGTGCTTCAGTTATAACATGATGCCCTTCGGGATAAAAAATGCGGGAGCAACGTATCAAAGAATGATGGACCGGATTTTTCGAGAGCAGAAGGGGCGGAACCTCGAGGTCTATGTGGATGACTTGATGGTTAAGAGTCGGGACCTCGGGTCCCATGTATTGGACTTGTAGGAGACATTTACAACTGTAAGGAAGTATAAGATGAGGCTTAACCCTTTGAAATGTGTATTCGGGGCCAGCAAGGGGAAGTTTTTGGGACAACTCCTTACTTCTGCAGGGGTGGAACCCAATCCTGACAAGGTAAAAGCGATACTAGAGCTTTGATCTCCTAAGAATGTCAAGGAGGTCCAGCGTCTTACTAGCAAGCTAGCAGGGTTGAGGAGGTTCCTCTCTAGGGCAGGAGAGAGATGCTCCTCCTTCTTTCGAACTCTAAGGGGAGGAAGGGAGTTCAAGTGGACCTTAGAATGCGAAAAGGCCTTTGCGGCTCTAAAACAGCAGCTTACTCAGACGCCGCTACTTCAAGTGCCGAGGGAAGGGGAGAGTTTGTTGCTCTATTTGGGGGTAGGGATGGGGGTGATTAGCTCGGTCCTTGTCCGAGAGGAAGGAAAGAAGCAATTCCCCATTTATTATGTAAGCAGGGTCCTCAAAAAGACAGAGCTGAAATATCCCATCCTAAAAAAGCTGGCCTTCGCTCTCATCGTGTCGGCCCGGAAGCTCAGACCATACTTCCAAGCTCATGCCATTTAGGTTGTGACGGATCACCCTCTTCGCCGCATTCTCGAGGGGGTCGAGCACTCGGGAAGATTGGCCAAGTGGTCGATCGAACTCAGTGAATTCGACATCTCCTACGTCCCTCGAGAGGCTATTAAAGCACAAGTAGTGGCAGATTTCTTGGCAGATTATACGGTAGAGGTCGTGGAGGTGGAGGTATCTCCCGGGGCAGCTTGGGAGATGTTGGTGGATGGAGCTTCTGGTAAGAATTCTTTTGGGGGAGGAGTCATCTTGACGAGCCCCGAGGGGACTAGGATCGAGCAAGACTTGAAGATACACTTCACCCTCACGAACAATCAAGCCGAGTATGAAGCAATCATCGTCGGGCTTCGGCTGGCTAGGGAGTTGGGCATACAGGATATCAGGGTCTTCACGAACTCCTTGGTGGTGGCAAGACACATCAACAGAGAGTTCGAGGTGAGGGAACCGACCATCCAGTTGTACCTGGTAAAGATAAAGGGTATCGTTGGGCAGTTTCATAGCTTCTCCATCCAGCACGTTCCTCGGGAAGAGAGTGCTAAGGCAGACTTGCTCGCAAAGCATGGTCCTCAGGCCGGAGGGACTATGACCGAACTCTTCAGGCCTTCCATAGAAGAATGGGAGATAATGGAGGTCGACCAGGAGGTGTCTTGGATGGATCCTTTTGTGACCTTCTTGGCATCGAGACATTTACCCGAGGGGGATCTCGAGAGGAAGCGGATTAGGTACAAGTCAACTTATTATCTGTTGAAGGAAGTTGTACTTTACCCAAAAACATTATCCGGATTGCTAGCCCGGTGTGTATCCGAGAAGGAAGCATCAAAGGTATTTGAGGAGGTCCATTCGGGGGAATGCGGAAGCCACTCGGCGAGTCGTACTTTGGAAGGGAGGGTACTAAGGCAAGGCTATTTCTAGCCTACCCTCCGGAAAGATGCGGAGGAGCTTGCTAAGAGGTGTAAGAAGTGTCAGGAGTTTGCTCCCTTGCAGCTCCTCCCAGCACAGAGGCTGCGAACGATCACCTCTCCATGGCCCTTCGCCATATGGGGACTGGACCTAGTGGGGCCGTTTCCTCAAGCTAGCGGTCAGAGGAGGTTCCTACTGGTCATGGTGGATTACTTTTCGAAATGGCTGGAGGTGTAGGTTTTGGCGAATGTGACATCACAAGTGGTCAAGAACTTTGTGTGGGGAGAGATTATTTGCCGGCATGGGCTCCCTTTGGCCATAGTCACCAACAATGGGCCACAATTCGCCAGCAGGGAGTTTGTGGACTTTTGTGTGCAGCTCAGCATAGACCTTCGGTTTGCCTCGGTTCATCACCCTCGAAGCAACGGACAGGTGGAAGCAGCAAATAAGATCATTGTGAATCTCTTAAAGAAGAAAGTGGAGAACTTGAGGGGGAGCTAGGTGGAACAACTCCCCTCCGTCCTGTGGGCTCTACGAACTACTCCGAATACAGCCATAGGAGAGACGCCTTTCAAGCTCTCCCATGGCTCGGAGGCCGTCATACCTGTGGAGTTTGAGGTTGAATCTCCCAAGGTAACAACAGCAAGTGAGGGAGATGAAAGGTGGCAGGTTGATAATGGAGGGGAGCAGAGGCTTTCACTCGACCTCGTGGAGGAGCTCCGGGAGCTAGCATCAATCCGACAGGAGGAGGTCAAGCGCCGGATGTCCAGGTACTTTGATAAGCACATCTGGATCAAGCAATTTCAAAAGGGGCACTTGGTCCTCAAGAAGGTGGATGCCGCAAGCAGGGGGGCCTCGGTAGGAAAGCTCAACCCCAATTTGGAGGGTCCCTTCATTATAAAAGAAATTTTTAAGTAAGGGGGGTATCACCTCTAGGATGTGGATGGGGTACCCCTGGATCGCACCCGCATCAGTGATGATCTGAAGCATTTCTATCCATAATGATAATTTTCCTCTGAATATGCTTGAGTATGACTTTAATGATCTTACTTTTTGGATGTGTCATGATTTCCTAGCACAATGCACCTCAGGGCATCCTTCTTAGAAGACAACGGTTGGAGGAGAAAGAGGAGAGGAGACCCCGAGCAGACCCGCTGACCAGGCTCTCATCAAGCTGGTAGGGCTGTAGGCTCACTCGGTGGTTGGAGGAGAAAGGAGAGGAGACCCCGAGTAGACTCGCTGACCAGGCTCTCATCAAGCTGGCAGGGCTGTAGGCTCACTCGGTGGTTGGAGGAGAAAGGAGAGGATACCACGAGCAGACCCACTGACCAGGCTCTCATCAAGCTGGCAGGGTTGTAGGCTCACTCAGTGGTTAGAGGAGAAAGAGGAGAGGAGACCCCGAGTAGACCCGCTGACTAAGCTCTCATCAAGCTGGTAGGGCTGTAGGCTCAATCGGTGGTTGGAGGAGAAAGAGGAGAGGAGACCTCGAGCAGACCCGCTGACCAGGCTCTCATCAAGCTGGCAAGGCTGTAGGCTCACTCAGTGGTTGGAGGAGAAAGGAGAGGAGACCCCGAGCAGACCCGCTGACAAGGCTCTCATCAAGATGGTAGGGCTGTAGGCTCACTCGGTGGTTGGAGGAGAAAGGAGAGGAGACCTCGAGCAGACCCGCTAACCAGGCTCTCATCAAGCTGGCAGGGTTGTAGGCTCACTCGGTGGTTGGAGGAGAAAGAGGAGAGGAGACCCCGAGCAGACCCGCTGACCAGGCTCTCATCAAGCTGGCAGGGCTGTAGGCTCACTCGGTGGTTGGAGGAGAAAGAGGAGAGGAGACTCCGAGAAGACCCGCTAACCAAGCTCTCATCAAGCTGGCAGGGCTGTAGGCTCACTCGGTGGTTGGAGGAGAAAGAGTAGAGGAGAACCCAAGCAGACCCGCTGACCAGGCTATCATCAAGCTGGCAGGGCTGTAGGCTCACTCGGTGGTTGGAGGAGAAAGGAGAGAGACCCCGAGCAGACCAGCTAACCAGGCTCTCATCAACCTGGCAGGGCTGTAGGCTCACTCGGTGGTTGGAGGAGAAAGAGGAGAGGAGACCCCAAGCAGACCCGCTGACCAGGCTCTCATAAAGCAGGCAGGGTTGTAGGCTTACTCGGTGGTTGGAGGAGAAAGGAGAGGAGACCCCGAGCAGACCCGCTGACCAGGCTCTCATAAAGTTGGCAGGGCTGTAGGCTCACTCGGTGGTTGGAGGAGAAAGAGGAGAGGAGACCCCGAGCAGACCCGCTGACCAGGCTCTCATCAAGCTGGCAGGGCTATAGGATCACTCGGCAGTTGGAGGAGAAAGAGGAGAGGAGACCCCGAGCAGACCCACTGACTAGGCTCTCATCAAGCTAGCAGGGATGTAGGCTCACTCGGTGGTTGGAGGAGAAAGGATAGGATACCCCGAGCAGACCCGCTGACCAGGCTCTCATCAAGCTGGCAGGGCTGTAAGCTCACTCGGTTGTTGGAGGAGAAAGAGGAGAGGAGACCCCGAGCAGACCCACTGACCAGGCTCTCATCAAGCTGGCAGGGCTGTAGGCTCACTCGGTGGTTGGAAACAATAACAAAAGGGGGATTAGGCCCCTTCTGCGGAGTGGTTACCTCCTCCCCATCCTCACTTACCTTCTTACTCTACTGTGCTACAGTTTTCGTGAGCAAGGACTTGTTTCCATTTCAATACTGGATAGGGGCATAGAAGCTACAGTTGGAGAGCATAAATGTCTTACGAATGTAATTTGGGTTGGGTGTTTTCTGAAGGCAGGTAACTGAGGTCTTGACATAGAAGCTGATTAATCAGGGAAACACTGATCCTGGCTACTAACAAAAGGGGGGGATACTTCAAGATGACTTCCTACATAAAGAAAAAGAAGAGAGGGGGGGGGGAATAATTGACCCCCCAGGTCCACTCGCGCCGAGAGGAGCCGGTAGGCAGCGTGAGAGGAAGGAGAAGGTGTCCCCACGCTCGCGAGAGTGGCAGAGGCACGCCAGCTCGCCCCCCTAGGCCAGGTCTGCTGGTAACAGCCGTCGAGGGGAAAGACAACCCCCTCTCACCGTCAAAGATCTCGAAGATCTCGCGAGCTGTCCAAGCGAGAGAATAAGAAAAAAGATAGGAGGAAGAAAAGAAAAAGGCTAGCTTCAGGCGCGAGCAAATATATATATATATATATACACATGAATCATATTCGTGTTTTAATACAGTACATTCCCAAATCAGGAGAGGCATTGTAATCATAGCAAAAAGGAAAGAAAAAGGCTGTCGTGCTCAAGGAGCCCTAGACCTTCTCTCTCGCCAAAGATTCCTCGTCCTCGCCATAAATCTCGGGCACGAGGTCCCGGGCGGTGATGTCCTCGCAATCATCTTTAACTACACCCATCTCTCGCATCATCTTCAGGATGAGCTCAGCGGTCCGTATGTTTGCATCCCGGAAAAAGTCTTCGACCTCGTCGTGCGTATAATGCACGGGAGGAGGTGGAGGGACCTGCGAGCGAGAGGTGGAGGCCTCTTTGAGCTGGGCATTCTCTATTTTCAGCTCCTTCACCTCCGTCTCCAGCTCCTCCACTCGCGAGCGCAGCCTTTCAGCCGTCTCAGCATCCTTTAAAAAGAACAAACCGTTAAATCTAGCGGGAGAGTGCTTGAGAAGGTCGGCTAAGTATCAACTCACCACTCCGTCACTGGACTTGGTGAGAAGGCTCTCGGCCACCTCCAGTTGCTTGGTGAGATCCCCAGACTTCTCGCGCTCGGCAGTGAGTTTGGTGTCTATCTCCTTCCATCTTCGAGTGTTGAAAATTAGGCGGCACGAGAGTCGATGAGAGAGCTCGAGGGTACGCATCTGCGAGTGGGCCGTCCTGAAGACGAGACCCCCATAGAGGCCGAAGCCCAAGGAGAAGGCATGGGCAGAAGACTCGGCTTGCTCTCTCCATGAGGGGAGAAGGGTAGAGATGGAGACCCGATGTGCCCCCTTATCCCAGATGAGCGAAGGCTCATTGGCACCGTCAGGGACAGACGGGTCCATGTTGAAGTTTAGGTGGGAGGATGGAGAAGGATACTAGAGAGGAGCCTCCCCGCGAGAAGGGGACCAAGGAGGTTGGTGGGAAGAGCTCGCGGGCAGTGCGAGCGGGGCCGCGTCTTTAGGAAGCGAGACAGCCCTGTGTAGAGAGGTCAAGGGAGGCGAGTGGGGAGATTCAGATCCCAGGGATATGGGGCTCAAGGATCCCGGCGTCGCCGCTGTGTCCGCAGGGACCTTGCCCTTCTCGGAAGGGAAGGAGACTACTTTCTTCAACTTCATCTTCAGTTTCTTTGAGGGGCTGAGGCAAGAGGGGGTCGAGTCCTCAGCCACCCTCTTTCAGGGAGGAGGGGCCAATGAATCTCTGGCCGCCTCGGCCACCATATTGGCGAGAGCCACATCTTTAGATGGCTTGATATTACTTCTGTAGGGAGGGTGCACCGGCACGTTCCTCTCTCCTGGGAGAAGCGAGACGGAGTCAGGGAAAAGGCTCAGCGAGAGGAAAGTACTGAAGGCAAGAAAAAGACAAGGGGGTCAAGCATACCTTCTCCAGGGAGCACAGGGAGCAGTGAGGCGAGCCCCCGTCTACAAAACCTGACCTCGAAGTTCTTCCCAGCGAGGTACTCGCAAAGAAGCTTGTCCATGCTGCCAACCTGCGGAGTAACATAGAAGATTTCCGTGGGCGAGACGGGCGCGAGAGGGATGCCGCCCAGGTTCCCGCGGATGAAGACAAAGCGGGTTATCCAGTGATGATTCTTGTTTGGTGTCTCGCAGACTTTCAGATTCAGCCCGGTGAAGAAGGAGACCCCGTATTGATTGGCGTGGTAGACGAACATCTTCCGGAAGATGGTGAGACTGAATTCTATTCTCTCTCGCCGCATGTAGCATGCGAATGCGACAATAACCGAGATCGCGTTGGGGTTCAACTGGGCAGGCACGACGCCGAAGTACTTGAGAACTTGCTTCACCTCGGGCCAGAGGGAAAGCCGGAGCCCCACCTCGAAGTGCGAGATGGGGAAGGTGAGCTTGCCCGGGTAGAATGTATTCACGCTCTCGCCAACCTTGGGAGGGCGTGACTCGTAGCCCTCTGGCAAGAAGTCGCTCCGGAAGGCCTCGTATTCATCGGCAGAGAGACGACCGGGAGGGAAATCGTGGTCGGAGAATCTCTTCCCACAGCGGCTGCAGCCCTCACCATCCTCTGGCCTTCTTTTTCCCATGAGTGCGCGAGACAAAGGGGAAGTTGGCGAGTTCAGAACCAGCGAGAGGACACGAAGAATAGTAAAGAGGAAGGGTGAGGGGCCGGAGCGCGAGATGAGCTGGGGAAAGAGGGGGAGCCGCGGGCAGAAGTCTAGGGAAACACGCTTCCAGCCCTGGCAGCGGGGGTATTTATAGCCCTCAAAAGTAGGGGGATAAGTGTATAGAGAACTACGCCGGGGAAGGGCAAGCGTCGGCCGACCCTTCTATCTCCAAGCCTCGGGCGGCGGAACCCTAAGTGGGCCATAAGCCCAAGAAGGCGGTGAAAAGATTGGTGCAGGGGAAAATAAAAGTAACAAAGGTTAAAAATTAGTATAAAAGAAGGTATTAACGCGGTCGCATCAATTAAACAGGCAAATCACAAAATTGATAAATTTAATCCCGCATAAAGACGGGTGGCAAGTTTGAAGAGCGCACAGCTGGCGCTATATAAGCAAATATTTTATTACAGAGACAAGGCGAACGAAAGAGCTAAGAAGCGAGAGGCGAGAGGTGAAAGGAAAGAAGGCGATGCTCTCGTCAATTCTTATCCCACCTCCATCGTCCTCCCCCGCATCTTCTCACGCAGGGAGGATGACTTGGGAGGTGGAAGGCGCGAGCCGCCTCAACACCACTGTGGGCGAGACGGAGCTGTTGGTCGACGTCATCCAAGATTGCCTGAGGGTTCGTCTTGTCCACCTCAATGTCGGCGTCTATCTCCGAAGATAAGCGAGCGCATTCCACCTCTAGCCAGTCAATCCGGTGGTCTGTGGCTTGCTTCCCTTTTTCCAGTGCTTGAATGATGTGCGCGTGCTTCCGCAGCATCTCAGCCACCTTACGCTTCATCTCTATGGGGTCCGTGGGGTCGCCCAGGTAGTCCTCGATCTCATCTATAGGAGGAGGAGGCGAAGGGGCCAGCTGCCTGGAGTAATCGTCGACCGGCGAGTCGGCAGCCAGTGAGTCCTCGACAGGGGTTCCACTCGCACTTATGGAGGAGCCAAAGAGATAAAACGGCAAGGAAAAAGCAGGCGACAAGAAGAAGTGATGGCCGCGGAACAGAGACCTACTGTGGTTGGTTCGAAATGGTCAGATTCCGCGGGCCGGTTAGAAGATCGAATTTTCTAACGAGAGGAGGCAAGTGCACCTATCGCAAGTAGTACTCGGTATTCGGGAAAATACCGAGGTCGTATTATTCTCGGGGACGCGTTGATTATATCTACTCTTCCAGGAACACTATTATCTTACTATCAGTAAGGTGGGGTTTTTTTAGTTTAATTAAAACGGAAAGAAAAAAAGCAGAATTTTGCTAAGTTAGTTCGATGACGGGTTAACGCTCGGCATCGAATCGGATTAAGACTAAAACAATTCTTAACAATTATTAAACTTTGTTTTTAATTTAATAAAAGGCACTCGGTCGTGGGGGTTCCAAAAATATGAGCGCACTTATCTCTAGGAATATTGCTCACCTAAACATTAAGACTATTCGACCGATTGTTAAACCGACGAAGGATTCCTCTTAATGCCCGCTTTACGCTAAGAACCCCGCTATTGGGTGGGGAACCCAATCCGGCAGAACTATGCTTCTCCTTTTTCGAGGGGGCGTACGCAGTTCTCTTTACCCAAGGGGGATCGGTCCATACGTGCAGCCTCTCGGTGTCGCGTATGGATAACGGAAATAGAGCCCACACATAGATTATGTGGTCCTATGCGTCGTTAACCAGGGGTAAACCTTAAGTCCTTAAATTAAAATAAAAATAAAGTTTTTTAATTATTTCAAATCATTTTATATGTCCCAATGCTCTTCGATGCCGAAGGCTAAAAGAGATTAGCCACTCATCGGTATGGGGACGGCTTTATGTTTTTAGGTGAAGCGTGAGTGTTAAATTAAGCACTGAACAATTATAAGAGAAAACACGAAAAATAGGACAATTAGATAAATTGAAGGCTAATTGATGCAGGCACTCACGCACACTTCAAAACCATAAAGAAAATTAAATAAAGCAAGCCCTACTCAAATGAGTAGGGGGAAATAAATGCACACACGCACACACTCTTCTTAATTAAAGAAAGCGATAAATAAAACGGTAAAATTATCTCCTACACGCACGCACTCTACATAATTGAGAAAGCGATAAAATTGCAAGTCCGGGCTCAAATGAGCGGGCGGGAGTAAATTTATCTAATACACACACGCACTCTACTTGAAATTAAAACACACACACGCACTCTATAGAAAAGAAAACACACACACACACTCTACAGAAAAGAAAACACACGCACCCACACAAAGTTTTCCTACTCAAGTGAGTAGGAAGAAAATGAAAGCAGTAAAAAGACAAGTCCCACTCAAACGAGTGGGCGGGAAATGAAAGCAGAGCGCCATTTAACTCTTAACGAGTAGGCGAAAATAAATGCATACGCACACACGCACTCTACAGAAATGAAATAAAGCAGTAAAACCTAACTCATACACGCACACACACTTGCAGAAATAAGAAAAACAAAGTGCTCAGAAAATTTAAACGACTGCATTTCTACCGCTAGAATGCGGTAGAAATGCATAAAAAGTGAAAATAAAAATTAACCGGAGCGAAATTTTTTTGCAAATAAACGCAAAATGGAAGTACTCGAAAAATTAATACAACTGCATTTCTACCGCTAGAATGCGGTAGAAATGCATAAAAAGATGAAATAAGAATTAACCGGACTAAAAGTTTTGAAATTAAAAAGCTAAAATGAAGTGAGCGAAAAATTATAACGACTACATTTTTATTCGTAAGTTTTTATAAAACCTCCAAAAAAGTGAGAATAAAAATAAAAAGGAACGATAAGTTTTACATTCCTAAGAGTCTAAGTTAAAAAAATAAAAACGAACACTTTTAGGGGGGGTTTTTATAAAACCTATATGAATGAAAATAATAAAGAAGAAAAAGCTAAAGTTAAAAAGTGCGGAAAATGAAAACTAGACGGACGGCACAACGGCTAGAAATGCCGATAAATCCTAAGTCTAACTAAGTAATGAAAGCTAAAAAGATGAAAACATAAAAGAAATACAAAAAGATGAACGAAAAATTGCTTAAGTAGGCCCATTCAAATGGATTATTCATACTAATTAAGAGAGAAAAATTCATATTTTATTAAAGTAAAAACCCTAATACAAACTAAGAGAGAGAGAGGGGGGAGAAATTCTCCTTACATAAGTATGGAATCCAATTGGGCAGGACCTCCCCTAAGCAAAGTGGTCAAAAAAGTGGACAAAATAAGCTTCCTGGAAGCTCTTATTTATAGGCAAAATTTCGGGTGGGTCACGCCCTTGACTAGGGCGTGACAGGGGGGCGTGTCGACACTATTCATGAGCTGATCGGGTGACTTGACTGGAAGGTTGACTTCGGCTGAAAACGTGGCGGTCACGCCCTAGGTCACGGGCGTGACATGTGTTAGTCACGGGCGTGACTGGGGCGTGTCGGGGAGGTCGATCTGGGCGCGGTCCGGCCGCAAAGTCGCGCGCATCACGTCGGCCAGATGGCTAAGTCACGCCCGTGTCACACCTTGACACGGGCGTGTCTTGGGGCGTGTCGAGCTTGGTTTGATCATCGCCGAACGTCGAGCTGGCAACCTGTGGCCGGCGATCGTCGGGGGGGGCGTCATACGGGCGTGTCGGTCAATTGACACGGGCGTGTCAGTCAATTTTTTTGACTTTTCTGGAATTTTTCTGGAATAAAAATAAAGCTAAGTTAGAAATAATATTTACAAAAATAGGCAATTTATTGAATAAAACTTGATAAAAAAGACAAAAAATAAACAAAATTGACTTAAATAAAATACGAAAATATAGGTATATTTACAACTCATCAAACACCCCCATACTTAAGCTTTTGCTATTCCAGAGCAAAAGTTTGAGGTGAACTTATAAGGAATAATAAAAAACCCTAAGTTCTGCTACCGCTAAATTAATTATAAGAGAGATCAAATAAAAATATACGGGGTATAAGAGTTAAGTCCTAAAATTATTTAGATGATTTAAACAGGGCAAAAGTTTTGGCCAAAAGACTTCTTGATATAATCAAATAGAAAGCAATAGTTGTATTGGTTAGATTAACAGAAAATAGTTTGGAGTTATACGAACTTTAGCTTATAGGAGTGTTATCGGAAATAATGCAATTTACGAATTATGCTCTCAAAAAGATTTTTAAATTAATTCTAGAGTCATGAAATTTGCTAAGGGGGATTGATGTTGGTTTATGAAGATGCTTGGATTTTGAGGTGAGGTTATTTTTTCTCGAACCTCCATTTTTTTTGATTTGGATGTTAAAGGAAAACGAAATCTTATTTTCCTTAACATAAAAAATTTTCTTCCTTCATAAAAATAACCCAATGTATATGTGTTGGAGTAATGAATTTTATCCTCTTACTCCGTAACGTATAATCTTTTAAATTATTGAGTGCCTATATTTACGGAATGAAATCTTATTCCCATTGACATAAGATCTTTTTCTTTTTGGGGAAATAAATTTTTATCATACCAAGTAGGTTATGATAGGATAGGTAAGGGGAGAAAAGAGAACTAGATTTTTAATTGAAAAATAATTGAGAGCAACCTTTATAAATTGTACGTTCCAATCTTTCAGAAAGCTAAAAGCAAGCATAAATGAATTCTATAGTCGTTATTTTCTAACATGGTACACATGCTCCTATCTATGAAAAATTAGAAGTAGTGCCTAAAGCGAGTCCCCTATTTTTAACAAAGTATAATAAATTCTTTAAAACTTAACCCCGACAATTTAGATTTATCGATCTATAATTAACAAACGAATAGTGAACAAAGAATTGATCAAATTCGCATATAAATAAACTCAAAATGAAAGTTTTGGATAACAGGAAACTCAAGAATGAGATGTTTGATTTATTTGTTTCATAACTTATATAAAAATTTTTTGTTGTTTTTTTTTTGTTTTTGAAGTTATGCTCTTTTTTTTTGTATTTTTGTATTTATATCTTTAATATATACATACTAAAAAGAAAGAAAGAAAAATGCAAAAAAAAAAATTTGGATTTTTAAGTTTTTGTGAAATTTTTTTGTATTTTTATATTTTGTAAATTTTTTGTATTTTTAATGAAATTTTCATTCTATTTACAAAAATTTGGTTAAAAGAAAAAAATATTTACAAGGATGAGAGGGAAAAAGGGAGAGGGGAAAGAGAAAGAATATTTACAAAAAGTACTTGCAAAAATTATTTACAAAAAAAATTTACAAGAATATTTACAAAAATATACAAAAGTGCTGCCGCGAGATGACTCGTTATGTGGATGGCTCGATGAGCCGGATCTCGCGGACAAAGTTAAAAATAAGTCAAAAGTTTCAAAAATGAAACTTCAAAATTTCAAAAATTTTTTTTTTGATTTTTGTGTTATATATATATTTTTTTTGTTTTTGAAGTTTTGTTTTTTTTTTATTTTTTTTATTTTTTTTAAGTGAAAAAGAAAGTACGAAAAATACGAAAACGCCCCCATACTTAGATCCAATATTGTCCTCAATGTTGTACGCTAAGCATGAGGAACAAGACAGCAGGTATATGTACAAAAAAGGAAAAAGAGGGGGGCAGAAAATGTCCCAGATCCGCGCTCGGGGCAGCCCATTAGAAACCCTGAGGATCGATCCGTTTTGGATCGACCACCTCCTTACCGCTACGGAGGGTTATAGCGTTGGCGGTTTCCCTTGGATTGGGCTCCGTGTTCCCTGGCAGTGCCCCCATGGCGCGTTCCGACATAAGTCGCGCCAGCTGTCCAAGCTGGAGTTCTAAATTTTTTAGCGATCCGGTGATGTTCCGGATATTGGACTCGTTGGACGCGACATAACAATTAAAATTTTCCTCCACCGGGGATGGCTTCATAGGAGGGGGAGGAGGAAACGTTGGCGCAAAAGGAGGGGGAGGGGGACGCTGCGCGTTGTTCGGGTTGCTCCAGGAGAAATTCGGATGGTTCCTCCAACCCGGATTATAGTGGCTACTATAAGGGTTGTTTTGGAATGAGGGACGCACCGGATTTCCCATGTAGTCCACGAATTCGTCGACTACGCAGACGTTGGAGGGGGGGGGGAGAAAACAAGGCGGAGTGGAGGAGGCAACAGACATCTCCGCCACCTGCTTAGTTAGCCTTTCCACTTGGAGGGCTAGCTGAGCAGTGGCATCCACTTCAAAAATGCCCGCCTGCTTAGGGCGCGCCCGCGGGACGTTCCACTGGTAGGCGTTCACCGCCATTTCCTCGAAAAGGGCCTGGGCGGCCTCGGGGGTCTTATTGTTCAGAGTGCCCCCGGCAGCCGCGTCAATCATTTGACGCATCTGACTATTCAGTCCATTATAAAAAATTTGTACCTGCAACCACGTTGGCA
The DNA here is from genome assembly GCA_039513925.1 of Platanthera zijinensis. Lineage (NCBI taxonomy): Eukaryota > Viridiplantae > Streptophyta > Magnoliopsida > Asparagales > Orchidaceae > Platanthera > Platanthera zijinensis. Next base: position 151,889,357 of record CM077080.1, on the reverse strand, counting down.
GAGCGTGGTGCGGGCACCGGCGGAGAAACTCCTTAAAGCGTTCCCAAGTCTCGTAAAGAGACTCGGAGTCGTTTTGGACGAACGAAGATATGTCCGCCCGCAGTCTTGCAGTTTTCGCGGGCGGAAAATACTTCGTAAGGAATTTTTCTGCCAATTCCGCCCAGGACGTGATGGATCCCCGCGGGAGGGAGAGTAACCACGCCTTAGCCATGGACTTAAGAGAGAACGGAAAAAGGCGCAAACGAATGGCGTCATCAGTGACGCCATTAATCTTAAAAGTATCGCAAATCTCAAGAAAATTAGACAAGTGATTATTGGGGTCCTCATCCGGCAGTCCGTCGAACTGCACGGCATTTTGGATCATTTGAATCACACTTGACTTAATTTCAAAATTATTGTTGGCCACAGCGGGCCGAACAATACTCGACCCCGTATCATCCAAATTGGGCCGAGCGTAATAAGACATAGTACGCTCGGCCGGTTGGGCATTATTCGGGTCGGCCATAGAAGAAGAAGAGGGTTCTCCGATAAATTTTGCGGGTCTAAAAAGGGAATTCGACGGAGAGATCAGATACGCGCAAGAGAGCGGTCGATCTCAGGGTCGAATTCAAGATTCTCAGAACTCGAAGGTTGTCCACGGGTCATGCACCCAAAAAAAAAATGAAAAGGGGGAAGGATATATATATTTTTTTTGTATAAATTTTTTATTTGAAAATAAAGTAAAATTAATAGAGTCCCGGATTCAATATAACAACTGGATTCCCCGGCAATGGCGCCAAAAACTTGATGGCCGCGGAACAGAGACCTACTGTGGTTGGTTCGAAATGGTCAGATTCCGCGGGCCGGTTAGAAGATCGAGTTTTCTAACGAGAGGAGGCAAGTGCACCTATCGCAAGTAGTACTCGGTATTCGGGAAAATACTGAGGTTGTATTATTCTCGGGGACGCGTTGATTATATCTACTCTTCCAGGAACACTATTATCTTACTATCAGTAAGGTGGGGTTTTTTTAGTTTAATTAAAACGGAAATAAAAAAGCAGAATTTTGCTAAGTTAGTTCGATGACGGGTTAACGCTCGGCATCGAATCGGATTAAGACTAAAACAATTCTTAACAATTATTAAACTTTGTTTTTAATTTAATAAAAGGCACTCGGCCGTGGGGGTTCCAAAAATATGAGCGCACTTATCTCTAGGAATATTGCTCACCTAAACATTAAGACTATTCGACCGATCGTTAAACCGACGAAGGATTCCTCTTAATGCCCGCTTTACGCTAAGAACCCCGCTATTGGGTGGGGAACCCAATCCGGCAGAACTACGCTTCTCCTCTTTCGAGGGGGCATACGCAGTTCTCTTTACCCAAGGGGGATCGGTCCATACGTGCAGCCTCTCGGCATCGCGTATGGATAACGGAAATAGAGCCCGCACATCGATTATGTGGTCCTATGCGTCGTTAACCCGGGGTAAACCTTAAGTCCTTAAATTAAAATAAAAATAAAGTTTTTTAATTATTTCAAATCATTTTATATGTCCCAATGCTCTTCGATGCCGAAGGCTAAAAGAGATTAGCCACTCATCGGTATGGGGACGGCTTTATGTTTTTAGGTGAAGCGTGAGTGTTAAATTAAGCACTGAACAATTATAAGAGAAAACACGAAAAATAGGACAATTAGATAAATTGAAGGCTAATTGATGCAGGCACTCACGCACACTTCAAAACCATAAAGAAAATCAAATAAAGCAAGCCCTACTCAAATGAGTAGGGGGAAATAAATGCACACACGCACACACTCTTCTTAATTAAAGAAAGCGATAAATAAAGCGGTAAAATTATCTCCTACACGCACGCACTCTACATAATTGAGAAAGCGATAAAATTGTAAGTCCCGGCTCAAATGAGCGGGCGGGAGTACATTTATCTCATACACACACGCACTCTACTTGAAATTAAAACACACACACGCACTCTATAGAAAAGAAAACACACACACACACTCTACAGAAAAGAAAACACACGCACCCACACAAAGTTTTCCTACTCAAGTGAGTAGGAAGAAAATGAAAGCAGTAAAAAGACAAGTCCCACTCAAACGAGTGGGCGGGAAATGAAAGCAGAGCGCCATTTAACTCTTAACGAGTAGGCGAAAATAATGCATACGCACACACGCACTCTACAGAAATGAAATAAAGCAGTAAAACCTAACTCATACACGCACACACACTTGCAGAAATAAGAAAAACAAAGTGCTCAGAAAATTTAAACGACTGCATTTCTACCGCTAGAATGCGGTAGAAATGCATAAAAAGTGAAAATAAAAATTAACCGGAGCGAAATTTTTTTGCAAATAAACGCAAAATGGAAGTACTCGAAAAATTAATACAACTGCATTTCTACCGCTAGAATGCGGTAGAAATGCATAAAAAGATGAAATAAGAATTAACCGGACTAAAAGTTTTGAAATTAAAAAGCTAAAATGAAGTGAGCGAAAAATTATAACGACTACATTTTTATTCGTAAGTTTTTATAAAACCTCCAAAAAAGTGAGAATAAAACTAAAAAGGAACGATAAGTTTTACATTCCTAAGAGCCTAAGTTAAAAAAATAAAAACGAACACTTTTAGGGGGGGTTTTTATAAAACCTATATGAATGAAAATGATAAAGAAGAAAAAGCTAAAGTTAAAAAGTGCGGAAAATGAAAACTAGACGGACGGCACAACGGCTAGAAATGCCGATAAATCCTAAGTCTAACTAAGTAATGAAAGCTAAAAAGATGAAAACATAAAAGAAATACAAAAAGATGAACGAAAAATTGCTTAAGTAGGCGCATTCAAATGGATTATTCATACTAATTAAGAGAGAAAAATTCATATTTTATTAAAGTAAAAACCCTAATACAAACTAAGAGAGAGAGAGGGGGGAGAAATTCTCCTTACATAAGTATGGAATCCAATTGGGCAGCACCTCCCCTAAGCAAAGTGGTCAAAAAAGTGGACAAAATAAGCTTCCTGGAAGCTCTTATTTATAGGCAAAATTTCGGGTGGGTCACGCCCGTGACTAGGGCGTGACAGGGGGGCGTGTCGACACTATTCATGAGCTGATCGGGTGACTTGACTGGAAGGTTGACTTCGGCTGAAAACGTGGCGGTCACGCCCTAGGTCACGGGCGTGACATGTGTCAGTCACGGGCGTGACTGGGGCGTGTCGGGGAGGTCGAACTTGGCGCGGTCCGGCCACAAAGTCGCGCGCGTCACGTCGGCCAGGTGGCTAAGTCACGCCCGTGTCACACCTTGACACGGGCGTGTCTTGGGGTGTGTCGAGCTTGGTTTGATCATCACCGAACGTCGAGCTGGCAACCTGTGGCCGGCGATCGTCGGGGGGGCGTCACACGGGCGTGTCGGTCAATTGACACGGGCGTGTCAGTCAATTTTTTTTTGACTTTTCTGGAATTTTTCTGGAATTTTTCTGGAATTTTTCTGGAATAAAAATAAAGCTAAGTTAGAAATAATATTTATAAAAATAGGCAATTTATTGAATAAAACTTGATAAAAAAGAAAAAAAATAAACAAAATTGACTTAAATAAAATACGAAAATATAGGTATATTTACAACTCATCAAGAAGAGAGTAGGTTTTAGAGGTAGAGCCTCTTACCGAATCGGCGGGTGGAGCCTGATGTGGTAGAAGGGTCATCCCTCCTCGTCACGGGGGTGGAGGGGGGAGTGGAGGCTTGGGGCAAGAGAGGCCTGGAAGGAAGCTCCGAAATGTTGATGCGAATGGTCTCAGGACAATAAGGAGGCTCCAAGATTTTCTGGGAAAAGGTAGCAAGTAAAAAATGTGTGGTGCAAAGAGATCATAACAGGCTTGAAAGACTTACCTCTTTTCCTTTGAGACTAGCTAGAGTGGGAGGTACATACCCCCTCGGAAAGGAGCGAGAAGGTTCTCCTGCCGGGAGGGGAGGCTCCGGAACTTTTGCCTTTTTTGGGAGAGAGGTGGATGGTGGTTCCGAAGGAGAATCGCGCACGGGGATCTTGTTCAGACCCGCCGCCGTCGCCTTGTTCCGCTGGCGCACGGCCGCGATGCGGTCTCGAAAACTTTGACTGAGAGACATAGAGGCCGATGCTGGAAGAGGATGGAGGAAAGGGAATGGCCCCTTGCGAGGAGGCGATTTCCGTATTCATAGACTAGGCAAGGGGCCCACCAAAAGATTCCCCCCAATAAATTCTCCGTACTACCACGAGCCGCGATTGAACTATCTTTCTGAGCTTGTAAACAACCTCGAAAAGAGCGGGGATTGTGTACAACCTCGGACTCGCAAGCGAGCAAGAGGGCCCAGGAGAGAGGGCCCAGGCAACAAGAGCCGAGCGAGAGGGCTCAGGCGAGAGGTACAAGGAAAGAGGCGCCAAGCGAGAGGCACCAGGCGAGAGGTGCAAGGAGGCAGGGCATGGAGTGAGGTTCACTGCATTAAGCGGGATGGCCTAAGTGGACCGTGGCCTCAGATAGGTGAATGCCGAGACGGGAAGCTTTTCCAGCGAGTGACCAGCTCACCGCACGAGAGGACTCAAGGAGTGGAGCTCTCGCCTGGGGTGGCCCTCTCGCCATGCGAGAGGACCCTATGGGGGAGTTCTCGCCAGGTGCCACTTTGGTTCAAGGCCGGTTCAGGTAGGGCCGGGCCCACCTTTTGGGCCCCAGGGGTGTTTTACCCTTTTACCCCGGGTGGTCAGCATTTAGCCCTTGTGGACAACGAAGTTTGGCTGGTGGCAGACCTAGCCAGGGATGTTATGGTAATTTCAGGGTGGTGTAAATTGGTTATTTGCAGTCCCAGTTCAGAGGCCTATAAATAGACCGGTAAGGTGCCTTAGAAGGGCAAGTTTTCTTGACTCCTTCCACTTCTTCTAAGGCACCTAGCTCAGCATTGTCTAGGGAGGGGAAGAGCTTTAGTCTCTTCCGGGTACGAGGTGGGACCTCCTCGCTGGAGCCCCGGTCTAGTTCTTCGCCTCGAGTGTGATCCTCAGGGAGTAAGCGTTAGTTGCCCCAATAGTTCCGAGCTTTAGGAGGAATCGACCTTGTTGGTTCCAACATCGACGTATTCGACGCCTGACCCAGTGATAGTCGATTAATTGGACTTAGAAAATCCTGAGAAGTAAATTCTAATTGACTCGACGAATTCATCGGGTATCGACTAGTATATTCGACAAATTCGGTGAGTATCGTTAGATACATTCGACGAATTCGATGAGTATACACCGGAATACTCGACGATTTTTACTTGGCAGATTTTCCAACTCTCAGAGATTTTACCTCAAGTACAATATAATGAATTCGATGAGTAGTAGTAAGTATACATGACGAATTCGATGAGTATCAACGAGTATACTCAATGAATTTGACGAATATCCCTTACAATACTCAACGAATTTTACTTGGTTAAAATTTTTGTTCTTTTGATTCCAAATCCTTCTTCCTGGATTATCCTCATGCACTTGGGATAGAAGTACACCCCAATAGAGAGTTTACACGTGTGTCAACATATTGGTATACACAATGAAGGATTACATTGTATAGTCCTGTGTTTATTGACTCACTGTAACCTGACATTGGTGTGTACTTAGCAATGTAGACCTGCAAGTACATAACTAAAAATACAACATCAAATACAATCTCAATTCATCTTAGCTTAACGGGACCCTTCTTCAAATTAGGGTTTTTGTGGATATAATACCCAACAATCTCCCCCTATTTGAAGAAGTCAGAATCCTATAAGTTAAGGTGAATTGCACAATAATAATAATAAAACATAAAATTGAAAATATATATGAATTAAAGAAAATTAAACAAAGCCCACATTCAAGTCAAAACATTTAAATCATATATATATATATATCAAAGAGTTCAATGTTTGGGGCAATCACATCCCCATATATCAACATAATATATATAAAAACAATCAGCACTGCCTGCCCTGGCTCTTCTGGCATTGTCTAGCAAAATATGCCTTGGGATTCGGATAGAATCTCGGAGGAGCTGGTGGTGCCATTGGATCATCATCTGTTGGAACCCTAGGTTTTGATTTGAGTTCAGCCCTCTCTTTCTGTCTCTTGACCCAAGTTTTATCTATGGTCAAAGGTTAGTTGATAGGTTAGATTCTCTAGTTGTGTAGAATTGCTTTTCTAGATGAATATTTGGTTAAGTAGTTTTTCGTTCGACTATAGTCGAACGTCGCTCGACTATCATCTATTGGTTGATCGACGATCGTCTATCAGTTGGTCGACATTCTTTCTGCGTTGATAGCTCGACTATCTGTTGATAGGTCGACTATCTGCTTGCTTTGGTAGTTCGACTATTTGTCCTGATAGTTCAACTATCTGATAGCTCGACTATCTGTTGATAGGTCGACTATCTGTCTGCCTTGATAGCTCGACTATCTGTTGATAGGTCGACTATCTGTGTTGCTTTGATAGTTCGACTATCTGTTGATAGGTCGACTATCTGCGTTGCTTTGATAGTTCGACTATCTGCTTGGATAGCTCAACTATCTGATAGTTCGACTATCTGTTGATAGATCGACTATCTGTGTTTTCTTTGATAGGTTGACTATCTGTTGATAGGTCGACTATCTGTTTTCTGTGATAGGTCGACTATCTGCTTGATAGGTCGACTATCTGTTTTGTTTGGTAGTTCGACTATCTGTCCGGATAGATCGACTATCTGATAGCTCGACTATCTGTTCTGATAGGTCAACTATCTGCTGAGGTAGTTCGACTATCTTCTTTGATAGTTCGACTATCTGGATCGTTCGACTATCTGTCCGATAGGTCGACGATCTCCGTGCGTCGGTCGACGATCTCCGAGGGTCGTTCGACGTTTTGCTATATGTTTTAAAATAGTTTTGTCGTCTTCTATGATGTGACTAATTTCATACTTATTTTGGCATATGTTATAAAAGATTATCTGAGTAAATTGTGATAACTCTTCCATGCAATATCTATTCAATTCTTTATGCATGAGCTAACCTTTTTTGACAAAGTTGTTTGTCTTATAGCTGAGATATGATTTCTGCCAGGCTGTCCATTATAGCCGTTAGACTCAAAAAGTCTTCCTTGGCTGTAAAGAGTCGTTTCTGATGTGACTTTCTCTTGTATTATTTCATCAGAAGTATTTGCAGCTTCTTAGAAAGCTTTATCCTTTTATAGGATATCTATCTGTAGTATTTTTGTTTTGCTTTATGCTTTTTGCAGCCCAACTTGCAGAGTTCGGAAAAAGACAAGATTCAAACTCAAGTAAGAGCCGTTGCTGCTACTGCTATATAAAGACCTTCCTGAGAAAAGAAATGAACTAGTCCACATAGCAAAAATTCATTCAGCAAGCTTACAGCAAGATCAAGTTTACTGCTCTCAGCAATCTTCACTTAACTGAGAAGTGTTAGCTCTTCTGCTCTTCTTCAACCTGAGTTCTCTTGGTTCCAGGAAGTTCTGACTCAGAGATCTTTTGAAGAAGAAGAAGAAGATAGCTGCTAGAAGATTTTCATTTCTTATTTTATATCTTCTTGTAGTTCTTCCTTCAGTATTTACTGAAGTGTTTCTGCACTGAAGCAAGACTTCACCTGGACGTTCTTTGAGCCAGGGGGAGCCTTGATTCTTTTAGAGCTTTCTAGCTCAGTGCAAGTTATTGTGCTTCTCTAATCTATTATAAAATAGAGAAGACACCTTAACCTCCTTTCCCCCTTCTGTACAGGGTTATTACTCCCTTCAAAAGTATCCCTTGGTGGCAGGGCACCTGATCAAAAACCTGTGTTGGTTTTTAGACACCTGATCAAATGTCTAAAGGGTTTCTTGATCTACCTGAAGCAGATCTTGTTGGTGGCAGGGCACCTGATCAAAAACCTGAGTGGATTCCTACCTTGTTGGTATAAGAGTGGACGTAGCCAAGTTGTTTGGGGAACCACTATAAATTCCTTGTGTCGTCTGGATTGTTTTATTTAATTACTTGCATTGTGGCTGTGATTAGATCTTAACTAGGTTTGCTAGTTGCTGTTTAGGTTTCCAAGCCTTAACTGTAATTACAGTTGGCTGTCTTTTTGTGCACAACACTTGTGTTAGGCTTTAAGGTTTAAATCTCAAATATCTATAACCTTCATTCCGCATTTAACTCCAAGGGAGTTGAGTAGAAAGTCAACTTTGCCAGTGTAATTTTTGATTACTCTATTCACCCCCCCTCTAGAGTTGTATCTATCCCTTCTCTTTCAATTGGTATCAGAGGGAGGTTGACTGACTGAATAGGCTAACACCTAAGTCACAAGATCCTGATAGATACCAAATCTTATAGATATTCACTTTCACTATCATGGCCCAGTCCAAGGATTATTCTATCACCAGACCTCCAGCATGTAACTTAGCTAAGTTCAGCATCTGGAAGGCAAGGATCAAATTATATATGAACTCTATTGATGAAAGTATTTTTGCTTCTATTTTGACAGGACCACCAAGAGCACATGCTGCTGCTACTGCCTCATCATCATCTAATATGAGTGCAGTGCCTCCTCCAGACTACAATGATGAGTACAAAAAGGCAAAGATAGCAGATGCCAAGGCAATGAACATTCTGGCTCAGACAATGTCTGATGAAGTATTCCAGAAGGTTGCTGACTTCTCCTCAGCAAAAGCTATGTGGGATACACTGAACCAGATTGTAGCTGGTTCAGCTGATGAAAGGAAGGACAGGAGGTCCAACCTTATCTCACAGTATGAGAATTTCAAGAAAACTGATGCTGAATCAGTTGAAGGAATGTACACAAGGCTCAGCTCAATCATCAATGAGCTGAGGACCCTTGACAAGGATATCTCATTGACAGAGGTCAATGATAAGATTCTTATGTGCTTCCCTAGCACATGGGATCTGAGGATCTGGCCTATCAAGGAGGCCAGAAGCACAAATGAAATCTCAATAGAAGCCCTTCTCGGCAAGCTCAAGTCTTTTGAGCAAGTGCTGAAGTCCAGGGAAGCTGAAGCTGAAGCAAAGACCCCAACTCCTACAAGAAAAGAGCAAACCCTTGCTCTCAAAGCTGCTGACATTTCTGAAGGCAGCCAGTCCAATGAGGAACTGATGGCATTGTTTGCCAAAAGGTTTCTCAAGATGGAAAGGAAGGAATTCAGAAAGAAATCTTCAAAGTATGAAGATAAACCAAGTTATGATCGTACCCCCTCTAAAGAAATAATCTATTATGGTTGCAGGAAGCCTGGACATATTCTTCCAGATTGTCCAGAGGAAAAGAACAAAGATAAAAGAAAAGACAAGGATCAGCATAGGAAGCATTCCAAGCCATCCTCCTACAAGAACAAAAAGAAGGAGAGAGGCTTTGTTGCTGAAACCTGGAGCGATTCTGATGAGGAATCCTCTTCCTCAAGCTCCAGTGAGGATGAAGAAGAAAAGAAGGCAAAGGAAGTTTGCCTGATGGCAATTGATGCCTGCAGCAATCACTCTGCTGCAGAGAATTCAGATTCTGATGAAGAGATGCCAACAGAAGATGAGGTATTATCTTCTTATGATTTCACTTCTGCAGAATTTAAATTAGAATTTAAATCCTTATGTTTAGATTTAATCAGTTCTGAAAAAGAGATTAAAGAACTTAGACATAGGCTAGCTGAATCAGAAATCATATCTATTGAAAACATTAAGTTAAAGGAAGATCTCACTAACTCTAGTGAAGAAATTAAATTTCTTAAGAATGAATTAGCCAAGTCCAAAAGGTTAGAAGAGTCTCTGAATGGTAGAAGCCTTAAGTTGCTTGAAATAACCAGCATGTCTAACACTAGGTCAGACAATAACAAATTAGGCTTAGGAGCATCTTCTAGTGAGCCCCCAATCATTCTTAAAAACCAACTTTCAACTCCAGTGAATTTTATTTCATCTAATGGAATAAAAAACACTGAGCAAGTCAATCAAGTAAACAGAGCTTTAAATAAAGCTAAAAGAGAGAAAAGAAAACAGAAATTTAAGGAATTACAAAGGGCGTCGAACGCAGCTCGACGATCGCAGGCCCAATGGTCGAACGAAGATCGATGATCTGGGTACCAATCGTCGAACGCCGATCGACGCTTTCAACAAGAATTTCAAAATTCAAACAAGAACGTTAGAAACCCGAATATGAATAGAAACCCTAGGTTCATTGACCCATCATCAGCATGGAGAATCCCACCTAGGAGATCTTACCCATTAGGTTATCACCCCCAGCCTGCTTATTCATTTATTTCCAGTTTTTCTTATGTGAAAAACAAGGGACCCAAGGTTACCTGGGTCCATAATGTTTAAATTGATTTATTTGCAGGTGAAGACCTATCCTATCACTCAAAATAAGTGGTATTTGGATAGTGGATGCTCCAAGCATATGACAGGAAATAAAGAACATCTATCAAGGTTCAAGGCAAAGCTTGGCCCAAAGGTAATCTTTGGAGATTCAAGCTGTGGTCAAACTAAAGGCTATGGAAGGATGACAATTGGAGCTGTTACATTCAAGAGAGTTGCTTATGTGACTGGACTGAAGCATAATTTAATTTCAGTAAGTCAGTTATGTGATGCTGGATACCAGGTATCATTCTCTAACTCCCTTTATAATATTACTTTAAATAATAATGTTGTATTAGTAGGCATTAGACAAGGCAACATTTATTTAATAGATTTTAATTCAACTGATTCTGAAATCTGCCTGTTTAATGAAGTAATTAATAATAATACCTTGTGGCATAAAAGGTTTAGCCATGTTAACCTCAAGAATATATCTAGGTTATCTAAACACAATCTTGTTAGAGGTTTACCTTCTTGCCCCTATAAGAAGGAGAGCCTATGCAAGGCTTGTCAACTAGGCAAGCAAACCAAGAACTCATTTAAATCAGTAAATAAAAGTGATTCTCCTAGAATCCTGTATTTATTACATTTGGATCTATTTGGCCCAATAAATGTACAGAGTTTAGGAGGGAAGTATTACACCCTAGTCATTGTAGATGACTTCTCTAGGTTCACTTGGGTGTTCTTTCTGAGAACTAAGGCTGATAACTTCAAAGCCCTTACAGACTTTCTATTATGTGTGCAGACTGAGTACTCTACTCATGTGGCCTTGATCAGAAGTGATCATGGTACTGAGTTTGACTCTCTTCTCATGCAAGAATTCTGTGAGAGAGAAGGTATCAAACATAGCTTCTCAGCTCCTAGAACTCCCCAACAAAAAGGGGTAGTTGAAAGGAAGAACAGAACACTAATTGAAGCTACTGGTACATTGTTGGCAGATGCTAATATGCCTCTTTCCTATTGGGCAGAAGCTATTAGTACAGCCAACTATGTCCTGAATAGAAGTCTGATACACAAACTTAAGTGTAAAACTCCTTATGAGTTACTTAAAGGAAAGAAACCTAAAATAAATTATTTTAGAGTGTTTGGCTGTGTTGTTTATATTCATAATAACAATAAAGAATATCTTAGAAAGTTTGAAGCAAAGGCTTCAATGGGAATTTTTCTTGGATATTCCCAAGTAAGCAAAGCTTATAGGGTATTTAATAAATCATCTTCTAAAATTGAAGAGTCTGTTCATGTATCCTTTGATGAATCCCAAATGTTTTACAAGGAGAAGGAAACTTCCCCTTCCTCAAGTTCATTATAGGTACAAGAATCTACCAAAGATGTCACTCAAGAAATCCTCCATCTTTCAACTCTTCATATCACTGAATCAGACAGTGATGAAGACATTGCAGAAATTGTTGCTGTACCACAAATAGTAGATCAAATTCCTCCTAAGGAATTAATCCCAACTATTGCTGAAGATCACATCCCACCTGCTGATGTTGTCACACTTAGAGATCACCCTACATCTCAAGTGATAGGAGACATATCAGCTGGTGTTCAAACAAGACATCAGTTAAGACAGGATGTGATACATGCTTGTTTCTTTTCACAGATTGAGCCCCTCACCATTAAAGATGCTGAGCTAGATCCCCACTGGATCATTGCTATGCAAGAGGAACTCAATCAGTTTGAAAGATGTAAAGTATGGACTTTGGTTCCAAGACCTAAAGGCCAACTGATCATAGGCACCAAGTGGGTGTATAGAAACAAGTTGGATGCAAATGGAATCATTGTAAGGAATAAAGCTAGGCTTGTAGCTCAGGGCTACAGATAGGAGGAAGGTATAGATTATGACCAAACCTTTGCTCCTGTTGCAAGGCTAGAGGCAATAAGGATCTTCTTAGCCTATGCAGCCTATATGAAGTTTAAGGTTTTTCAGATGGATGTCAAAAGTGCTTTTCTTAATGGTGAGCTAAAGGAAGAGGTTTTTGTTGAACAGCCACCCGTTTCTGTTTCTTCAACTCAGCCCTCACATGTATTCAAGTTGCAGAAAGCTCTGTATGGACTAAAACAAGCACCAAGAGCCTGGTATGAGACTCTAGCTAGTTTCCTGTTAGAGCACAACTTTGTTAGGGGAGTAGTTGATAGAACCCTCTTCGTCAAGCACCACAAGGACACAATCCTGTTAGTTCAAGTGTATGTGGATGACATTATATTTGGCTCCACTGATCCCAAACTTTGCAAAAGGTTTTCTGACCTAATGCATTCTAAGTTTGAGATGAGTAGTATGGGTGAGCTGTCTTACTTTCTTGGTCTCCAAGTAAAGCAAGATGCTGATGACATCTTCATCTCCCAATCCAAATATGCCAAGGAATTAGTAAAGAAGTTTGGGATGGCAGATGCTTCAGCAATGCATACACCTATGGCTACTAATGTAGTTATTGATTCTGATGATCAGGGAAAGCCTGTAGATCAAAAGAATTATAGGGCCATTGTTGGATCCCTATTGTATTTAACTACAAGTAGGCCAGACATAATGTTTGCTACATGCCTTTGTGCTAGATTCCAGGTCAACCCCAAGGAATCTCATCTGATTCTTCTCAAGAGAATCTTGAGATACCTGAAGGGATGTCCAAATTTAGGACTTTGGTACCCAGCTGAGTCAGAATTTGAATTAATTGGATATTCTGATTCTGATTATGCTGGTTGTCGAGTTGACAGGAAAAGTACCTCAGGAACTTGTCAGTTCCTGGGAGAGAGATTGGTCTCTTGGTTCTGTAAGAAGCAGGCCTCTGTCTCAACATCAACTGCAGAAGCTGAATATATAGCAGCTGCTAGTTGTTGTTCACAGATCCTGTGGATACAAAATCAACTTTTGGATTATGGGTACTCACACAAGAACACTAAAATCATGTGTGACAGTACAAGTGCTATCTCCATTGCACAAAATCCAGTGCACCACTCTAGAACGAAGCACATTGAGATTAGACACCATTTCCTGAGAGATTGTGTGGAAAAGAACAAGATCAGCCTTGAGTTCATATCCACAGACCTTCAGAGAGGTGATATATTCACCAAGCCCTTAGATGAACAGAAGCATCTGTTCTTTTTGGTTCAACTAGGCATGATTAATGGAAGAGACTAAGTGTGATGTCTGCCTTGTTGAAACTTGTTCGAAGATAGTCGAACGAAGTTCGACGATAGTCGAGCGGATCAAGCCTATCGTCGACCTATGGTTAAAGATAGCTCATCTGCCTGAAGATTGTCGACCGACGTTCGAAGATAGTCGAACAGGTCGAGCCTATCGTCGATCTATGGTTGACGAAAGCTTGCTGTTTGTGAAGACAGAAATAGTCGAACGAATGATCGACTACTCTGCTTCAGGAACGATCGTCGAACAACCGTTCGACCATCATCTCCAGTATCTTTTAAGTAGATCGACGATCGCTGTTTTAATATAAAGCCGATGGTTGACCTAGGTTAAGAGATAGTTGCTTGTATCGTCGACGGAGAGCGTCTTTTCGCATTCCGTCTTCCCGCTTGCTCTTTGTCTCGCGTTTTCTGCCACTCCGTCCTCGCCGTCTCTCCCTCGTCTTCTCCAGCATTTTCGATGGCGATTGCTCCAGCTCTTCTTGCAGTAGTCAAGTTTGATGCCGGTTTCAGCGTTGATTTCGACGCCTTCAGCTGCTGCGAACCAGGGATAGTGGAGATTCTGAAACTGTGCAGAGATCAAGGATTAGAAAGACCCATGTCTTACAGAATAAAGATAAACACTCAAGAAATCAAAGAGTGGGCTTTCTCTTCGTCTTCTACTGACGATTCGATGACTGGAACAATTAGCGGAGAAGAGGTAATTTTGACTCCCGCTATTCTGACTGAAATTTTTGGTTTGATTAATGGTGAAGAAGATTATGAGCAAGATGCTCCTGAGTTCGGAAGAATGTTAACTGAGCTGGGACATGCCGAAGGCATTCCCTCCAAGCTGCTCAAGGTAAATATCCCGTTTAAGATCAAGTTTCTTGCGGAAATTGTTGGAAAAGTGCTACTGGGAAAGCACTCAGCCCACGATAATATTACAAGGCAACAATTTGCACTAATGTGTGCAATTATTAATAAGAAGCAGATCAATTGGGCTGGCATTATGTTCGATTTAATCAGGAAAAAGAATGGAAAGAAAGAGGTTACCCTAGGAAGGGTTGTTGGAATTTTTCTGAAGGAGAAATACCCTCACCTGCTTGTGTCAGCCGCCACCTCCATCAACGCAAGCAAGAAGATGGATCCTTCGCTGTTTTCAAAATGGAAAAGGACCTACCTGAAGCCCGCTCCCGCAGGGGTTGCTCCAGTTACTTCTAAGAGCACCAGGACTGTCGCAGTCACTCCCCCCCTTCTAGCAGCTGGCTCAGCAAATTTATCTCTTCCATCTTCTTCATCAGTTTTGCCGTCTACTTCAGTTGACGTTTCTTCAACTTCAATTGAAGTACGACATTCTGCTTCTCCTCCAGCTTCACCTCTACCTCCTCATCTTGTTGGGATATCTCAACTCAGTTTTGATTTGTTGGTGTCTGAGATTCCCACTCCTCCTCAGTCACCAATTCCCTCTTCTGATCATCTTGATCACCCTGCATCCACCCATGTATCTCCACATCATTCTCCAGCTCCATCTCCAGCTCATTCTCCAGCTCATCTTGCATATACCATCAATGCTGCTCTTCCACCTTCTGAAATTCCTCCATCATCATCATCATCATCTTTTGAAATTACTCCTGCATTGATTTCTAGCATTGTGGAGTTAATTACCCCTTCAATCAAAGCTATGATTGATGAGGCAATTGCTCCCCTTGCTTCCTCTATCTCCTCTCTGACTGCTGCCATTCTAAAACTCTCAAAGTCTGCTGAGCCCTCTTCTTCTAGGGCCTGGTTTCAGTTTCTACTGAAATCAGGCAGGGGGAGATGCTTGATGAAGACGTCTCTGAGCAGCCCTTGGCCTCCCCTCCAGCAGTTCATCTTGCAGTAATAGAGAAAGCAATAGAAGTTTCAGCTCCTCCTCCTTCTTTATCTGAAAAGGAAATTTCTGATGCAGTTTTGAAATCTGAATTCTGTGTTAAAGCTTGTTTAGAAGAAAGTTCTACTCCCTTGGTTGTCCTGTTCCTAGAAGGAATCATCACCTCCTTTCTAGATGAATTGTGGGAGTTAGGACATGCTGTGGTTAATTTTGAAGGTATTCCCTTTACTTATTTTTTAGACTTGATAACTGATATGATAATTTGGGAATATCTGGAAGGCATGGCTAGATGTCATTTAGAACAATTTTATTCATAATACTACAGATAAATTGGAAGAAAGTCTAAAGGTTCAAGAGCCGGTTATCCAATCTGCTCTAGAAGTTCAACCAGAACCAGAGGCTCAACTTTCTGAAGTAGCTCAGCCTGAAGTTCAAGCAGAACTGGTCACTTTGACAGTTTCTGAGATTCAAGAATCAGCTGCAGATGCCCAGATCGAAAAATCTACTGTATGGGATGATTCCCCAGGCTTGGATTTAGATGCTCTATTGGCACGGGATGCCATAGAAGAAGAACGAGAAAGAGCTGCTTTAAAAGAAAAAGAGAGAGCTATGAAAGAGGTTATTGACCCATATGATATGCCTATCTCTTCAAATTATGAAGATGAAATCAACTCTGATGAGTCTGCTGAGACTAAAAGAAAAAGGATTGCTAAGAAGAAAAGAAAAGTTGTTGCTCCTCCTCCTGCTAATCCAGACAATGATACACCATATTATATACTGAAAGGGATTGATCCAAAGTCAAAAGATTTCCAGCATTGGATGTTGTTTTCAAAGAACCAGCAAAAGCAAAGGAAAAAGTCTAAGAGGTATGACTCTCCTGTTCCTAGATGGAATCCTAGAGGTCCTCCTCCTCCACCCCCAAGTGCAGGAGCCTCAGAAAATTCATCTTCTAAATCTGCCTCTCAATCTGAAAGATCAAATCCATCTCAATCTGCTCAAAGGAGAAGTTCGTAAAGTTTTCTAGGAAAAAGTCAAACTGGATATCAAAGACCTGATACTGTTAAAGAACAAGTTAAAGAGGTAGTATATCAAAGACCAATCTTTTCCCCTCCTCCTTCTCCAAAAAAAAAGTCTCATCTCCAAAGCCAGCTCATACTGAGAAAGATGTTCCAAAAGGTAAGTGATTTATTTTTTATCTGAAAATTCTAGCAAGAACTTTGCTAAGACTGCTCCCTCTTGTTATCTAGTTAATCAGGATAAAAAACCAGTTGACACTTCTTCTGAGATTGTCTATGAAAGCCCAGAGCTTGATCCTAACTTTAGGATGACTCGTTTTCTTGAACTGGTTGGAGCAGCGCAAATAAGGAAAGCAAAAGCTGAAGGAAAGGACACTGCCGGGTTAACCACAATGTCTAAATTCAGAAAGAAGGATCTCAAAAAATTCCAGGTCAGACCTGAGATGTTTGATCCTTCAAAATATATGGAAAAGCATCCTGAGGCAGTGGTCCCAAGGACAACTGAACTGAAAATTATTGGAGAGCAAGACTTGAAGCTATCGAAAAAAGAAGCTCTAGATCCTACCAGAAAAATTACTTTTGTTTCTAGCTCTTCTAATCCTGAATCTAACTCTAAAGCACCTTAATTATTCATTGATTGACAGTTAATTTATTATCTGATTGATTGATGATATCTGCTTAGTCATTTCTATTTTATGCATTTTATTTTACTTTCTATAATTAGTTTTGTATGTTTTAATTGTTGAGGGACTTAACTCAAATAGGGGGAGATTGTTGGAACCCTAGGTTTTGATTTGAGTTCAGCCCTCTCTTTCTGTCTCTTGACCCAAGTTTTATCTATGCTCAAAGGTTAGTTGATAGGTTAGATTCTCTAGTTGTGTAGAATTACTTTTCCAGATGAATATTTGGTTAAGTAGTTTTTCGTTCGACTATAGTCGAACGTCGCTCGACTATCGTCTATTGGCTGATCGACAATCGTCTATCAGTTGGTCGACGTTCTGTCTGCGTTGATAGCTCGACTATCTATTGATAGGTCGACTATCTGCTTGCTTTGGTAGTTCGACTATCTGTCCTGATAGTTCAACTATCTGATAGCTCGATTATCTGTTGATAGGTCGACTATCTGTCTGCCTTGATAGCTCGACTATCTGTTGATAGGTCGACTATCTGTGTTGCTTTGATAGTTCGACTATCTGTTGATAGGTTTACTATCTGCGTTGCTTTGATTGTTCGACTATCTGCTTGGATAGCTCAACTATCTGATAGTTCGACTATCTGTTGATAGATCGACTATCTGTGTTTTCTTTGATAGGTCGACTATCTGTTGATAGGTCGACTATCTATTTTCTGTGATAAGTCGACTATCTGCTTGATAGGTCGACTATCTGTTTTGTTTGGTAGTTCGACTATCTGTCCGGATAGATCGACTATCTGATAGCTCGACTATCTATTCTGATAGGTCGACTATCTGCTGAGGTAGTTCGACTATCTTCTTTGATAGTTCGACTATCTGGATCGTTCGACTATCTGTCCGATAGGTCGACGATCTCCGTGCGTCGGTCGACGATCTCCGAGGGTCGTTCGACGTTTTGCTGTATGTTTTAAAATAGTTTTGTCGTCTTCTATGATGTGACTAATTTCATACTTATTTTGGCATATGTTATAAAAGATTATCTGAGTATGTAAGAAGCGAACTAAAACAAGCCGGAAATGGTATAACTGAAATTTTATTATCAGAAAAAGGTATCTATTACAAAGGTATGGCCTCCCTTATATAGAATGGAGGAGAGAAGAGAGAATACAAATAAGAGATGTGGGACTAAAACTATACAAAAGAATCTGGGCGGCTAGAACAACAGACCGGAACAAGCCGCGCGGTTAGACGGAAGGGCTAACCGCTCGGCCACTGCCAGAGAGAGAGACAAGCCGCCAAGAGAGACCGTTAGACCGCCCGGTCTCCTAGTCGCCAGTAACAGACCGCTAGACCGCTTGGACCTCAGACCTCAACGCAGCAACCAACCCGCTGGAGGCAAACCGCCAGACCGCCCGGTCAATAACCCGCCAAGCTAGACCGACAGACCGCCCGGTCTCAACTTCAACACTCCCCCTCAAGCTGGAGCATATATGTCGATCATGCCCAGCTTGTCACATATATAAAGAAATGAGGCGGATACTGGCTTGGTGAAGATGTCAGCCAACTCTTTTTCAGACGTGACGAAGGGAGTGCAAATTTGTTCCTTCAGAATCTCTTCACGAATGAAATGACAGTCGACCTCAATGTGTTTGGTTCTCTCATGGAAGACTGGATTTTTGGAGATATATATAGCAGCCTTGTTGTCACAGAACATAGGTAGAGGATGGTTGTAGACCTCCCCTAAATCCAACATGAGAGCCCGTAGCCACTTTAGCTCGCAAGTGGTCGATGCCATACTCCGATACTCAGCTTCAGCACTGGACCTGGAGACAACAGATTGCTTCTTGCTCTTCCAACTTACCAGATTGCCCCCAACAAAGGTACAGAAACCGGAAGTAGACTTGCGGTCTCCTTTGTCATCCGCGTAACTCGCATCTGAGTAAGCTTCAACCCTCAGATGATCATTCTTCTGAAAGAGCAATCCTTTCCCAGGGGCTGCTTTGACGTACTCCAAGATCCGCAAGGCGGACTGTAGATGGCACTCCCTGGGAGCTTGCATGAATTGACTCACCTTGCCCACAGCATAGGAGATGTCGGGCCTAGTCACGGTGAGGTATATGAGCTTACCAACTAGACGCCTGTACCGCGAAGCATTTGAAAGAAGAGGCGAATCATCTGTCCAGGTTTTGTCTTCTCCAACAGCCATGGGACATCGGGCAGGTTTGGCCCCAGTCAATCCTGCTTCTTTTAAAATATCAAGAGCATACTTACGCTGAGAGAGGACTAAAGAGTTGGGCTTCCGAGAGATTTCGATCCCCAAAAAGTACTTCGGAGAACCCATATCTTTCGTGACTAGATGTTGGCGAAGATGCCGCTTTGTCAAGGCTACCCCTTCCTGGTCATCACCAGTGAGAAGAATATCATCCACATATACTGCAAGAACCACCAGTCCCGAAGAGGTTTTGCGAATAAATAGAGAGTGATCAGCAGTGCTGCGAGCAAAACCAACGGCCGCCACGATGCCGCTGAATTTGTCAAACCAAGCTCGAGGGCTCTGCTTGAGGCCATAGATTGCCTTCTGTAGCCGGCAGACTCGTGTCTCCCCCTGAGCAACATACCCTGGAGGTTGCTCCATGTAGACGGCCTCCTGAAGATCACCATAAAGGAAGGCATTCTTGACATCCAGCTGGGAAAGGGGCCAGTCTTTGTTGACTGCCACAGAGAGAAGGACCCGTATAGTGCTGAGACGAGCCACGGGAGAGAAGGTGTCAAAGTAATCAACCCCATAGGTTTGAGTAAAGCCCTTAGCCACCAGACGAGCTTTGTACCGGTTGACAGTGCCATCTGGGCCAAACTTGACTACAAAGACCCATCGACAGTCAACAACATCTGTATCAAGGGGAGGAGGGACAAGAGTCCAGGTACCCCGCTCTGTGAGGGTCGCCATTTCCTCATCCATGGCCAGCTTCCAGTGAGGAATGGAAAGGGCCTCCTGGTAGGAACGAGGTGTGGTAGTAGCAGAGATAGCCAGCGCAAAGGCCCTGCGAGAAGGGGTGAGACGATCATATGAAACAACAGCAGCAAGGGGGTGTAAGGTACACGTCCGCACCCCTTTGCGAAGAGCGACAGGAAGATCCAGGTCAGCGGGCTCCTCGGCATCCAGAGCATCCGTGACAGAGAGAGCTGGCCCGGGAGGAGAGAGCGACGGCAGCGGAGATGAGGGAGAGGGAGGCGGAGAGAGAGGCGGAGGGAGAGGAGTGGGCGGAGACGGAGGAGGAGCGGATATCGCAGTAGGAGACAAGGGAACGAACGGAATAACAGGAGCATCCGAGGTGAGAGGAAGAGAAGAGGAGGCATCCGAGAAGTAGGAGGCATTCTCGAAGAAGGTAACGTCAGCGGAGACAAACTGTTTACGAAGAATAGGATCAAAGCAGCAGTAGCCTTTCTGAGTGACCGAGTACCCCAGAAAAACACATTTGGTGGAGCGAGGGGAGAGCTTGTCACGGGTGGCAGATGGGACATGCACAAAAGCAGTGCACCCAAAGATTCGGAGAGGGAGAAGAAAAGGCTCCTTGCCAGGATAAAGGATGGAAAAAGGGGTTTTTCCCTGAAGAACGGAGGAGGGAATGCGATTGATGAGATAGCAAGCGAGAAGAACAGCATAGCCCCAATATGAGCGAGGGACATGCATTTGAGTCATTAATGTGCGAGCAACATCGAGGAGGTGACGGTTTTTGCGTTCCGCCACCCCATTTTGTTGGGATGTATAGACACAACTTGTCTGATGAATAACGCCATGTTGAACACAGAAAGAGGTAAAAGCATGACTTAAGTATTCTTTTGCATTATCAGAGCGAAAAGTTTTAACACTAACACCAAACTGATTTTTGATTAAATGATAAAAGGAGGTCCATACATTAAAAAGTTCAGAGCGATCTCGTAAGAGATACACCCAAGTACATCTAGAAAAATCATCAATAAAGGTTACAAAATAAGAGCTACCCCGACCAATAGTAAGGGTAGGAGCAGGTCCCCAGATATCGGAGTGGACTAGATCAAACAGACGGGTAGAGCCCCGACCTTGCTTCGGCGGGAAGGAGGAACGATGATGCTTGCCAAGTTGACATGCTTCGCAGTGGAGAGGAGTAGTGGAGGGAGGGAGGTGGGGCAGAAGCTGATGCAGAAGCCGTGGTGGAGGATGACCGAGACGGAGATGCCACTGGAGAAGATCCGTACAAGAAGAAGAGAAGGCGGACAAAGCGGAAACGTTGTCGAGGAAGTAGAGGCCGCCGCTCTCAGTCCCAGTAGCAATCGTCCGCTGGGAGCTCGGATCCTGAAAAGAGCAAGAAGAAGGAGTAAACGTTACAGAACATTGAAGCTGCTTGCATAAAGAAGTAACCGATAACAGATTGCATGGAAACTTGGGCACATAGAGAGTGTCCTCTAGCCGAAGGGACGGAGTAACATGAACCACTCCCGACCCATGAACCGGGGAGGGAGAACCGTCTGCAATGAGAACCGGGGGCAATCGATCATGCTGTTCGAGGAGAGAGAAGCACTGAGGATTGCCCGTCATATGATTAGTAGCACCGGAGTCGATAAGCCATTTACCTTGAGTGACTACATGGGCACTACCTGATGATGTGACCACGGAAGCAGACGGCTTGGAAGAAGAGGCGGAAGAGTCACCCGAGGGGCGAAGATGGGGATGTTTTGTCCAGCAGCGGTCAAGAGTGTGTCCGGTGCGGCCGCAGTGAGAGCAGAGATAGCGGGAAGAAGGACGTCCGCCAGACTGATGACTGCGGCTACCAGAGCCACTCCGCTGAGTTTGATGAGCATAGTTATCCGGAGGAGAAGGAGCGGGTAGAAGCGGGCGCTGAAGGAGAGAGGTGACAGCGGCGATGCGAGCAGCGGTGGCATCTAAGGTAGGAGATTCCGCCTCACCCAGAATTTGTTGGCGGATCATGTCATAAGTGTCAGGAAGACGGAGCAGATAACACACAACCAGAAGCTCCTGGAAGTGCTTGTGTTGTTGAGCCAGATCCGCAGAAAAGGGGCGATTCTGAAGAATCTCAGCCCCAAGAGCTTGAACTTGTTGGTAGGCAGCAGCAGGAGACAAGGTAGGCCGGGCAAAGAGGTCCGCATACAATGTATAGATGCGGGACGTCTGAGCCCCTTTGGAATACAAAGCAGCAAGATGAAGCCAAGCGGCCTTCACCGTCTCATCATGACGGATGACGGGAAGGCATTCATCGGATAGACTGTTAGCGAGCCAAGTACGCACAAGAGCGTCACTCGCATCCCAGTCATCAAAGAGAGGTGAAGTGGTAGGAGGAGGGTCATCAACGAGATGGTGGCGTTTGCGTTGCGAGCGAAGGAGAAAGGTGAAAGAGACGCTCCAATCCGGGTAGTTGGAGCCGACAAGCTTGGAAACGGTGCCAAGGTTCCCGGAAGGAGTAGGAGGAGGAGCCAGATTGGCTACAGGGGGGGTGGCAGGAGTGGTGGCAGTAGAAGCATCAGAAAGAGCCATAAGAGTAAACAACAGGAAGCCGCGCGGTTAGAAAACAGGCCGCGCGGATAGGCAGAAGAGAAACTGCGGCGGTCAGGATGTCAGACACCAGCGGCCAGAGAGACCACGACCAAGCCGCAGTAACAAGCAAAGGGGAAGAAGTCGAGCGGCAAGCAGACAGTCCGCTCGAACAGAAGCACAAGAGAGGGCAAGGCACAGGGCAATAGGTCGCGGCGAACTAGGCGACAGATCGTAGTGAACAAGGCAACAGGTCGCGCACACAGAGGGCAACGACAAGGAGACCGCGCGGACAGGGCGCAAGCCAGAGAAGCAAGCCGCGCGGACAGAGAGAAGACAGAATCAGGAGGAAAGGATCGATCCCTCTGATACCATGTAAGAAGCGAACTAAAACAAGCCGGAAATGGTATAACTGAAATTTTATTATCAGAAAAAGGTATCTATTACAAAGGTATGGCCTCCCTTATATAGAATGGAGGAGAGAAGAGAGAATACAAATAAGAGATGTGGGACTAAAACTATACAAAAGAATCTGGGCGGCTAGAACAACAGACCGGAACAAGCCGCGCGGTTAGACGGAAGGGCTAACCGCTCGGCCACTGCCAGAGAGAGAGACAAGCCGCCAAGAGAGACCGTTAGACCGCCCGGTCTCCTAGTCGCCAGTAACAGACCGCTAGACCGCTTGGACCTCAGACCTCAACGCAGCAACCAACCCGCTGGAGGCAAACCGCCAGACTGCCCGGTCAATAACCCGCCAAGCTAGACCGACAGACCGCCCGGTCTCAACTTCAACAGAGTAAATTGTGATAACTCTTCCATGCAATATCTATTCAATTCTTTATGCATGAGCTAACCTTTTCTGACAAAGTTGTTTGTCTTATAGCTGAGATATGATTTCTGCCAGACTGTCCTTTATAGCCGTTAGACTCAAAAAGTCTTCCTTGGCTGTAAAGAGTCGTTTCTGATGTGACTTTCTCTTGTATTATTTCATCAGAAGTATTTGCAGCTTCTTAGAAAGCTTTATCCTTTTATAGGATATCTGCCTGCAGTATTTTTGTTTTGCTTTATGCTTTTTGCAGCCCAGCTTGCAGAATTCAGAAAAAGACAAGATTCAAACTCAAGTAAGAGCCGTTGCTGCTACTGCTATATAAAGACATTCCTGAGAAAAGAAATGAACTAGTCCACATAGCAAAAATTCATTCAGCAAGCTTACAACAAGATCAAGTTTACTGCTCTCAGCAATCTTCACTCAACTGAGAAGTGTTAGCTCTTCTGCTCTTCTTCAACCTGAGTTCTCCTGGTTCCAGGAAGTTCTGACTCAGAGATCTTTTGAAGAAGAAGAAGAAGATAGCTGCTAGAAGATTTTCATTTCTTATTTTATATCTTCTTGTAGTTCTTCCTTCAGTATTTACTGAAGTGTTTCTGCACTGAAGCAAGACTTCACCTGGACGTTCTTTGAGCCAGGGGGAGCCTTGATTCTTTTAGAGCTTTCTAGCTCAGTGCAAGTTATTGTGCTTCTCTAATCTATTATAAAATAGAGAAGACACCTTAACCTCCTTTCCCCCTCCTGTACAGGGTTATTACTCCCTTCAAAAGTATCCCTTGGTGGTAGGGCACCTGATCAAAAACCTATGTTGGTTTTTAGACACCTGATCAAAAGTCTAAAGGGTTTCTTGATCTACCTGAAGCAGATCTTGTTGGTGGCAGGGCACCTGATCAAAAACCTGAGTGGATTCCTACCTTGTTGGTAGAAGAGTGGACGTACCCAAGTTGTTTGGGGAACCACTATAAATTCCTTGTGTCGTCTGGATTGTTTTATTTAATTACTTGCATTGTGGCTGTGATTAGATCTTAACTAGGTTTGCTAGTTGTTGTTTAGGTTTCCAAGCCTTAACTGTAATTACAGTTGGCTGCCTTTTTGTGCACAACACTTGTGTTAGGATTTAAGGTTTAAATCTCAAATATCTATAACCTTCATTCCGCATTTAACTCCAAGGGAGTTGAGTAGAAAGTCAACTTTGCCAGTGCAATTTTTGATTACTCTATTCACCCCCCCCCCCTCTAGAGTTGTATCTATCCCTTCTCTTTCATCATCTCTATAGTTCCTGAAATGAATTCTTCTCTTTGCACTGGCCACCTCAAACTTCTGCCACTCGTCTTTATCATAGTGATTCTACCTATTTTCACCTCTTACATCAGCCAATGTGAATGAGTCTAAGATGATGCCTATGGAAATCAGACTCCAAACCTCAGCCATTTCTAGGTTTTCCATTTCTCTGACAGGCATGTCTCTTACTGGCTTTGATCTCATAGAAGATGGATCTTCACCATATTTTCTTCTCTTATAAACTGGTGGAGGAATGTCTTCAACCACATGAACCTCTGGAATATCAGCAACAGTAGCAGCAGGTCTGTCATGTGAAAAATCCTGAGTGTCGGACCAGTATTGCGAGTAATCCTAAGTAGGATGAGCCTCAACATCTACTGGTGCAAGCCCAACAGGTACTAGAAAGCTTGCATCAACTTGACCTGGTCTGCCAAAAATCTCATTATGTAGCCAACTGAAATTATCAAAACTATACTCATTGACTCCTTTGAAGTTTGCAACCATGATAGCCTCAACAACATCTACCTTAGCTTTAGGGGCATCCTCCCCCTTTCTGACTTCAACAGCTATATAATTGGCATAAGTTTCCATCGTTATGTCAAAATGAGCCATAGATCTATTATGAGCATCAATCAAGGTCACTACATTCTTATCAACATTCTGAAGAACTTCCACTTTACTTTTGAGCCCGACCATGTTGTGAATAAGTGCTTCGCAACCCTGTACATACTAGGAATCCAACCTTGCATCTAATTTGTCAAAATGCACCTTGACAACTACAAGACCGTTGTCCAAATCTTTCTCAATTTCTTTAACCTTCTTCATAACCTTCCTAAAGGAATGATCAAAATGGGCTTTCTGTTTGGCCATCATGCCTTCTATTATCTCCAGAATAGATACCTCTGCACTAGTAGATAGTATATCTATAGCCTGAACACTAGGAGGGGTGGGGGGCCTGCACTTCCCTCAAAGTCACTGGAGGACTCTTCCATGGGAGTAACAGTAGCTTTTGAAAGGAGTTCAGGGGCAGTTGCTTCTAGGATTGGAGGGTGTAGCTCAACATCTCCTTCCTCATCAGACAAGTCAATGACATCTACCTCTGTAATGCCCCCAATTTTTCTATGATTGTTTAATCCTTGTTTGGCATTACGTTGACGTATTTTCAGCCTTTTGCTATTATTAGAGCATGGTCTTAGCTCTTAAGTCTCTCTGAGTGGCTTGTGTTGTAGCCTGTTTGCTAGGTTCCCTAGCGAGCCGGAGTCTATTTTGGTGACTCGGTGGAGCCTCTCCAGGAATGCTTGTGTTTTGGATTCGGGAAGTGTTAGCCCGAGTTTTGTTTGTCGGATGACGATTCCAACTTTGCCATTAGATTTGTAGCGTGGGTATTTAGCTACGGTGTGAGTTTCATCAAATTCCGAGATAGTTGGATTTTTGCGTCATTTGGACGTTTTATTCGATTAATTAATATAGTATTACGTAATCTTTATTTGTTATAGTGGCAGAATTCTCATATGCCTTGAGAGTTGAATATATTATATTATATACTTAGTGGCTGAATAGTGTATCAAGGGTTGCTAGTGGCTGGATAGTCTATCATATGCCTTAGAGTTTAATAATTTATTAGTTAGTGGCTGACTTATAATAATATTATATATACTAGTGGCTGCTGTATAATAGTATTATAATAGCTTAGTGGCTTGATGCAGTATATTATAGCTTATTTTAGTATATCCCCTTCATCTTCTCTAAGAAGAAAGGGAGGAAAGCTTCCAGCGGAAGGCTTCGGGCGACGGAAGTGCTGGAGCTTCGACCGGTGATTTCTTGCGATCTAGAGTTCGTTTTTCTCGGGTAAGGGCAGATATAGACTGCTCTCACCCGGATCTTCCTACCTAGGTCAGTAATTCTTGCACTCGAGTGTTCTTAGTAAGCTAGGTTTTTGGGTTGCTCTTCTTCTTCCCTCTAAAGCTTCAGGTTTGCCTTTTAGGTGGCCGATCTTGCCGCCGGTGCCGGATTTTTGGTAGGGCAGCTACTATTCTTAGAGGTAGAGGCAAGTGACACTCTTTGCCCTTTCCAACCATGATTTTTACTCCACTTATCTTGTTTTAGTAGCTCATTCATATTTTTTTCCTAAAAGCTAGGGTTGCTGTAGTTTCATCCTAGCTAGATCTGCTCAAGTGTGTCAAATTTTAATTTATTTTCTCTCTTCCTATTCACTAATTCATGTCCAGATGGCTGGAGGTAGGATTTTAGTTTGCTAGTGTTAGCCCAGCTTAGTTAGTTGATGTAGCCGGGTAGAAGAGGTAGAAAGGAGGAGCTTAGAATTATTTTTAAGTAAGTTTGAGTTCTCTGGATAGTAGGCGTTGACTGAATTGTAGGCTAAGTATAAAAGCATTGAGTGTGGTGGACACACTAAACGCCTAGCTGTTTGGTCTGGAGACTAAGTCCAAAAGTGTTGATAGCGTTGAGTGAGGTGAGCTCACTTAATGTCGTCTGCCTTTTGGCGTTGAGTGAGTTGAGCTTACTCAACGCAGTCGACCTTGGAAAATTTCTAAGTCTTTTGGCGTTGAGTGAGTTGAGCTCACTCAACACCGTCAGCCTTTTGGCGTTGAGTGAGTTGAGCTCACTCAATGTCATCTGTGTTTGGCGTTGAGTGAGTTGAGCTCACTAAACGTCGTCTTGCCAGAGAATTTTTCTAAGTCTTTTGGCATTGAGTGAGTTGAGCTCACTCAACTCCATCTGCCTTAGGAATTTTTTAAGTCTTATGGCGTTGAGTGAGTTGAACTCACTCAACGTTGTCTGCCTTTTGGCGTTGAGTGAACTCACTCACTCAACGCCGTCTGTGTTTGGCGTTGAGTGAGTTAAGCTCACTCAACGCCGTCTAGTCCGGCGTTAATTTCCTTCTAAGTCAAAAATGTTGAGTGTGGTGGAGTCACTCAATGCCTTCGGCTGTTAGCATTGACAGCGTTGAGTAGGCTGAACTCACTCAACGCCATCGGCAAGAGAGCGTTTTGCAGCTAAGTCTTTTGGCATTGAGTGAGTGGAGCTCACTCAACGCGGCGTCGAGTGGACTCGATACCTTCCCTGCTTAGCTTTTGGAGATGAGTGAGTAGTACTCACTCAATGCGGTGTCAAGTGGACTCGACGCTTTTTCCTTAGGCTGGTGTTCTTTCTCCCGAGTTGGTTAGTGTGGGTTTGCTCTCATTTTGGTGATGTTTCTCGTCTAGTTTTGAATGCCAATCGTGAATTATGGCAGGTGGTTTTGTTTGGTTTCTATGTAAGGGGTGGTTTGGGTTTAGAGTCGTGGTCACCACCATTTTGGCCACGGTTTGGGCTGGTTATGTTGGTGTGTTGGACCCCTGGGCTGCCACTGGTTGTTTTCACCTTAGAGAATTTTGGGGATCTGGTTGATTGGATGAGGACTATTTTTGGTCATCAACCCAGATCCATGGCTTTCACCCCTTCTAATGATTCACAAGTTAGGACTGTTAGTTCCCTTTCCTTTTAAATTGTTATTTTGGCATATGTTTGCCTTGTTGCTGCTGCAAGTTTTCTCTTTAGCAGGGCATGTTGCTACTTTCTCGCACTTGGTGCGTTTCGATTATTCCTTGGATAGTGCTTCTTCTATTATCTTGTTTATTTATTTCTGCTAAATTTGATAGCATCTTTGTTGTAGGGTTTGGTAACCCCTTCCTTTTTATTACTTATAACCTAATGCTTTATTTCTATTTGATTATATACTTGTTGAGGTGTTCTTTCTTTGAATGCCTCAGGTTCAGAGCAGTAGCCGGTTGAGTGGCTAGTTGTCTTTTGGTGGCGTGCTCTGACCTTCGGGGCTGTTGAGACTCACCTTCCTCAGACTATGAGGTAGTTATTTTCTTCTTTTTTGTATAGACATGCATACTCACCAGTGGGTTCGTGTCAGGTTGTTAGCGCCCCCTGGTGGCTTTCTTGTTATGTTAGGTATGAACTGAAACAGCTATTTTATTTGCCTTTGTGGAGGTGGTTTACTTGCTCTCTGGGAATGATTTATGTTAGGTTGCATGTTAGGTATTTTAAACCCTAAAAGCATTACTATATGTACCTCATACACTCCATATTTATAAAACTAAAGCACTATTTTCCAAAATAATGTAAAGACTATTGTTTTATACTATACTAAATGTAGAGTCTTGCATATCATGAGTTGTCCTTCGAGGACGGTTACGCTCATATAGGATGTCAAATCACCATAACCAAAGTATTTTCCGCTGCGTATAATGGTATTTTATTTTGTACTAGATGATCTACTGTGCTGAGGGATACGACCATCTAAATTAACTAGATTTTCTTTCATAATAAGTCATGGTTCTCTTTAAGTTTTTTTGGGTCTGGTGTCTTGCCTGAGCATCTGCAGTTATCCCCTGTCAGATGTGGCATCACGGCACGCATTTTCTCATACTCTAATATAATTTTATTGTGGAGGAAATGCGGGTTGTGACAACCTCCTCCATTGGAGGTCCACCTGGGATTGCAGCAATCCCTCTCTGAAGCTTTCTCACAAATCTGTCTAACTCTATTTGTATTGAGATTGAAGGATGGCTCTGCTCCCCCTCAGACCTTACTGGCAGAACATTTGGGAGAGGTGTATATAGATTCTCTGGAACAGTGAGTGCAGAGGTATCATTTACAATATCAGCAGCTCCAACCACATCCTCATCAATCTCATAGTCAACAACATCTAGCGCAATATCATCTACTGGCTCATCAACCTCATTAGGAGTATCATCCAATTCATTATCAGCAGCAGCCTCAACCTCGGCCTTATCAGGCACTATCTCAGCAGTAGCCGCCCGGCCTATAACAACAACCATTGAGAGCAGATCAACTATTTTTCATATGTAACTACAGCAGCTGGAACTGACACTGAAACTAGAACTTCTACAGCTGGGACTGGTGTCTCTGGCTTAGAGCGGATTTAGACATCTGGAACTTAAACTGAAGGAACACTCAAGGGCACTGACTTAGTAGCCACTTATGTGCGTACTGACTCCCCCTCAACTCCTGCACTCAGTCTATCAGGAGTTTCCCTGGGGATGGAAGTTGGAATTCTATCAGCAGGAACATCCTCTTCCTCTACCTCAGATAGATCTTTAGCTCCCCCTAGCCTCTAGATCTTCCAATCCCAGCTCGATAATATAGAAGAGTCAACTTTCGTTAGGTGATGGATAGGCGCACCTTTGGTCATATCAAACTTTTCTATGTCCATTTGGTCCCAGAACAAGCTGATAATCCTTCACAAGTTGGGAGCTCAATGGCTGTCTTTGATCTTAGCAAACAACACCGCACCCCAATCTAGTTTCTTCCTACAGATAATAGCCTCTAGGATCTTGAATATCTCTGAAGATAGATAATCAAGCGATCCAGTCTTGCATAGAAGAACTTTAGAGATGATATCTGATAGTAACTTTCCTTCTTCATTCAAACCTTTGTGCTTCACTACCTTAGTACCCCTGGGCAGACCATAAATAACAAGGCTCTAGTGAAGTCCTCCTCTTCGAGCTGATCAGTCTCTTCATAATCTGGAAGCCTCAAATACCATGTCAGAAGGAATGCATTCACCTTGACCTTTGTCTGACAAACTTTTCTCTTAACAACAGTATCCTCCCTGTGGAGTTTAGTATTCTGAAAGAACTCCAGGACGTCTTTATCCAAAATCTTGCATGGGTGTTCTAGAACAAAAGAGAGGCCGGGAGATTCTAACATTAGGATAACATTTATAAACTCATAGGACGCAGAGGCAAATCCTATACAAGCAAGTTCTCGACCCCCTAGCAAACCAGTGGTGCTACGAGGGGCCATGGAGAATCAGATAACAAACAGAATGAGGAAATGACTTTGGACTGATCTATCGGACTAGACTGCTTGTCGGGATCACGATAGTGGATGAATCGACGGGAAATCACTGCTGGATTATTGGAACTAGCTTGGATGGCTTGCATTGACCTAATCGATGAGGTACGTACTCTCTTCGATGGGTGGAGGATGATGAATAGTGCGAAAAATGAATCGTCGGGAAGAAGACTGTTCTGCGAAATCGACTTTCTCTTTCGACGAAATAGAGTGCGGTTTTCCCCTGAACCCGATTAATATATATATATATATATATATATATATATATATATATATATATATATATATTTGACAGGGGAAAGGCGCGTACCAGAACCGTGACTCTTCAGATCTAATATAAGAGAAAAATTTTGACCTAAGTGGAATTCATCGAAATTCACGGGATGTAGAGTCAAATTCATTGAGTTTCTGCGTGAATATCTGACGAATAACCGAATTCTACTGACCGATATTCGATGAATTTTCCTTGGACAAATTTTCCTTCTTTCTAAAGTACTTCCCGAGTGAATTCCTGTCTTCTTGGCCATCTTTATGTGTCCTTAAGCATACCCTGTTCGGTTTTGAAAAACGAGAACATGGCCTCGTCTAGTGGCTTCGTGAATATTTCTACGACCTGCTTATTCGTCGGGACAAAGCTGAGGGCTATATCCTTATTCTCCACATGCTCCTGAATGAAGTGATATCTGACTTCGATGTGCTTTGTCTGGCTGCGAGATACTGGATTATTTGCGATCGCTATTATACTGGAGGAGTCGCAATACATCGGAATATATTTGAACTTCATGTTGTAATCCTCAAGATGATTCCTGATCCACAGAAGCTTTGCGCAATAACTACCTGCATAGATATACTCTAACTCAGTAGTGGAAGTTGCCACACAATTTTGCTTTTTGCTGCTCCATAAGATAAGCCTTCTTTTGAGGAATTGGCACGAACTGGAAGTGTTTTTCCTATCATCCCTGCTACCTGCAAAATCTTCATCTGAAAATCCAATTAGCTCGACATTATTACTTCTTAGGTATCATAAGACAAGATTAGGTGTACCCTTAAGGTATCTGTAAATTCGCTTTGTAGTGACGTAATGAGATTCCTTCGTGTTCACCTGAAATCAAGCGCATACACAAGTTGAAAACATTATGTCGTGTCTACTAGCAGTAAGGTAGAGCAAGGATCCAATTATGCTTTTGTACTTGGTTGCATAAAAAGGTTTCCCTTTTTCATCCTTGTCTAGAGACATAGTTGAACCCATTGGAGTCCTCATCGAGGTTGTGTTTTCCATTCCAAATTTCTTAAGTAACTCTTTGTTGAACTTCGTCTGAGAGATGAAAATTCCAACTTCAGATTGTTTCATCTGAAGTCCTAAAAAATACTTCAGCTCTCCCATACTGCTCATTTTAAACATCCTTTGCATAAGTTTGGAAAAATTCTTGCAAAGGTTGTCTTCCATAGAGCCAAAAATAATATCGTTGACATAGATTTACACTAGCAAAATCATTTCTTTTACTTCCCTAAGAAATAATATCTTGTCTATCTTTTCTCTTGCGAACTTGTTCTCAATAAGAAAGCTAGACAACATCTCATACCAAGCTCGTGGAGCTTATTTTAAGCCGTAAATAGCTTTATTAAGAAAATAAACGTATTCAGGGAAAGTAGATTTGACAAAACCTGGGGGTTGTTCTATATATACTTCCTCTTCCATATTCCCGTTGAGGAATGCTGATTTTATGTCCAATTGATATAACTTGAAGCCTTTGAGGGAAGTATACACATGAAACAACCTGATCGCTTTGAGTCGGGCCACTAGAGAAAAGGTTTGATTGATGTCGATCCCTTCTTCTTGTCTATACCTTTGATCTATAAGCATGGCTTTGTTCTTGATAATAACTCCATGTTCGTCCAGATTTTTTCTAAAAATCCATTTCATGCCGATCACGTTCTGTCCTTTGTGTCTGGGCACCAACTCATAGACTATGCACCTTTCAAACTAGTTGAGCTCCTCTTGCATTGCCAGAATCCAAGAGGCATCCTTGTTTGCTTCTTCAAACTTCTTTGGCTCAACCTGAGACAAAAAACTAAGATGCAATAACTCGTTAGCTATACCTCTTCTGGTTCTAACACCGTCGCCTAGCTCTCCAATGATTTGATCAGCTGGGTGATCTCTGAGGTGTATGAACACTAGTTTTCTTCCTCTTCCGCTAGCAGGTTCTACAGCATCAGGTGCATCCTCTATGGTCTGTTTATCTAGTAATTCTTCATCCGCTATACTTGGATCGATGACCTTGACCGAGCTTGGAGTGTCTTCCATGACCACTTCATCCAAGCTTTGTTCCTTGAACTGGTACCTGCATCTGCACCAACAACACTAGACGAGCTACTATTGAGCATGCTTGTATCGTCAAATAAAACATTAATAGACTCCTCTACAACCATGGTTTTCTTGTTGAAAATCCTATACTCCTTACTATGGCTACTATAGCCTACAAAAATACCTTCAAAACATTTATCACTAAACTTCGTGCGATAATACTTTCCATTATTAAGTACGAAGCATTTACTGTCAAAGATCCTAAAGTAGGACACAGTCGGTTTTCTGCCCTTCAATAGCTTATAGGGAGTCATATGATGGTTTTTGTTGATTAGAGATATGTTTTGCATGTGACAAGCTATGTTGACTGCTTCGGCCAAGAAGTACTCTGGTAGTAAAGCGTCATTCAACATAGTTGTACATGCTTTAATTAGGGTTCTATTCCTTTTCTTGGCAACTCCATTTTGCTGTGGAGTATGTGGGGAGGAAAACTCATGAAAGATACCTTGACTTCCACAGAATTCTGTCATGGCACCAGACTTGAATTCTGTTCCATGATCACTTCTAATTTTGACCACTAAGCAGTTTAATTCATTCTGAATTTATCGAACAAAATTTGTGAAAGAATCAAAGGTGTCCGACTTGTGTTTCAGAAAGAACAACCAACTAAAGCGAGAGTAATCATTAACAATTACCAATGTATATACTTTATCTCCTAAACCATGAATTGGCATAGGACCGAATAAGTCCTTATAGAGTAGGTATAAACTCCTAGAGGAATATTTTTCAGAAATGCCCTTAAAGGTAGCCATTGTCTGCTTACCCATCTGGCATGCGTGACATGGACTCTCTTTAAGGCACTTAATGTTAGGGGCATTACGCACTAAGTTGTGAAAAAAATAACATGTTATTTCTTTGAAATTAAAATGTCCTAACTCTTGTGCCATTGCTCACGAAAAGACGCACTACTTTTAGCCAAAAAGCACACTGGTATAGAGTTGTCTAGACATAGAAAATTTAAACAAAAGATATTTCCACTCCGAGTGCCTGTTAAGACGGTCTCCAAATTAGCAGACAATTTTATCAGGCACTTGTCCTTGTAGAACTCAACAATATAACCTTTGTCACATAATTGACTTATGCTTATCAAATTATGTTGTAATCTTTCAATATAAGCCACGTCTGTGAAAGAGACTATGCCGCTGGAGATCATATCATAGCCTTTTGTAATTCCTCTGTCATACCCTCCAAAGATAACTTTTGGTCCTTCTTCAACTGGGGTGAATTCTCGCAGTAGGCTTCTTTTCCCGGTCATATTCTAAGAGCATCCATTGTCCAAATACCAGATCAGAGTTTTATTGGCCATTGGACATACCTGCAACCATAAATCATTTTATCTTAGGAACCCAAACATATTTGGGTTCGAGGTTCTTTGTTAGTTTGACACCACTAGGAGCATTAACGTTGTGAGTGGTCAGTCTCACACTATTAACTCGTGGAGCTTCAAAATTAGTAGGATTAAACCAACAATCTGTGCCAAAATGACCAATTTTGCTGCACCACCAACAGTCAAATATGTTATACCTTCTCTTGTGCTTCTGCTTTACCTTTTGAATTTGAGGTCGAGCAGGGGCTACAGACTTGGAGGTGGAATACTCCTGATTGTAGCAAACACAAGGCTTCTCAGTCTCCTTAGCCTTAGATATAGTAGGTTTGGCTTTCAGTGCCTTCTTATAATTATGTCCATGAACATAAGGACCATACTATTTTAGAGTTATCTCTTCATAAGGAGACTTGAACACACTTGCCCTAAAGTCTCGGGGATGGGTTCTTAGGCTCTACATAGGTGGGCCTAGCGAAGTGCCCATAGGACGTCTCAGAGTCATATTTGTTCGTGGAGAAAATAACCTTCTTAAAGGAGGGTTGACTCTGAGGTGCCTTCCCTTTATCTTTGGCAGTGGCTCTCTTAGCAACCTTACCTTTTTCAGCTACATGGCCCAGACTAGTACCCTTCTTTGGAGCAGAAAATTCATGGATGAGAGGGAGAATAGTTTTCGGTTTGGAGTAGATTTCAACAAGTTTCCTTTCCACTAAGTGCTTTTATTCTAGCTCATCTAAGTATTTCTCCTTTAGGCTTAATGTCTCAGCCGAGCATTTCAATTCCTCTTTCAAGGAGTGGACTTCATCTCTGAGAGGAAGTAATTTTGCAAGTTCCTCCTCCACGCTTGTGTCCACTGCCTTGAGGGAGACAATCTCTTTTGCTTGCTTTTTGACAAACTTGCGGCATTTGTCAGAATCTTTTAAAAGTTCCTGATGCTGAATCATCAAGTCGGAATCATCTTCCTCAGAAGAATAGCCTTCATGACCATTAGTTGAAGTTTAGGATTCTGAGAGTATCGTGTGCGAGTTTACCTTCCCGTGATACTCGGAGTCGCCAACTTCCCCAACTGATCGAGCCATAAGCCCTAAGTAAGTTTCTTCATTCTCTGAACTGGATTCACTTGAGTCGTTGTGACTATAAGTACTTGACTTCTTAGCTACGAAGCTTTTCTCTTCCTTCCTATTGCCCTTGAAGGATCTCTTCTCTTCCTTCTTAGAGCCTTCCTTCTTCTTGTAGTGTGTAACATCCCATGTTACTACTAGACCCCTTAACTTAGATTGGGTTAGGCATGGGGTGGGGTATAGGGAATTTAGCTAGGATTGACCCCAGGGAGTGGGTTGTAGCCATGTGGGGCCCACTAAGGGGCAAAAGTCAAACTAGGTCAACTAGCCGAAATAGGAACCCTAGCCACACCATGACCCCACCATATTGCCCTAACCCTAAAATAATCTAAGTGGACCCTAGGACATGTCATTAGGTCAACCCTTTGACCCTAGTTGACCAAAGTAAACCTTAGCCCTAAGTTGGTCAAACCTATACCTATAGCCCCAATTAGCCTAAGTAGGGCACAACATTGACCCAACCCAAGTTGGGTGGTGCCATTAGACCCATGACCACCAAGTGGGGTCAGCCCACTCATCATGGTTGACCAAGTCAACTCCAAATTCAATAAGTCAACATAATTGACCTAAAGGAGAAAATGAGAGCTAAGCCCACACTCCTTGGGCTAAGCCCACCAATTATGGCCCATGATCAGCCCAAGTGGTCAATGACAACCCCTACCCCTCTAGTTTTAGAGAGAGGACACATGCAAAGGGACATTTTGGGAAATTCACCCAAAAATAGGAGAGAGAAAAGGAAAAGAGGGAGTGATGGCCACATGGCCTTCATTCCTTCTGCCCAAGCCTGTTGGCCGACCTCCCAGAAGAATTTTAGAGAGAATGTTGAGCATGGTGGCCACTTGGCACCATTGGTGATACAACCAAAGCCCAAACCGAGCTCATCTTGGTTGTATCTCCTTATACAGCCACTTCCAGCTCAAACCGACCACACCATCAGCTTTAGTGAGTTGAAACGAGTTGAGAACGAGTCCTGGAGCAGAGCTTTTGGTGAAGAATCGAGGTTTTGAGCAGGAGATCGCCGGAGCAGCTCAACCATGGCCAACAACTGCCAACCTCGCCGCCATGCCGCCATTCGGGTCCGTTTCGCTGCCTCTCTACCCATACTAGCTTTCTAGATCCTTTAGGGAGACATCGGGCTCAATTGAGCCCTATACCATGAGAGGAAAATGAGTATTTTCCGAGCTTTTCTTCTTGCTCGGGTTCGCCGGAGGAGCCAACTTCGGCGGCCTCACCGCCGGGAATCGCTAGCCACCACCTCAATGAAGGTGGTGGCGACAACCGCTGGCAGTGGTGGTGGCTCAGCTGGCCGAAAATAGCCGGGCAAGTCGGCCCAGCGAAAATCGATCTGGGCCATTGGCTGATCGGGGACGACGACCTGATGCCATACCTTTTATTAAATTAATTAATAAATGTTATTTATATGATTCATTTAAATGTTATCACATTTATATAGTAACATTGCATGTCTATTTTAGGCCTTTTAGAAGCATTTTCACATCTGGAAATTTCGATGAAAGTTTTAGCTTATGCTCTTATATTTAATTTGGCACCCTAAAATCACAATTTGGTGTAATAGATTTCTCTGTAGGGCTGTTTTGCTAGGACTGGTCCTAGGCTAGGGAAGAAACAAAAACTAATGCCCATGCCAAACCAGATGTCCACATGACCCAATATTTTGGGCATGTGCTCAACTAGTGTTTATCTAGCCCTTTCCAAAAATTGAGAATTTTTGGGGAACATTTTTCTATAGTTTTTATCATAATACACAAAAGTAAATAAATGAAATATTTGGAGTGTTATGACTTCAAATGGCCCAAAATTTTAGTTTCATGTCCTTGGGTACTATACATGTGCATGGTAAAAATTTCAGTACATTTGGACCACTTCATGTTCGGTAAACTGACATGCATGTGTTGGTTATATATAGGCTTGGGGTGCAAATAGCCAATGTTGAAATATTGTGTATTAAGCCTATTTAGAACATCCAAAAATCATGATATTGATTTCAAAGGCTAATTATGGTGAATTATACCCCTCATTGTAGTAATGGTATTTTTGGAAGCAAAAATCCCATTATTTGGAAATTTTGAAATAATTAGACTTTTGAAAAATAAATGTGAAAATAGGCTTATCATTGAGATAAAATCTCCAATCTTTGTCAAGGTCAATATAATGTTATTTTTAACTCCTGAAAAATTTTATGTCTCTGTTTGATGAATTTTGATAGGAGTTATGTAGAAATTACCTTTTTACCCTTATTATACTTTATTAGAATATTGATGAAAATACTAAGTAGAAAATTTTGGGAAAATTCTTGGTGATATATCTGAGTATGAATAACCTTTTATAATTTTCTCAACATTTTTGGATGACTCAGTAAGTTTCAAAACCACATAGTGGCATTTTGGTAATATAATTAGAAATGAATTTTTATAGATCTTTATCTATAGAAGTTTATGAAATTCTGTCTTTAGCATTATTTTACCAATATATGTATTCTGTAATTTTCCTAGAATTTTTAGTAATGAAATCCTTATACTTCCTTTGGAAAATAGTTATTTTGTGAATTTTGTATAAATTAAGAGATAAATAGAATTATTGAAGGGAAAATTATAGTTCTTGGCAGACAATAATATTTTACAAAATTACAACTCAAGAAAATTCCTTAGGTCAGTGGGAATTATAATTTGTGACACTTCTTGTATAAAATGGCTTAGGGAAATAATATCAGGATTTATTTATGGGTTTTAACGACTTAAAAAAATAACGAAAATTCAACGTACTCATCATAATAGTCTATACCATCCTAAGATAAATAGTTAAGGGCATGTAACTCAAGGAAATTGGAAGTCATACTTCAGGGTGGTATTAGGTCATGGGTTGCGTATAGTATAAGTAGGTTATATAGTAAGGACCACCGGGGGATAGATCAACAGTCAGGATAAGGTCGTATTTGGAATATAACCCTGGTTGACAGTTATGTCCTAGAGACGAGAGTAAAAGAGCAAGCCCTTGGATAGCAACTAGGTGGAGGCTACGGAATTCCGTCGCCCTTCCAATAATATCTTAAGTCATTAGGATCGCTCAAGAGTAATAATGAGAGCAAGGGGGAATCATGGGTAGACATCAACTAAAGTAAATATCCCTGAGAAAGGGAGCTTTGGGCTTCAGCCCATTGTAGTTCCTAGTGCCCCCAAGAGCCCTTCACCGGGTATTCCCTGGGCAGTCCTTG
The DNA here is from genome assembly GCA_039513925.1 of Platanthera zijinensis. Lineage (NCBI taxonomy): Eukaryota > Viridiplantae > Streptophyta > Magnoliopsida > Asparagales > Orchidaceae > Platanthera > Platanthera zijinensis. The sequence continues at coordinate 151,850,813 of CM077080.1, read as the reverse complement.
GATTAACCTTAAATCACTAAGAATAATAACCCGTAGACAAGAGTAGCCTAATAGGTTAAGCATCGTATCATTATTCTCACCCATATAGGGTTGGAGGGATTCATGGTAATATTCTCACCCGTGTAGGTTTGGAGGGATTCAGGACAGGTTGGTCCTGCGAGCTGGAGGCTTCGAGTGGAAATACCTTGCATGTGCATAAACAAACTAGTGGCGGGTCATGCGGTACTAGGCCAATCTGCACACCGATGGCAGTACGGTGACTCAGGCGGGTGTGTGGGTTTGAGGGGCCAGTAGGTGGTTTATACTGCGGTCTAGTGGACAATCCCCGAAAATGCAGACCCGACCCAACATGACTGACGGGTAGTCAGTAATTAGTACACAAGACTCTAGAGTGCACCTAGGATGTTTACAGAGGCGTATGGGAGGTCTAGGTTTGGCAGTATACATACCTACCTAGGAGTGGAGATGCCCGCTCCACTGCTGCCGTAGCCACAACGGTTGTACCAGAGAGTGATGCTAGCTCCGAAAAGCGGGAACTAAAGGTCTGTGATCACATAGTCATTGTGTGTGAGTTTCACTTGCATGATTCATAAATAATCTGCATGCATTCATTCATATTAGGTCATACGCTTCATGGATCCTTATCATATAAATTAGTATGGGTTCTTTTATATGATAAGTTAAATTTTGAAACTCTAACTTATATGCTTGTATGGGCACTCATATAAGTTAGGGTAATTGTGTGATGGTAGATTAGAAGTAGAATTTTATACTTATTTTACCTCACTGCGTTTTATTTCTCTTGTTTTACTTACTTCAGTTCTATACTTTACTTACTGCACTTGTACTTATTACATTGAACTGCTAGAGTAGAACTACCATTACTCTTCATATACTTGTTAGTATAGTGTCACTGCCACCTATTTATATTTGTCACCCATTGTTGTCCTCCGCTTTGTCCTCCCGCACGGTGCCTAGGAGTTGCGGGGCGAGGTGCGAAGGAAATGACTTAGTCTTTTGACTAATGGTCGGTGACCAAACAATTTTTAGGGGCTCGAGGAGATGGAGTACCAGCACGACCAACAGGGCGAGGTGACAGGACCTGAGGAGCCAGTTCGACTACCACCTACTACTACTGCAGAGTTGCCTCAGGTGGGATGAGTTAAAGATGTTAGTTATCTTCCGCTGTTAGATTTGTTAGAGAGAGATTTTTATATGATGTACTGGGCATAAGTCCCTTTTTATTTCTGTACTCATTGTGGACTGATGCATTTCCTTTTCATATATATATATATATATATATATATATGCTCTGTGACTATGGACTATTGCGCTATGCTCTGATTATATACTTCTATTTCTCATATTGGCCTATTGGTTTATGATCGTGCTAGCCGGCAGAATCGGCGCCTTGCGGTGTCGACTAACCCGTGTGTTAGTGTCACCGTAAGGCGGCGGTTCTAGGCATAAGATCTGGAGAGCTCCCAAATAGGAGAGTCAGATCTTACAAACTGGTATCACTTGAACAAATGATCATATGTGAAAGAAGTCCACAACACTAGGTCACCCCGCTCGAGCATTAGTTTGCGAATAAACTATGCAGTGGAAGCAATGGTGTGCCCATGTGTAAAAAAAAGTCACATAAATCAGTCCATTAAAACAATGAGTTAGGCCAATTTTGATCTAAACCTTTTCCTTATGCAACCTCTACAGGTCGCTGTGCCACAAAACGTGGTTCCTCCCCCTCCAGCTGCTACTCCATTCCTGCAGACGGGGATGGGGCAAACTTTGATGGCTATCCTAGAAGCCTTCAGAGCCCAGCAGGTTCCGGCCCTACAGCCAAATTCGGTGTCGAACTAGTTAAGTGTCTTTAAGAGCCTGTCTCTGCCGGTGTACCGCGGGACAGAGGATGCTGTGAAGACGGAAGAGTGGCTGGAGACCATACAGGAGCTGCTGGCAGGCATCAACAGCCCCGTCAGCCAGGCAATTCCTCTAGCCACCTCTGCACTAGATGCTCATGCAAAGAGGTGGTGGAAGTCCGTGCGAGATTCTATATATGATGATAGAGAGCTGACAGACATTTCTTGGGAGGAGTTTTGTGAGACGTTCATGGAGCACTATGTGTCCACCACGGATAGGGATGTGCTGGAAGAGAGGTTTCTGAACCTCAAGCAGGGGACAAGGTCTGTGATCGAGTATCAAAGGGAGTTCTCCCATCTGGCTAGATTTTCGGGGATCCATGACTTGGATGACAGGAAGTATGCCAAGAGGTTCTACAATGGGCTGCGAGATTCCTTGAGGCAGCCCCTACTATTCATCTCTCATGGCACCTCGACACAGATCATAGAGATGGCCAAAAAGCTGGAGGCAGACAAGCTGATGGTGTCGAGCAGAGGGAAGAGACCACTTGACGGGTCATCACCCGGGGAAAGCAACAGGGGATCCAAGAGAGGCAAGGTTATTGGATACAGGAGGGGTGGGGGATGTCATCATCCCAACATCAGGCAGGAGCAAGGGCCTCCTACAGTATTATCTCCCCCACGTCTGCAGGTACATGACCCTGTGAGGCAAGACGATCGAGGCCACTGGCCGGTAATTTGTTTCGGATGCCACCAACCTGGTAACATCAGATCAGAGTGTCCACATTAGTTTTGTCCACTCCCTCCTCCTCCTCAACCTCCAGTGGCCCCTCTAGTGCAGCAGGGCCGAGGCCGAGGCTGAGGACGAGGTCGAGGCTGAGGACGGGGATATCACGGCCGAGGGCAAGAACAGGAGCAGGTGTATGCCCTAGACCTCGCCGAACCGAGAAATCCCGAGGAGGTCATCAAAGGTACATTACTATTGCGAATTTATAATTCATTTTTTATTTATGGTACCTAAGGTGATAGAATAACATTTATTCAAATCAACCAACTTCAGGCATAGTCATGATTAGAGGCAAGCTCGCGCGCACCTTGTTTGACATAGGTGCCACTCACTCGTTCATCTCCGAGACCTTTATAGAAGGTCTGGAGGGCGTGGAAAGACTGTCAGGCATAGAGATGCGAGTACGCCTACCCGATGGGTCAGAGCTGCAGACCACAGCCCATTGCAATATGGAAGTCGAGATTGGTGGTAAAGCATTCGAGGCGCCGGAGACGGTCCTTAGATTATCGGACTTTGACTTGATCTTGGGCATGAGATGGCTGCACTGGAATCATGCTCAAATTGATTGCCCATCGAATAGGATCACTCTAAGGCACGGCGACTCCTATGTCGTCGTCGAAGGTATCAGATCTATCTCCTATATTCTATTATCATTTGTACAGGCTGTCAAGGCCCACCGTCAGGGAGAGGAGGTGTACATTATATGCTTCGAGATGGCGGTAAGAGAAGCTTCCCTTGCTGAAATCCCGGTGGTTCGGGATTTCCCCAACGTATTTCTGGAGAAATTGCCCGGACTACCGCCAGCTAGGGATGTGGATTTCTCGGATACAGCTAGTGCCAGGAGCGAGGCCTATATCTCGCGCACCATACCGGATGGCTCCCAGAGAGTTGGCAGAATTCAGAACTCAGCTTTAGGAACCTGTGGAATCAGGATTTGTGCGTCCGAGCTCATCGTCGTGGGGTGCACTTGTTCTTTTTGTAAAGAAGAAGGACGGATCGTTGCGACTGTGCATAGATTACCGGGAGCTTAACCGGTTGACGGTCCAGAATACATACCCATTGCCCCGGATAGACGAGTTATTTGACCAGCTTCAGGGGGCCTTCTGGTTCTCTAAGCTGGATTTGAGATCCGGTTACTACCAGCTGCGCATCCGGGAAGAGGACATACCGAAGACGGCTTTCAGTTCATGATATGGGTTATACAAGTTCAAGAATGCCCCCTCCGAATTCATGAGTTTAATGAACCATGTATTCGAGCCCTACTTGGACCGCTTCGTTATAGTATTCATTGACGACATTCTGATCTACTCTCAGACCAAGGAGGAGCACACAGAGCATTTGACAAAGGTTCTGCAGAAGCTGAGGGAGTACCAGATATATGTAGAGTTTTTGAAATGCTAGTTATGGCTATAGGAGGTGCTTTCTTAGGGCATACAATCAGTGGAGCTGGGTTGGCGGTGGATCCAGCCAAGATAGAGGCAGTACAAGATTGGCCACGACCGATGACAGCATCAGATATTCGCATCTTCTTGGGGCTCGCAGGATACTACCGCAAGTTCGTGGAGGGATTTTCAAGAATAGCACTTCCCCTCACGTCCTTGACAAAGAAAGAGGCAGTGTTCGTTTGGTCGGATAAGTGTGAGGTAGAATTTCAGGAGTTGAAGGACCGGCTCACCTCATCCCCTATCCTTGCACTCCCATCTGGGAATGAAGGGTTTCAGATTTACACGGATGCTTCATATGAAGGGATGGTTGTTGTACTGATGCAGCACATACATGTTATTGCTTATGCTTCAAGACAGTTGAAGAAGCATGAGCATAACTATCCGGTACACGATTTGGAGCTCGGGGCTGTTGTCTTTGCACTGAAGATATGGCGGCATTATCTGTATGGGATTCATTGTGATATTTTCTCAGATCACAAGAATCTCAAATATATCGATACGCAGAAGGACCTGAACCTGCGACAGAGGAAATGGCTAGAGTTTCTCTGTGACTATGATTACCAGATCCATTACCACCCGTGGAAGGCAAACACAATAACAGATGCCTTGAGCAGGAGGGTCGGCACCTCTGGACCGGATCCCCGAGTGATGGCTATAGAGCTGATACAAATGATTGAAGACATGCATATTACTATAGTTTCTAAGGCCGGACCAGTAGTATATCGAGAGTACTTGAGCTCATTGATTAGAGATGGTGACATTCAGGAGCGCATTATGGCACATTAGAGGCTGGATGCTGCATTGGAGCCGATATTCAGTTCCCTGAAATGGGGCAAGGTTGAGGATTACACACTGTAGGATGATCTCCTTCGATTCCGTGGACGCGTTTATATACCAACAGGAGACGGTATCTGGGATGATATACTTAGAGAGGCACATTACTCCAGATATTCAGTGCACCCCGGCATCACTAAGATGTGGATTGATTTACGGAGGACTATGTACTGGCCTGGGATGAAGAGGGAGATCACCCACTTTGTGATATATTACGAGATGTGCCAACACGTAAAGGCGGAATGCAAGAGCCTGGGAGGTTTATTACAGCCATTGCCAGTTCCAGAGTGGAAGTTTGAGGACATTGCTATAGACTTTGTGCACGGACTGCCTCACTCCTACTCTGGGCACGATTCCATTTGGGTCATAGCAGACAGACTGACAAAGGTGGCGCGGTTTATTCCAGTCTGGAAGGATGCTCCAGTTGCAGTTTTGGTGAGATTGTTTGTGGAGTAGTTCGTCAGGTACCATGACATCCCCAGGACTATTATCTCAGACCGTGACGATCGGTACACTTCTAGGGAGTGGAGAGCAATGCATGCTTACTTGGGTTCCCAACTTACTTTTAGCACCGCTTTCCATCCATAGACCGACGGCTAGAGGGAGCAGACCAACAGGACTATGGAGGATCTGCTCAGATTGTGCATATTGGATACGGGGAAGCCTTGGGAGAGACTGCTACCATTGATCAAGTTCTCATACAATAACAGCCACCAGGCTAGCATCGGGATGGCACCATATGAGGCACTTTACGGGAGGAAGTGCCAGACATCGCTGTCTTGGGTTCAGGATATGGAAACCAAGGCTCTTGGCTCTGATTATGTAGAGGATACGGAGGCTCAGGTTCATTTGATCAGGGATCAGATGCTAGAGGCCCATAGTAGGCAGGCCAAATATTATGATGCTCGACACCGAAAAATGGAGTTCCAGGTAGGGGACCATGTATTTTTGAAGATACGTACGGTGCACAGTATCTCTCGGGTGCGGAGGCACAAGAAGCTCAGTCCTCGATATATGGGGTCGTACATGATCCTGGAGCGGATCGACCCCTTAGCTTATAGACTGGAGCTGCCGCTAGAGTTGAGTACCCTACACGATGTATTCCATGTCTCTTCCTTGCGAAGGGCTCTCCTTTGGCCAGAGCAGCACATTACTACTATAGCTAGTCTAATAACACCAGACAGATCCGTTCGATTGGAGCCTATCAGGATTGATGATACAGATGTCCGTGTGTTGCAGAAGAAGAAGGTCCCTCTTGTGAAGGTGTTGTGGTCCACCCATGGACAGGAGGAGAACACCTGGGAGCCGAGGGATCTAATGTTGGAGCGACACCCGAAGCTGTTTACTTCAGGTATGCTGCAATTTATGTTCTAAATTTACTTAAATTATTACAAGTAGAACCTCGTAGACCCGAACTTGAATTTCGGGGACGAAATTATTTTCTTTTTTATTGGGATTTGTAACATCCCATGTTACTCCTAGACCACTTAACTTATATTGGGTTAGGCATGGAGTGGGGACAGGGAATTTAGCTAGGATTGACCCCAGGGAGTGGGTTGTAGCCATGTGGGGCCCACTAAGGGGCCAAAGTTAAACTAGGTCAACTAGCCTAAATAGGAACCCTAGCCACACCATGACCCCACCACATTTCCCTAACCCTAAAATAATCTAAGTGGACCCTAGGACATATCATTAGGTCAACTCTTTGATCCTAGTTGACCAAAGTCAACCTTAGCCCTAAGTTGGTCAAACCTATACCTATAGGCCCAATTAGCCAAAGTAGGGCACCACATTGACCCAACCCAAGTTGGGTGGTGCCATTAGACCCATGACCACCAAGTGGGGTCAGCCCACTCATCATGGTTGACCAAGTCAACTCCAAAGTCAACAAGTCAACATAATTGACCTAAAGGAGAAAATGAGAGCTAAGCCCACTCTCCTAGGGCTAAGCCCACCAATTATGGCCCATGATCAGCCCAAGTGGTCAAAGGCCACCCCTACCACTCTGGTTTTAGAGAGAGGACGCATGCAAAGGGACATTTTGGGGAATTCACCCAAAAATAGGAGAGAGAAAAGGAAAAGAGGGAGTGATGGCCACATGGCCTTCATTCCTTCTGCCCAAGCCTTCTGGTCGACCTCCCAAAAGAATTTGAGAGAGAATGTTGAGCATGGTGGCCACTTGGCACCATTGGTGATACAACCAAAGCCCAAACCGAGTTCACCTTGGTTGTATCTCCTTATACAGCCACTTCCAGCTCAAACCGACCACACCATCAGCTTCAGTGAGTGGAAACGAGTGGAGAACGAGTCCTGGAGCAGAGCTTTTGGTGAAGAATCGAGGTTTTGAGTAGGAGATCGCCGGAGCAGCTCAGCCATGGCCAACCGCCGCCAACCTCGCTATCATGCCGCCATTCTGGTCCGTTTCGCCGCCTCTCTACCCGTACTAGCTTTCTAGATCCTTTAGGGAGACATCGGGCTCAATTGAGCCCGATACCATGAGAGGAAAATGAGTATTTTCCGAGCTTTTCTTCTTGCTCGGGTTCACCGGAGGAGCCAACTCCCGTGGCCTCACCACCGGGAATCGCTAGCCACCACCTCAGTGAAGGTGGTGGCGACAACCGCCGGCGGTGGTGGTGGCGACAACCGCCGGCGGTGGTGGTGGCGACAACCGCCGGCGGTGGTGGTGGCTCAGCTTGGCCGGAAATAGCCGGGCAAGTTGGCCCAGCGGAAATCAATCTGGGTCGTTTGCTGATCGGGGATGACGACCCGATCTCGTCCCTTTTATTAAATTAATTAATAAATGTTATTTATAGGATTCAATTAAATGTTGTCACATTTATATAGTAACATTGCATGTCTATTTTAGGCCTCTTAGAGGCATTTTCAGATCTGAAAATTTAGATGAAAGTTATATATTATACTCTTAACTTTAATTTAGTACCCTAAAATCACAATTTGGTGCAGTAGATTTCTCTGTAGGGCTGTTTTGCTAGGACTGGTCCTAGGCTAGGGCAGAAACCAAAACCAATGCCCATGCCAAACCAGATGTCCACATGACCCAATATTTTGGGCATGTGCTCAACTAGGGTATATCTAGCTCCTGCCAAAAATTGAGAATTTTGGGGGAAAAGTTTTCTATAGTTTTATCATAATACACAAAAGTAAATAAATGAAATCTTTGGAGTGTTATGGCTCCAAATGGCCATAAATTTTGGTGGCATGTCCTTGGGGACTATACATGTGCATGGTAAAATTTCAGAACATTTAGACCATTGCATGTTGGGTAAACTCACTTGCATGTGTTGGTTATATATAGGCTTGTGGTGCAAATAGCCAATGTTGAAATATTGTGTATTAAGCCTATTTGGAACATTCAAAAATCATGATATTTATTTCAGAGGCTCATTAGGGTGAATTATACCCCTCATTGCAGTAATGGGATTTTTGGAAGCAAAAATCCCATTATTTGGAATTTTTGATATAATTGGACTTTTGAAAAATAAATGTGAAAATAGGCTTATAATTGAGATAAAATCCCCAATCTTTGTCAAGGTCAATATAATGTTATGTTTAACTCCTAAAAATTTTTATGTCTCTGTTTAATGAATTTTGATAGGAGTTATGTAGAAATTACGTTTTTACCCTTATTGTACTTAATTAGAAAATATATGAAAACACTCAGTAGAAATTTTTGGGAAAATTCTTGGTGATATATATGAGTATGAATAACCTTGTATAATTTTCGCAAAAGTTTTGGATGACTCAGTAATTTTTAAAACCACATAGTGGCATTTTGGTAATATAATTAGAAATGAATTTTTGTAGCCCTTGATCCATAGAAGTTTATGAAATTCTGTCTTTAGCATTAGTTTTACCAATATATATATTCTGTAATTTTCCTAGAATTTTTAGTAATGAACTCCTTATACTTCCTTTGGAAAATAGCTATTTTGTGAATTTTGTATAAATTAAGAGATAAATAGAATTATTGAAGGAAAAATTATAATTCTTGGCAGACAATAATATTTTACAAAATTACAACTCAGGAAAATTCCTTAGGTCAGTGGGAATTATTATTTGTGACACTTCATGTATTAAATGGCCTAGGGAATTAATATAAGGATTTATTTAAGGGTTTTTACCACTTAGGAAAATAACGAAATTCAACGTACTCATCATAATAGTCTATACCATCCTAAGATAAATAGTTAAGGGCATGTAACTCAAAGAAATTGGAAGTCGTACTTCGTGGTGGTATTAAGTCATGGGCTACGTATAGTATAAGTAGGTTATACAGTAAGGACCACCAGGGGATAGATCAACGGTCAGGATAAGGTCGTATTTGAAATATAACCCTGGTTGGCAGTTATGTCCTAAAGACGAGAGTAAAAGTGCAAGCCCTTGGATAACAACTAGGTGGAGGCCGGCAGAAGACCGTCGCCCTTCCAATAACATCTTAAGTCATTAAGATCGCTCAAGAGTAATAATGAGAGCAAGGGGGAATCATGGGTAGACAATAACTAAAGTAAATATCCTTGAGAAAGGGAGCTTTGGGCTTCAACCCATCGTAGTTCCTAGTTCCCCTAAGAGCCCTTCACTGGGTATGCCCTGGGCAGTCCTGGGATTAACCTTAAATCACTAAGAATAATAACCCGTAGATAAGAGTAGCCTAATAGGTTCAGCATCGTATCATTATTCTCACCCGTATCGGGTTGGAGGGATTCATGGTAATATTCTCACCCGTGTAGGGTTGGAGGGATTCAGGACAGGTTGGTCCTGCGAGCTGGAGGCTCGAGTGGAAATACCTTGCATGTGCATAAACAAACTAGTGGCGGGTCATGCGGTACTAGGCCAATCGGCACACCGATTGCAGTACGGTTGACTCAGGCGGGTGTGTGGGTTTGAGGGGTCAGTAGGTTGTTTATACTGCGGTCTGGTGGACAATCCCCGAAAATGCACACCCAACCCAACAAGACTGATGGGTAGTCAGCAATTAGTACGCAAGACTCTAGAGTGCACCTAAAACGTGTACAGAGGCGTATGGGAGCTCTAGGTTTGGTAGTGTGCATACCTGCCTAGGAGTGGAGACGCCCACTCCACTGCTGTCGTAGCCACAACGGTGGTACCAGAGAGTGATGCTAGCTCCGAAAAGCGGGAACTAAAGGTCTGTGATCACAGAGTCGTTGTGTGTGAGTTGCACTTGCATGATTCATAAATAATCTGTATGCATTCATTCATATTAGGTCATACGCTTCATGGATCCTCATCATATAAATTAGTATGGGCTCTTTTATATGATAAGTTTAATTTTGAAACTCTAACTTATATGCTTGTATGAGCACCCATATAAGTTAGGGTAATTCTGTGATGGTAGATTAGAAGTAGAATTTTATACTTATTTTACCTCACTGCGCTTTATTTCGCTTGTTTTACTTACTTCAGTTCTATACTTTACTTACTGCACTTGTACTTCTTACATAGAACTGCTAGAGTAGATTTACCATTACTCCTCCTATACTTGTTAGTATAGTGCCACTACCACCTGTTTATATTTGCCACCCCTTGTTGTCCTCTGCTTCGTCCTCCCGCACGGTGCCTAGGAGTTGCAGGGCGAGGTGCGGAGGAAACGACTTAGTCTTTTGACTAATGGTCGGTGACCAAACTATTTTTAGGAACTCGAGGAGATGGAGTACCAGCAAGACCAGCAGGACGAGGTTACAGGACCTGAGGAGCAAGTTCGACTACCACCTACTACTACTACTACAGAGTTGCCTCAGGTGGGATGAGTTGGTGAAGTTAATTATCTTCCGCTGTTAGATTTGTTAGAGAGAGATTTTGATATGATGTACTGGGCATAAGCCCCTTTTTATTTCTATACTCATTGTGGACTGATGCATTTCCTTTTCATATATATATATATATATATATATATATATATATATATATATATATATATATATATATATGCTCTTTGACTGTGGACTATTGTGCTATGCTCTGATTATATACTTATATTTCTCATATTGGCCTATTAGTTTATGATCGTGCTAGCTGGCAGAATCGGCGTCTTGCGGTGTCGACTAACCCGTGTGTTAGTGTCACCGTAAGGCAGCGGTTCTGGGCATAAGATCCGGAGAGCTCCCAAATAGGGGAGTCGGATCTTACATAGTGACACTCCGCAATCATGTGTCCTAGCTTGTTATAATAGTAGCAAACAACATTAGAGAAAGAATTTTTATTCGATTTTGATTTATACCTATCCTCTCGGTTGTAGTTCTTCTTGGAACGATCACCTTCACGATGTAATCTTCTAAAGTCAGAGGAGGTGGACTGATTTTTCACTTGCCTCCTCTTGTTGAGCAATCTTTTAACTGCTTGGAGATGAGTGAGAACTCTCCATCAGAAAGCTAAGAGCCTGACGTGCTTGGCTTAGAGTCTTTTGGGGGATCTGGTGCTTGTGTCCTTACTGGTGACATAGCTTTAGACTTTCTAGAACCTTCAGACTTTATAGAACCTTCATACTTCAAAGCTACTAACTTCTCTTTGCTTAAAGTCCTGATGCTTTGCTCTTCCTTCTTTCTAGTATTCATCTGGAGTTCATAGGAGAGCAATTTTATAAAAAGGTTCTGAGGGTCAAATCTACGACAACTTCCCAAACTCCCTAATGACTACAACTTTTGTGTCCCAGTCCTTTGTCAGGGATCTCAGAAATTTGTCGTTTAGCTTGCCATTTGTGAATGTGCGACCATAGTTTCTAAGGCCGTTGACAATCTTGAAGAATTTCTCGAAGCTGTCTGCAATAGTATTATTTGATCCTTGCTTGAACGCCTCGTATTCTTGATTGAGCAATGATCTGCGATCGTCTTTAACTTCTTCAGTACCTTCCATGAGAACAACTAGACAGCCCCAAATCAACTTGGTAGATTTGCAGTGGATTAAGTTTTGGAGCATTGAGTCATCTAATACACTAGCTATAATATTATTTGCCTTTTTTTCCAAGGAGACAAGGGAAATTTCATCCTTGGTTAGATCCATCATTTTCTTAGGGATCATAACTGCAGGATTCAGAGCAGAGGATTGTGTAGGAATATGAGGCCTTCTTCCATAATCTGAAATATCCTCGGATCTACTGCTTCCATGAAGAATCTGACTCATTCTTTCCATATAGGGAAGATCTCTTTGGTGCACACAAGTAACTTTATAGAAGACATGTCCTTTCTCTTATACATAGCCATGAAGCGAAATATTTAGACACTAGATGGGAGATCTTGTTCGAGGTGAACCTTATGTTGAATAACCTCCCTCTGATACTAATTGAAAGTATCTAGTGTCTACCTGAATCACATAGAGGGGGGTGAATAGGTGATGGCTGTGTCTTTTCAAAGAATAAAAATACTTAAAAAATGAGAGCACACAAAACACAGAGATTTATAGTGGTTCCCCGAGTCATACCCACTGTCTTGCCTCGCCTATCTACCACGAAGGGCTAGATTTGACTACTTCACCTTTCTCAGATTTCAACAAATCTTGCACCTCAGAACCTCAACTCCTACAACTCGAAGACGACGCTCCTACCACTCGGAGAACAACCTCTTCTACAACTCGATCCAAAACCGGATCTATAACTCGATCAACAAACGGATCTACAACTCAATCTACAAACAGATCTACAAACAGATTTACAACTCGGAGATAAAATCTCCTACAGATGTAAAAGAGTATTACACAAAAGTATTAAAAAAAATCTAGATAAGATCTGAAGTCTTCTATCCGTCGTTCTTCGATTAGGTTGAACTTGAAAAACTTGGAGAACATGGAAAATCAGAAACCTTGAAGACTTTGAATCTCGAATCTTTAATCGACTAGATCTAGGAGAATACTACAAGAAAATTGACTTTTAGTGACAAAATTTTTGGTCACTAAATATTGCGGTTTGGTCACTAAAGACATTTAGCAACCAAATTTGATCCGTCACAAAGTGGTTGCAAAATGGGCGTCACAAATTGTATTTAGCAACCAAAAAAAATTCGTCACTAAATGTATATTCATAGTGACAATTAATTTTTGTCACTAAATGTACTATTTCAGTGACCATTACTTTTCGTCACTAAATGTTTATTTTTAGTGACAACTAATTTCGTCAAAACTCACCCCCGGCCTATAAAAGAGACCCCAAGGCCATTCAAAAGCTCACACCAATCCCCAGCAATTCCCCTGTGTAGAGAAATTGAGTGGAAGCCCTCTACAAACCCCCTCAGCTCAACCCGTGAAATCCATGGACAACCGACCACGATCCCGGCGAGCTCGGCCCTATGAGGTGAGATTCCTCTTCCTTCTTCTTCCCCTCACCCTCACGAACATTTTCGAATCGAAATCGAGCCCAATTGGGCATCGTTTTTGCCTGTTGCAGCGGTGGATTTCAAGTAAAAAACTCAACTTACGTTCCGTCGTAGCCGGCAGTTTCCGGCGACCCCACCACCGCCAAAATATTGCCCTGGCCCATTGGAAACTTTCTTGTGGACCAAAAGTGGTCGGCGATCACCGGGCGGAGGTGTCGAAGCCCTGCAAGTTTTTCTCTAGCGGGATCAATCTCGGCCATTGCTCATCGAAGAATATGAAATCAGCGCCGTTAATTAACTTCGGCAATGATTGGCTGATCCACACAGCGGATCGAATAGCGGATCCGCTGTGGGGGAAGGTCATTTTCCCATCTATCGTGTTTCTGGAGCATTAGATCTGCGCCAAGATTCGCGCTCCGCCTTTTTAAACCTTTTAAAATGAATTTAATTTTGGCTATTTGCAGCCCATTAACAAAAACCTTCAAGCTCAAAATTAAGCACCCTAGAGGCTGACCCTGGCCAAGTGACCAACATGAATTTGTAGGGCTTGGTCTACGGTTTTCAAAAAGGGGTGGCACGTTTTCAGGGGTAGTGTAGAACTCTGGGAATCCTTATTTGAAGTTTTCTTCCTATTAATTAAATTCTAATAAATGGAAATTTGCTAAGACCCCCCTGAACCCAAAACCACTAAATAAACTAGGGCTTGCCCTATAACTATTTTTAAACTCACCCCCACCATATTACTCTATTTTGACAATTTTACCCTAACCCTCCTATTTCAATTTGTGCTTGTTATGAAAATACCTAAATTATTTTCCTATATATAGCAAAACCTTTTCAAAAAGCCTAAATAATACATATCTTGAATGCTTAGTATTATTCCTTGTAGAAAGTGAAGTCACTACCACACCGCTTGTCAGAAACACTCTTCTTAATTACCAAATTATTTACATACACCTGACTAGTATTGCTGTGTTCATCACGTTTATCTTGTTACCAAGTGAGTTGAGAAAATGGGAAGGAAGTCATTTATGACTTACTAAATATTCAGTACTCATTACTCCTCATTTACGAGAAATTCAATAGTCAATGCATAAACTGCTCTTATACAATCATCGCAAGTAGATTACAATATTCCTTCTTTAGAGATAGTAAATCTTAACTGGTAGGGCTATGTGTATGACCTAATGTATTTTAAAGGGGCTCTATCTTTAAATTACCTAATTTGTGTCTAGGAAAGGAGTTAGGGGTGAGCTAGTATCCCCCAAAAGGAAGGTGGTGTATAACGGTACTTAGTGCGACCACCAAACTTATTCTTATCTGGCCAATGCGTAATTTAAATCAAGCACCCTGTAAGTATCATTAAGGTAAAATCTAGATCGCTTCAAGTTAAGGGATGTCTTCATTCAAGCTTATTTTATAATGGTAATAGGATGTGATGATGGTTTAAAAGCCTGTCGCGAGGCATCCGTTTAGACTAAATTAATTAACTCTATGGTGGGTCTAACCACTCTACTGTACAACACACTGTCGGAGGGACTAGCCGTGTTAGATTCTTTGGATTGTGAAGGGGAAATTTGTCTTGTGGTTAAAATCCTGGTGGACAAATCCCCTTAGTCCGTGTCGTTGTCCCTATGGATTTTTAGGAACAACGGGTGGAGTACAAAACACAGTCCAGTGTTGTACGTAAGGCCTAGGGTAGTGGTGTGCACCTAACGAGGAGCGAAGAAGTCCAGTCCGCTGTTATCATCCGCCACGATGATAAGGCCTGTGTGGTTAGCTACCCCCTTAATAAGTGGACTGGGTAAGGACTTTGACATTTAAATTCAAAATCATCATATCAACCTTACTTAACATACATTGCATCTTTAAATTAATTATAATACAAGTTTGTATGGGCATTCTTGTAAAATAAGAAATTTGTGAGACCCTTATCTTATATGTTTGTATGGGCATTCATATAAGTTAAGTTATAGCTTTGAAACTATATTTGCCTTGTACTTATACCTTATAAATGAATTGAAACAAAGATCCTTAACTTACAAGGATGTATGGACACTCTTATAAGCTGAGTTATTTTCGTCTTCCCTCTCTTCTTTCTTATTTGTCTTTTAACTTATAAAAACCTACTGTATCTAAAATACTTCTACTAATGCTATATTTTATCATGGATGTGCTGAGGAAAGAGAGGTAATCTACCTTAGTATTTATGACTAATGGTTTTTCTATAAAACCATCCAGGTTCCCCAGCAGCAGCCAGCCCTGTAATACCCCATCCAACCCAAGTTCCAACCCTTGCAAGGAATCCCGGAAGTGGACATGGAGATACCTGCAGTCATGGACCCTATCCCTGATATAGTGCCCGTAGCAGAGGAGATCATAATTGAAGTAAGTAGTTGCTTGTGCAACATAGCCCTCTCCTGGTTTTATGTTTTTATAGTATAATAGGTTGGGTGCTTAGTAGCCCCGTTTTTCCTGAGGCACTCTATCGCCTTAGTAGGTTTTTGCTTAGCTCCTTTTTTTCTAAAGCAGTATACCGCTTTAGTACCCTTTTTGTGGTGGTCCCCTTTTTCTGAGGCATTTTGTACAGTTTCAGCTGGGCATTTTTGGGCCCCACGGACCCCTGGTGGTACTCTTACTCTGATTCTGGTCATCTTTTTGAGATATATTTAGTTTGACTTTCATTTCTTTTGTCTTCTCTTTATGGTTGGAAAACTGTGCTATAATGATTACTCTCCTTAAGGGACGAATGTCATATAGTGGTGTTTAGCATGAATGCTAATACCATTATATGGCATTCACCCCTGGCATAAGAACTTCCCCTCGGCCGTGAACAATTACTGGGAGGGGAGGTTCTTACAAATGGTATTAGAGGCTCACACAATCCTTCTATAAATTGAACTCTGTCTCCACCTTGCTCCGTCAGTTAGTTCGAGGACGAACTAGCGTAGTGGAAGCGGGTGAGCCCAAGTCTAGTTTAGAACACATATGCATCCTACAAACTCCTTCCTTTTTATCCAAATAGCTTATACTTTCTTCGTTTTTTTACATATAGATAACAATGAACCCCGAAGCAAATACTCAAACGTCTACTCTTCCGCCGACCAACACCTCCATTCAATCAGAAATGAACCATACATTATTAGATATCTTGGCCATCTTCTGAGATGTTATGTCCCACCAAGACAGGAGTTGTCCCACCGAACCACCAATAAATTGGTTATGCATCTTCCGAGGCTTATCACCACCAAACTTCAACGACACCGAATCGGCAGTACAAACCGAGGAATGGTTTGAATTCACCCAAGAACTACTAGTAGGAATCAGGTGCCCTAGGAGTATGGCCATCACCCTCACAGTATCTTCTTTCTTCGGCTATGCCCGACGATGATGGAAGTCAGCCATGGATAGCACCTTCTTGGGAAAAACCTACGGGGAAATAGAGTGGAGAGAATTCGCCGACACCTTCAGCGATCACTTCATCCCAACAATAGCCCAGGATGAGCTCCAAGAAAGGTTCCTACACCTTAAGCAAGACAACCATTTTGTCATAGACTACGAGAGGGAGTACTCTCACTTGTCCCGTTTTGCGGGAGGATTCGCACTCAGCGATCACGATTACGCCAAACGCTTCTACCTCGGCCTCAGGGACTCCATCCGACAACCACTCATCTTTGCAGCACATTCCTCATTTGCCCAAATCCTCGCATCACAAAAAACTCTCGAAGCAGACCACCTGATGGTTCAAAACTTTCGGAAGAGATCAGCAGAAACAAAATACAGCAACAGGAGAAATATATGCTCCTCCCCCGGGAGACAGAAACAGGGAGGGAAGAAGGGACACACAACCTTTTTACCCCACCCCAAAGCTGGATCCACAAATGCAGCATAACCAACCTCAACCCCAACGGCACAACCGGTACACAATAACTCGGGACCATTCTTAGGAAACTACTTCAACTGCAACCAACCCGGCCACTTGAAACGCAACTGCCCTCAAAGGAATCCTTTCCAAGGGATGGAGGTAACATCACCATACCAGGGAAGTCCAGCATCTAGCCAAGGAAGAGGAAGAGGTCGTAGAGGAGGATACCAAGTTAGGACTGGGAGTAAATCAAGAAATCCCTTTCCCCCCGGCACAACAAGCCTGTGCCCTGGATCTCACGCAAAACCACTAACCCCAGGATATTATGACAGGTAATTCCCTGCTTTTAGTATTTCATCGTCACATAATAAGTAAAACTAGTTCTGTTCACCACCTCTTCATAAATCAACATGTATATGCACAATAAATGGGAAACCCACACACACCCTATTCGACATAGGAGCCTCACATTCCTTCGTATCAAAAAGTTTCATACAGGATTTGCTTAACGTTGAACGCTCCTCTGGTTTATGTCTAAGAGTGCGAATCCCTGACGGGTCAGAGATGATTTATTCCGACCAATGCACATTCCTTGTCGGCCTTCATAACAGATTATTCGAGGCTACCACTACAATACTAGAACTCTCAGACTTCGACCTCATTCAAGGGATGGAATGGTTAGGAAGACACAAAGCATTGATAAACTACTCAACCAAGGAAGTCACCCTGCATAATGATTCAACTACGAAACCTACTGCCCACAGGTACGAACCTATTATCCCCTATCTACTTAACATTCGTACAAATGATGAAGGAATACTTAAAGGGAGAAGAGCTGTACGTAGTTTACTTCGGAATGATCAGTAAGACTGATGACCTTCTCAAAGTACCCGTAGTAAATGAATTCCCCGACGTTTTCCCTGAAAAACTACCAAGACTACCCCCACCACGGTAGGTCAAGTTCAAAATTGAACTAGTCCTAGGGGCCCGACCTGTATCTTGGACCCCTTACCGAATGGCCCCAAAAGAGTTGACTGAGTTTTGACAATAATTAGACGATCTCGTCAGGGATGGTTTCGTCCGCCCAAGTTCGTCACCATGGGGGGCACCTGTCTTATTCGTCAAAAAGAAAGACGGAACCCTTCATCTATGCATCAATTATAGAGAACTGAACAAACTAACGGTACGAAACACGTACCCCCTCCCTCGCATAGATGAACTCTTTGACTAACTCCAAGGAGCTAGTGTGTTCTTTAAACTAGATCTAAGATCCGGATACTACAATCTGCGGATCCAGGATGAGGATATCCCAAAGACTGCCTTCAGTTCCAGGTAAGGTTTATATGAATTTACAGTTATGCCATTCGAGCTCACCAACGCCCCTTCGACATTCATGACACTGATGAACCATGTCTTCAGACCCTACTTAGACACCTTTGTCATCATCTTCATAGATGACATACTGGTGTACTCAAAATCATAATAAGACCACACTAAACACTTAAGATTAATACTAGAAAAGCTAAAAGAGCAACGCTTGTATGCCAAGTTCAGTAAGTGTGAATTCTGGCTCAAGGAGGTCGGATTCTTGGGCCACATGATAAATAGTGCTGGGATAGAAGTGGACCCCGCTAAGATTCAAGCAATGAAAGAAAGTCCCGCACTAAAATCGGCTGCCAATATCCGTAGTTTTAAAGGACTTACGGGATACTACCATAAGTTCGTAGAAGGTTTTTCCAAAATCGCCCTTCCCCTCACCTCCCTCACTTAGAAGGATGCTCCCTTTAAATGGACGCCTCAGTGCGAAGATGCATTTCAGGAGCTCAAAAGAATACTAACATACGCTCCCATCCTAACCCTCCCCGTGGGAAAAGAAGGATTCCAAATCTATACGGATGCTTCCCTCCAAGGACTGGGGGCAGTTCTGATGCAGAATAGGAAGGTAATTGCCTACGCCTCTAGGCAACTCAAGAAACATGAACAGAACTACCCCGCATATGACTTAGAGCTAGGAGCCGTCATCTTCTCACTAAAAATCTAGAGGCACTACCTGTACAGAATATACTGTGAGATCTTTTTCGACCACAAAAACTTAAAATATATCCACTCACAAAAGGACCTAAACTTACGTTAGAGATGCTGGCTGGAAATCTTGTGCGACTACGAATACACCCTCCATTACCACCCAGGGAAAGCAAACTCCATCGCGGACGCTCTAAGCCAAAGACTACCCAAGGGAGGAGATGGATAAATGACCCTTGCCCTCCTCTTGGGGAAAATGGGTATTATCTTAGTATCCAAGCTGATCTAGAGCGGTACACCGAGTACCTCAAATGGATGAAAGTCGAGTGCGATATAAGAGGATAGGTCAAGGATGAGCAAAGAAAGGATCCAACCCTAATCTCCATCATCCTCGCTCTCTCTGAAGCCCCGCAAGAGGACTACTCCATAAAAGAAGATCTACTCTATTTCTAGAATCGTCTTTATATCCCTACAGTTAAGACAAACAAAGAAGAAATCATCCGAGAAGCGCATTGCACTAAGTACTCAGTACACCCCGGAATCACAAAAATGTATGTGGACCTCAGAAAAACACTATATTGGCCAGGAATGAAAAGAGATATCATTACTTTCAAAACTCGCTGCAAGGCCTGCAAGATGGTTAAAGCTGAGTGTAAAAGTCTAGGCGGTCTATTACAATCCTTACCTATACTCGAATGGAAGTTCGAAGATATCTCGATGGACTTTGTACACGGTTTGCCCCGCTCCCCGGCTGGGAATGACTCAATATGGGTAATAGTGGACCAACTCACTAAAGTATCATGGTTCATCCCGATACGCAAGGAAACCCCAGTAAGTAAACTAATCAGGACATTTGTGGAGCAATTCGTTCGTTATCATGGAGTTCCTAAAACGATCGTATCTGATAGAGATGGTCGGTTCACTTCCAAGGAGTGGAAAATGGTATAAACCTACTTAGGCTCGAAGCTAGCCTTCAGTACCGCCTTCCACCCCCAAATAGACGGCCAAACGGAGCGAACTAATAGGACCATGGGGGATCTACTCAGGGTATGCATTATAGACTATAATGAACCATGGGAGAAACTCTTACCCCTGATAAAGTTCTACTATAATAATAGCCTCAAATCAAGTATAGGCATGGCCCCCTATGAAGCCTTATACGGTAGAAGGTGCCGAACTCCATTATCCTGGTTACAAGAAGAAGACCAACAGGTATTAGGGGTGCAGTATATAGATGACACAGACGCAGCAATCAGAATAATCAGGGAAATAATGCTGGAAGCCCAGAGCCGTCAAGCCAAGTACTACGATCGGAAACACCGCATGGTCGATTTCCACGTCAGAGATAAGGTATTCTTGAAGATTAAGCCAGTGAGAGGAGTTTCCCATGTCTGTAGTCACCGGAAGCTCAGCCCTCGTTACATGGGGCCCTTTTCTGTATTAAAGAGAATCAAACCTCTAGCTTACCGGATAAAACTCCCTCTAGAAATTTCCAACTTACATCATGTCTTTCACGTATCATGTCACTTCGACGAGCCCTGCTGGATCGTAACCAGCTCATCTCTACTCCCTCAGTGTAACGCCCTCGATTGTTCGATGATTTTATTCGAATTGGTATCATCATATTTATGACATCATGGCGTTACTTTTAACGTCGAGTTGACGACGCAACGCCGTTAAGGCATTTTCGCGTCCGTGCGGTCGAGTCATCCAAATTCTTGTCGTAATCAGAAAATTTTGCATTTGGAATTTAAGTTGAATAAATTTGGACTTTCTCGTTAAGTTTCGTCGCAATCCGAACGATATTCAGGCCTCGGCGATTTTCCAAAGTTTTGTGTAATTTATGTTCGTTGTATACTTTGAAAATTAATATCTCGGGAATGGCTCGTCGGATTTAGGTTTTGAATTCGTCGTTGGGTTCATAGCGTCAGTGTTCGCCTACAGTGTGGGTTTCATCTAATTCGGAGTGCGTTTCGGCCTCCGTTTTGAACTCGTGTCTTCTTGTTCAAAATATATAAAAAAGAATATTTTAATATTAAAACACTATTCAAAAATGTCTTTTACTATTCATCTCTATAGTTTATTTTTTGGATATTTTTGTAAAAACCACTGTTCACGAAGGACAAAAAGCAACTGTACTTTTAATTGTTTGCAGTATTGTTCTTTAGTAGCAGGCTGGTTCTCGAGTGAATTTCGATTCTTTTCGTCCACTACTCTCGAGTGCTGCTTTTCTCTCGAGTGATCTACTGTTCATTCTTCTCGAGTACTGATGCGTCTTCTCTATTGAATTCTCCTGCTTCTCGAGTGATCTTCTGCCTCTCGAGTCGCCTGTTTTTAACCTCATTCTCGGGTACCCTTTGTTCATCTCGAGTTGCCCTGTATAGTTTGAGTTCGGGCGCCATTTTGAGGGTCAAAACGGTGTCGTATGGAAAAATGGTTAATATGAAATTAGTTTGTCTCGACGAGATCTACAACTTTCATGTTGGGCACTGTTCGATTTGAAGCCATCATAGACCTCTATTTTTGATTTTCGCGCACCCACTCATAAATAATCCGTACTGTTGGTTTTTTTTCTCGAGTACTATTGATTTTTCTCGAGTACTATTGATTTTTCTCGAGTACAATTGATTTTTCTCGAGTACTATTGATTTTTCTTGAGTATTTTACGTTCCTCTCGAGTACTCTGCTCTCATTCTCGAGTACCCATTATTTATCTCGAGTAGTCCACTGTTGTTTACGTTCGGGCATCATTTTGAGAGTCAAAACTGTGTCGTATGGAAAAATAGTTAACATGAAATTTGTTCGTCTCAACGAGATCTACAACATTTATGTTGGGCACTTTTCCATTTGAAGCCATCCTAGGTCTCTAGTTTCCATTTTCCCGTACCCACTCATAAACAATGCGTTTTTTTTTATAATTTAGACAAAACGTTTTATACATATATATATATATACTCTTATATTTAAGATAATCAGAAATACAACTTCATCTTCTCCGATTTTTCTCCCGAATCAGAGCGGCATTAGCGAGAGAGAGAAAACTTTTTCGTGAATCTTCTAGTGGCCGCCGACGGTGCTCCGGTGCTCGAAATCTTCAACCGAGTATAGATCCGGAAAGCTCTAGCCGAGAGCTATGCCATCGTGGTATTATTTTTCACATTTCTTGAGTTTTATTGTTAGGGTTTTTCGGCCCAAACCTCTATTTCGGCCATTTTTGTTCAGATTTTGACTTCTCCCGCGTTCTTTTGCCCCGATCTTCGACGTGGAGTGATTCAGAGAACTTTTCCGGTAAAACCAAGGTAAGTGGTGGTTTCCCTCTTTTCTTCTTGTCTGTTTTCTGGTAATTGTAAAGTTGTTCTTTAATTTTCAGCACTTTTGCCCTTCCAAGATATTTCTATGTTTAATCTTTTCCTTGTTGATCGTCTGAAATTATAGGATCATGTCATGTTAAATTCGATCTTGATTAGGTATGTTTAGTTGTTCTTGGAATGTTTTAACGGTAAAATTTAATTGCTTATCTATCGTTGTTGAGCGTGTTAGAGTTAATCTAGGATTGTAAATCGATCCTAGAGGTTGATCAACTGCATCTTTAATCTAGAATGTCGAGTAAAATCTGATGTTCCAAGTCCTGAGATTTATTTCATGGGGTTCCCTTGTTGCGAGCGTTAGTGGACAAATCCACGACCGCAAGGTTTTTGTTTCCTTTATTAGTGCCTTGTGGAACTCTACCTTGTTTGGGCGTCTGCGGGAAATGATAGAGTATTTGAGTCTCCCTGACAGTTAGACGGATTTTAATATCTGTGAGGGTGTATCTAGAGAAGTGACCACCCTGCATGTGTTTTTGGTAGAGGTTACCACAGGTGACTAGTAAAGTTTTTTGTATTCTTTCTTATGATTTAATCATGCTTCCTCCCTTTCTTTTGGGTGTCTGGCGTGATTTGTGTTGTACGTGACGATTCACGTAAGTTCTTTTTCTCTAAATTTTTGTACTTTACTTCTGTGCTTTACTTCAGCACATTTTGTCTTGGGTTGGTACCCCTTTTGACCTTTGTTTACTTTTGCTTACTTTTTCTGCCACCGCTTGTACCTTCTTGCTGAGGTGTTCTATCTTTGGAATGCCTCAGGTTCGGAGCTTTAGCCGGTAGTGAAGCTGGTTTTTGGACTCCCTTAGCAACAGTGTCGGCTGTGGTTTTGCACCTCGCTGTAGCGAGGTAGTTTGTCATTTCAGTTTTCTTTTCCTAGTTCAGACTTACTTTTGTACTGTAAGTTCGTGTCAGTTTGTTGACGCCCACAGAGTTGTTGATTTTGACACTTGCTTGCTGTTGATGTCTCCTTTATGCTTGATTCAGATTACTTGCTCTCTGGGATTATTTATTGCTAGAGGTGCATGTTAGATATTTTTAAGCTTATAAAAACCTATTATTAGTAAAGCATACATGCAATCACTTTCAAAACTAAGTCACTATTTTTGGTTAGCGTAAAGACTTTTTCCTATACTTATTATGTATCTAGAGTTTCATAGCATGAGTTGTTCCTATGAGACATTTATACTCATGTAGGATGTTAGAGTCAATTTAAACAAGTATCTTCCGCAAGCGTATAACTATATTTTGAATAGTGGACTAGATGATCCACTAAGCCGAGGGATACGGCTATCTTCTCAAATTAAATTGGATTTCATTCATAATAACTTATATTTTTCTTTTAAAACTGTAGAGTGTGGAGTCTTGCCTGAGTGTCTACAGTTATTCCCTGCACGGCGTGGCATCACGACACGTATTTTCCCTTACTCTGATATAACTTAATTGTTGGGAAAATATGGGTTGTGACAGTTGGTATCAGAGGGAGGTTGCTTGACAATTGGTCGGGCAACCTTCCCTTGTTAGTGTTAGTTGTTTAGTGTCATATTATACACACACCGATGTGTCATCAGTACGTCTTGGCTGAAGCATGAACACTACACTCATAAGCATGATTAGAAGTATACAGGGCATATTATGTCGTATGGGATGCATAATATGTGTTTGTATATGGATCCACCATAGGTGGCAACATGTGAGGGTTATGTAGTATGGGATGCATAACCTCACCACATGAATGCCCATTATCACGTTTTCTTTTTCGTTGCATGCAATGTTATGTAGTATGAGATACATAACATTTCATGTGTACGCCGCTCATAACATGCATTAAGGCATTTTTAGGATGCATAACATTGCACACATAGCATAACATAATATAAGCACAACATGCCAAACTAAAGATTTACATGATGACATATGTACACACATGATTTTAAATAAGAGTAAATAATCCATGCATTCATATCATAGGCACATGAGTCAATAGGATGATAGGATATCATCCTAAGTAAAACATATCATCATTATAAAGTCCTAGAGGAAGTTGCAACACAAGCAAGTGTCTTTTAAGTATGGTCTGAACTAGTTTTGTTTGCCCTAGTCGTAATCTAGGATTTTGATTGAGTGTTCGTTTGTTTTCTTTTAGAAATGCCGGCTAAGCGTATTGCGACGAGGTCGACTCCCAGTCGGAGGGTGAGTCATCAGTAGCGCAGAGTGAGGCAATTATTGAGAGTCTGTGTCAGAGCAATGAGGATCTATCAAGACAAGTAGTTGTGATGCAATCATAAATTGAGTCTTTGTTGTCTGCCGCTCCCGCGCAGCAACCCTTAGTGCAAGATCCTGCTTTGGGCCAAGCTGTGCCCAATAGCCCTGCTCCTCTGGTGCTTCCGATGACGATACCACCAGAAATGAATTTCATATCGCACTTCCAACGGTTTGGACCTCCCACCTATGACGGGAGTGCCGACTTCATGATCTTAGATGATTGGATCATCTCCATTGAAGAGATGTTTTCGTATTTCGAGATTCTAGAAGCCCAAAAGGTAATGATTGCAGCCTATCAGTTAAAAGGCCTGGCAAAGAGTTGGTGGATTTGTGAAAGGGAAAGTTTGAAGGAAGGCTGTTCCTGGGAGTCTTTTAAGATGATGCTGCTGAAAAAGTTTCTACCCTCAATAGAGCAGGACCGTCTTATGAATAACTTCCTGCATCTGAAGAAGAGACAACTCTCGGTGAGCAAATACGAGATTGAGTTTAGCAAGTTGAGCAGATTTGCTCCCGATTTGGTAGCTTCGGAGGAGGGTAGAGTGAAACATTTCCTTGGTGGACTAAGAAGCGATTTCCAACAGTTGGCATGCGCTTATAGAGCAGAAATTTATGCTAAGGCAGTGTAAGCCGCACTGAAGGTTGAGGCGATTGAAAATGCCAAGAATCGAGGTGCTGCGGTGAGGAAAGATAAGAGGAAAGGTGTTGAGGATAGAAGTTCTAGGGCAACCGGCCCTTCTTCGAAAATGAAAATTGGAGAGATTTGTAGCTTCTGTAGTCGATCTGGCCACCCTTACGAAAAGTGTTTCAAAAGGGCTGCTACTCAGAAGCAGCAGCGAGTGCTCTCCATCCAAGGCGCACCTAAGGGAGAGCTGGTGTGCGCATTCTGTTCAAGGATGGGTCATGATGAGAATCGTTGCTGGTTGAAGGAAAAGACTTGCTTCCAGTGCAGGCAGAAGGGACACCTGAAGACTTCATGCCCCCAGGCTCAGTCCCCACTATAGCTTTCCCCGCTTCGAGCTCTGCCGCTGCCACCAAACCAGGACAAAGGGAAAGGAAAGCTAAATGTGGTGACAAGAGAGGAAGCTCAGACCTCTATCCAAGTTATATTAGGTTAGATTCTAGTTTTACTTTTACTCTCTTTATTTCTTGTAGTTTTTGTTCGTATAGTTATGTATGCTACGTTTTAGGGGAGTTTAAGGTGAAGAATAGGTGGGCACGCGTCCTTTTTTATTCGGGTGCCACCCATTCTTTAGTGATATGGAGTTTTGTAGATAAGCATCGTTTGAACGTGGATCAATTAGAAGATTCCTTCAACGTCAAGTTTCCCTCTAGAGATCTGGTGATATCAAGTCGAGGAATTCAGAGATGCCTTATTTATCTAGGCGATTTTCTAGCTTTTGCAGATCTGATGGTATTGGATATGGCAGACTTTGACGTGATTTTGGGAATGGACTGGTTGTCCAAGTATGATGCAATCATCCAATGCAAGGCTAAGCGGTTGGACTTCAAGATGGACAATGGTCAACTTATGAGTGTCTATGGTTCTCAAGGCAAGGGTTTCCTCCTTATTTCTGCGGTACGTGCTTATCGAGCTTTAGAGTCTGGTTGCGAGGCGTATCTAATTTCTCTGATGGCTTTGGAAACAGCTTTTGTTACACCACGTCTTGAGGATGTCTCGGTGGTGCTAGAGTTTCCAGATGTCTTTCCTGATAGTCTTCCAGGACTTTCTCCTGAAAGAGAGGTGGAGTTTGTGATAGACCTCGAGCCAGGTACTCGCCCTTTTACTAAGGCACCATACTGTATGGCTCCGCGTGAGTTGGAAGAGTTGCGCACTCAGTTGGATGAGTTGTTACAGTGTGGTTTTATTAGGCCGGGTTCTTCTCCGTAGGGTACTCCTGTTTTGTTCGTTAAGAAGAAAAATGGTTCCATGAGGCTCTGCATAGATTATCGAGAGTTAAATAAGGTAACCATTAAGAACCGAAATCCGTTGCCTCAGATTGATGATCTATTTGATCAGTTGTCGGGATGCGCTGTGTTTTCGAAGATTGATCTTCGTTCAGGCTACCACCAGTTGAGAGTCCGTTAGGCTGATGTACCCCGGACGGCTTTTCGTTCCTGGCACTGGCATTTTGAGTTCTTGGTGATGTCCTTTGGTCTGACTAATGCACCCTCTGCATTCATGGATTTAATGAATAGAGTGTTCAAAGATTTCTTGGACCATTTTGTTATTGTGTTAATAGATGACGTCCTTATGTATTCCCGAAGTGTTGAGTAGCATACTCAACACTTGCGTTTAGTTTTGTCAACCCTGAGGGAGCACAAGCTCTATGCTAAGTTGTGTAAGTGCGAATTCTGGTTACCCTAGGTGTCTTTTCTGGGTCATATTGTGAGCAAGGATGGTATTTTCGTAGACCCAACAAAGATTTTTGTTGTGATGGAATGGAAGAGACCTTCTACTCCTAAGGAGATTAGGAGCTTTCTAGGTCTGGCCAGTTATTATAGAAGGTTCGTGGAAGGGTTCTCTATGTTGTCTTCTCCTTTAACTAGACTTACACAGAAGAACACCACATTCATTTGGAGCGATAAGTGTGAAGAAGCCTTCCAAGAGCTGAAAAAGAGATTGTGTACTGCTCCAGTTTTAACTCTGCCTACTACAGGACTTGAGTATGCTGTGTATGTGGATGCATCACACATTGGACTTGGTTGTGTTCTAATGCAAGAAGGAAAGGTGATCGCGTATGGATCAAGGCAATTAAAAGTTCATGAAAGAAATTATCCTACGCACGATTTAGAGTTTGCTGCTATAATTTATGCGCTGATGCTTTGGAGACATTTACTGTATGGCGCGCTGTGCAAGATCTACAAGGACCATAAGAGTTTAAAGTACGTCTTCACTCAAAAGGATCTAAATCTTCGCCAACGTAGGTGGTTAGAGTATGTGGGTGATTATGATGTAGAGATCCTGTATCACCCGGGAAAGGCTAACATAGTAGCCGATGCTTTGAGTAGGAAGACCGCCGAAATCTTTAATCTATCTGTGCATTCCCTGGTGGAAGAATTCTTATTGATGGACATTGAAGTTGGGAGTAGTATTGTGCCTACTAGTTTGGAAGCAGAAGAGCCCTCTTGGATTTCCCTTACTCGAGTACATCAGAAGGATGATCCGAATTTGTTACACCTCCGGAATAGAACTGTGAAGGGAGAGCTACCTGATTTCTCCTTGGATGAGTTGATACCTTGAAGTATCGGGGTAGATCTTGTGTCCCTACCTTTGGCGATATTCGGGCTAAGATCTGTGCTGAAGCTCATGGTTCCAGTGTAGCCTTCCACCCTAGTTCCACTAAGATGTATAAAGATCTAAAGCAAATTGTTTGGTGGTCAGGGATGAAGAATGATATCGCAAAGTTTGTATCAGAATATTATACGTGTCAGCGTGTCAAGGCTGACCATAGAAGGTCGGGAGGTAAATTAAAACCGCTTGATATTCAAAGTTGGAAAAGGGAGAGTATTTCAATTTATTTCATCACCGGTCTACCGAAATCTCCCCATGGGCACGACTCTATTTGGGTGATAGTCGATAGATTGACAAAGTGTGCTCACTTTGTTCCCTTTAAGATTGGGTATTCTATGAAAAAGATAGCAGAGATATACCTTGATGAAGTCATCAGATTACATGGAGTGCCAGTTAGCATCGTATCAGATCAAGACTCTAAATTTACATCTCGCTTTTGGAAGAGTTTACAGGAGGGGTTGGGTACCGATTTAAGGTATTCCGCCGCATATCATACCGCAGACAAATGGTCAGACAGAAAGGATAAATCAGATTGTTGAGGATATGATAAGGTGTTACATATTGGATTACGGTGGCACTTGGGATGAGCGTCTCAGACTCATGGAATTTGCTTACAATAATAGTTATCAAGAGAGTCTGTAGATGGCCCCGTTTGAGGCCTTGTATGGGAGGCGATGTAGGACTCCTTTGTTTTGGGCTGAAGTTGGAGAGAGACCATTGCTAGGTCCAGAAGCCCTTGAAGAGATGAATTGTGCTGTAACTCATATTCGAGAGAAGCTCCGTGTAGCACAAGAGCGTTATGAGAAGCATGCTAATCGACGAAGGGTCGATCTGGAGTTTGTCGTTGTGGACTTGGTTTTCCTGAAAGGCTCTCCGATGCCAGGTGTTAAAAGGTTTGGAAGGAACTAAAAGTGAGGGATAGATAGGTTTTACTCTAGAGGGGGGGTGAATAGAGTATGAAAAAAATGTTTAGATTTATTGCGGAATTAAAATACTAATAAAAGTAACTAGAGAAAAGAAATAAGCTAGACTACCACAGCAACACAGCACACAAAGAAATCACAAAGCAACACAGACGACACAAGAAAATTTATAGTGGTTCCCCAAATCTGGGTACATCCACTCTTCTACCACCCAGGTAGGAATCCACTTAGGTTTTTTATCAGGTGCCCTATCACCACAAGATCTGCTGCAGGTAGATCTAGAGACCCTTTGAGCTTTTGATCAGGAGCTCAAAATCCAATAGGTTTTTGATCAGATGCCCTATCACCAAAGAGTTTACTTTTGAAGGGAGAGATAACCCTGTACAGATGGAGGTTGAAGAAAAGGTTTATGAGAATCTTCTCTTTCTCAGACAAGTGAGAAGATTATGTGGATTGAGAAGAATGTTCAAGCTCCCCCTGAGATATTGTATGGATCCAGGAAGATGAAGCTTGTCCCTGGGTATAGGTCTTCAAAGAGAAAAAGTTGTAAAGCCTTTTTGAATCTGATAACAGTTGTTGATTTTGTGACTCTCTGTGAATCTTTGAAGACTGAAGAGAGAAGAAGCCTGGAGAGAAATGTTGTTCAGAAAAAGTTCTTCTTCTTCTGTTTAGCAAAGCATGCAATATCCACTGAGAGCAAAGGAAGATTCTTTTCTTTTTGATTACTGACTGATTCATGCCTGTCTTCTTCTTTTTGTTATATGAGATATATTTTCTGTCAGTATGAAGAAAAACGGCTAGAATTTGAATTCCCAAGGCAAGGCATAATTTACTGCAAGAATTGAGGAGCCCAATGGCTAGAATGGTTGGCAGTCATAAATACAATCCATAACTGTCTCTATACAATATTCTGTGAATACCATAATAAATTCTTTAAGAAATACGGCTATCAGCCTTGGGAGTATCAGCATTTATTATCAGAATATGTCTTGCCTTAAAATAAATTTATCATAACCAAAATAAAAATTCTGACTGATCTAAGAACACTGATAGAAGAAGGAAGCATAAAATCGTAGGGCTCGGTTCAGAGATCGTCGACCAGAGATAAGAGATCGTCGACCAGAGAACGACTATCGTCGAGCTTCGATTACTGCAGAGAAATAAGAGATCGTCGACCTGAGCTCGTAGATCGTCGAGCTCAGTTCAAAGTAGGAGACTTTGAGATCGTCGATGGGAGATCGACGATCGTCGAGCTGAGTTCGACTATAGTCGAACTGATATAGATAGTTCACAAAATTTTCTGAATCTGAGTCTGAGTCCACTGCAAAGCTGGTCTGCCCAAACCTGATCTAAAAAGGATCTAACTAAGACTTAAGACAGAGACCCTGGCTATACAAGAGGGTCTAAACATCCTAAGAGTGAACCTAGCACAAATCAAAACAAGGGTTCCAACAATCTCCCCATATTTGTGTGAGGTCACTCAAAAACAAAACAGAAAAGAAATAAAATACAAAGACCATAAATATCTGAAGGGATGAAATAACATCAGCAGATATGTTATAGCAGTGCATTGTACATAATCAGTTAATCATTAAACAAATAACATAAACTATGGTTTATCATATGAAGAACCAGATGAAGGTTTTGAGAATATTATCTTCCTGCTAGGGTCTGGTACATTCTTCTTGGATGTCATCAAGTCTTGCCCACCAAGAGATGTCTGAGTGCTGGTCCTGGGCACAATTGCTTCAAGATGCAATGTCATATATTCAGCTGGGTTGAAGACTTTCTTTCTCACTTTAAGCTTATCCAGCTCTTTTTCTCTGAAAGAGGACATAGTTGAGAATGAATATGGATCTTTTCCTTCTTCTATAACTTTTCTGATCTGAGAGAGACCAATCAGTTCCTGAAGCCTGGCCATCCTAAAGTTTGGATCAAGTTTCTTTTCAATAGGTGACTGATCTTCTTGAGGAGGCAATACAGTGACTGCTTTGAACTGAGTGGATTGAGCTTGAAAGCATGTTGAGCTGAGCTGATCATCACTTTGGGAGTAGAGAGATCTAGAAGGGGCAGCCTCACTATATTTTCTTTTAGTTTTGAAGGATACATCAGATTTTCTGACTTGATAAGCAGCTGTCTTTTGAATCTTTGAAGAAACATTTTGGTTTGAAGGAGATGAGGGATTCTGATAAATGACTTCTTTCACTTGTTCTGAGGAGCTCTGACTTCTTTGCTGCTGACTACTTCCTTGAAACTGAGTCCTGGAGGATCTGTCCTGCCTTTGATATGATCTTGAGTAAGAGGAAGGCTGGGAAGATGCACCAGAAACTTGAGAGATAGCACTTGAAGCACCAGCAGCAGCAGGAGGAGGAGGAGGAGGAGGGCCTCTTCTGAATTTCTGAGGAGGTGGAGAATATCTTCTGCTCTTCTTTCTGGCTTTCTGCTCATTCTTGGATAACAACATCCATCTCTCCATGCCAGGATATGGAGTAATCCCTTTCAAAATGTAGTAAGGGGTGTCATTTGTATTTCTTGGTTTAGGAGCAGCCTGGGGAACAACTTTTCTTTTCTTTGAAGCTTTATTTTTCTTAGAATTACTATCATCTGAATCATCATCATCATCATCATCAGATAAAACCTGAGGATTGTCATATAAATCATCTATTTCCTTCATTTGCTTATCATCTGTCTTCTTAGCAGCCTTTTCTTTGGCTTCTTCCTGAATATCAATAACAATGAAATCATCTAGAGATTGATAAGGACTAATAGGCTCACAAAGATTTATAAAGCTTGTTTCTAGGGCTAAGGCTAGATTTTCTGAGACCACTAGATCAAGTAATTCATCAGCAACTGGTAGAGCATCAATCTCATTCTTCTCTTCTGACATATGCAAAAACTCTACATCCATAGGGGATGAAATATCTGTACATTCTATAACTGATTGAATATCTGAACAAGTTGGAACTGATTGAATCTGCAGAAGATGTTTCACAACTGAAGGACACATGGGTCTAGTATAACAGACCATGGACTTGGAAGAAATTGTCTCAACTGAATTCCAAACAGCTCTAAACAAAGAGAAAGAATGTAAAAGAGATTGTAAATTGATGGAGGGATTAATAAAGCAATAACCACTAGATATCTCAGGAATTGACACATTGGTGTCTTCATCTGACATAAGCAAGTCTGAATATAGAACTATGTCTGTACAGAATTTTTGAAACAATTCTTCTTCCTGCACTACTTCTTCCTGAATTGCTGGAGGAGGCTGAACCTGAAAGTCTGCTGAATCTGATCCTATAGCATCTTCATAGGACATCTCCCCCTGACTGGTTTCAGTGACAACTAAAGCAAGACCCCTAGATGAAGAAGGAGCAGAGGAAGCAGAGAGAGAAGCAGATAGGGAGGTAGAAAGAGATGAGATAGATTGAGCAAGGGGTGAGAGTGCTTTTGCTATCAAGGATTTGAGGGTAGGAGTTAGGAGGTCCAGAAGATGAGAGAGAAAGGTTGGATCAACTTGAGGAAACACAGTTGAAGTCTTAGTTAAAACAGAAATATGAGAGGGAGGAGGAGAGAAATCTATCATGATGTCATCCTGAAGAAGGGAGTTTCTGGAGGAATGTATGGGGGAATTGTGAGGAGATACTTCAGTGATGATGGGTGAGTCAGCTTGACGAGAAGGGGATGAGTGTGGTGAGAGCAGGTTAAAATTTGGAATGGACAAGGAGTGAAGGGAGTGTGGTTCAGTAGGAGTAATGGGAAGGGGTGACCGAGTAGGGGAAGAGATAATAACTGGAGATGAAGGAGTAGTTGGAATAACTGAGGTAGGTTGAGAGGAGACATTTGGGATGATTAGGGAAGCTGGAGGAGGAGGAGGAAGAGAGGGAACTTCTTCACTAGGTTGAGGAGTGACTATGACATTCCTTGTGTCCTCAGATGTATGAGAGGAGGTTCCAGCCCTGGAGGGTTTCTGAATCGACCTCTCCCACTTCCCGAACAAACAGCAATCCAGCCTCTTATTGGCATTAATAGCTATGGTTGAAGACACCAATAGCTCTGGGGCTTTCTTTTGAAGAAAGATTCCTATAATCCTCCCTAAGCAGACTTCCTTTTTATTGTTCTTCCTCTTGATTAAATCGAAGAACAAACTGTCCCAATCAATGGCTTTCCTGTTAACTAGAGCAGACATGACAGCGAACTGTTGCCTGTTGATGTTATCATGGGCCGAATGTTTGCCCAGCAAGACCTTTCCCACTACATCCGCACGAAACTTAAAACCTACAGACAAGTTTTTCTTTAATAACTTAGATGGAATGCCCTCGGCATGACCCATCTCCAAGAGCATCCTGCTATACTCTGAACTGTCCTGATCCAGATCATCCGTTCCATTCTTTAATTCAAAAAATCTCTGTAAGAATTGCAGGGTTTAGAGTCACCTGCTGTCCTGAGGTGAAACCAATCATCGAAGAGTCATTGATAAAGGAGGTGTAAACCCATTCCTTTATCTCAGCAACAGATAGCTTTATCCTTGTAGTCATAAGTTTCTTCAAACCCTGATCATCACAAAGCTGTAGCATTTCCTGAAACACAAGATCAAAATGACTGAAAGAGTCGAAGTCGACATCAAATCTTGTGTCGAACTTCATCGCTGCGAGAACTGCTGCAGAGATTGTCATGGGAAACCTGTGAACTCGAGAGAGAAAGATCAAGAGCAGAGGGGAAATATGAAAGCGCGGGACAAAGATCGAGAAGAAACCTATATATAGGTTTTTGGAATATGAAGAGACGATCTCTGGCCGACGATAAAAGCAAAAACGTCGATCTTAGGTCAAAGATTTAATTTAAAAACAAATGATATCTTTGGTCTCTGATCTCAGTCGAAAAAAATCGATAGTTGAGCTTAGGTCGACGATTGATTTTACTGAAGCAAAGTCTTCGATCTCCGTTCGACAATTTTTGTCTTCACACAGAGATGTCGTCAA
Source organism: Platanthera zijinensis (assembly GCA_039513925.1). NCBI lineage: Eukaryota > Viridiplantae > Streptophyta > Magnoliopsida > Asparagales > Orchidaceae > Platanthera > Platanthera zijinensis. Next base: position 151,816,838 of record CM077080.1, on the reverse strand, counting down.
TCTCAGGTCGACGATTGAGCTCAAGATGAGTTCGACGATCGTCGATCTCCGTTCAACGATCATTGACCACATCTTCACAAAGACAAAAGTCAAGTTTAATCCATGTCATTTATCATTCCAAGCTGATTCAAAAAGAATAGGTGTTTTTGCACATCCAGAGGCTTGGTAAAAATATCACCTCTTTGAAAATCAGTGGAGATAAACTTGAGGTTAATCTTATTTTTGTCAACACAATCTCTAATAAAATGATGCCTTATTTCTATATGCTTGGTCCTAGAATGTAGGACTGGATTTTGTGCAATAGATATGACATTGGTACTGTCACAAAAGATGGTGGAACCTTTGAGAGAGTACCCATAATCAAGTAGCTGATTTTGAATCCACAAGATTTGTGAACAGAACTACCAGCAGCTATATATTCAGCCTCTACAGTTGATGTAGACACAGAAGATTGTTTCTTGCAAAACAAGGATACTAATCTATCACCCAGGAACTGACAAGTTCCTGAAGTGCTTTTTCTGTCAACTCTGCATCCAGCATAGTCAGCATCAGAATATCAAGTTAATTCAAATTCTGACTCTGTGGGATACCAAAGTCCTAGATTAGGACAACCCTTTAAGTATCTTAATATTCTTTTGAGGAGAATTAAATAAGATTTTTTAGGATTGACTTGAAATCTAGCACAAAGACATATTGCAAACATTATATCAGGTCGACTAGCAGTAAGATATAATAGAGACCCAATAATGGCCCTAAAATTTTTCTGATCAACAGGTTTACCCTTTTCATCAGAATCAATTACTGCATTAGAAGCCATGGGTGTCTTCATAGCTGAGGCATCAGCCATCCCAAACCTTTTTACTAATTCCTTAGCATATTTGGACTGGGAAATGAAGATGCCATCAGGAGCTTGCTTTACTTGAAGACCAAGAAAGTAAGAAAGTTCACCCATGCTACTCATTTCAAACTTGGAGTGCATAAGATCAGAAAACCTTTTGCAAAGTTTAGAATGAGTAGATCCAAATATAATATCATCAACATATACTTGAACTAACAAAATCTTGTCATGATGATGTCTAATAAATAATGTCCTATCTATAGAGCCTCTAGAAAATTTATTCTCTAAAAGAAAGCTAGCTAGGGTTTCATACCAAGCTCTTGGAGCTTGCTTTAGACCATAGAGAGCCTTATGCAATTTGAAAACATGAGAGGGATGAGTTGAAGAGATAAAACCTGGTGGCTGTTCCACATACACTTCTTCCTTATGTTCCCCATTGAGAAAGGCACTTTTGACATCCATTTGATATACCTTGAATTTCTTGTGAGCAGCATAGGCCAAGAAAATTTTGATAGCTTCAAGCCTTGCAACAGGTGCAAAGGTCTGATCATAGTCAATACCTTCTTCTTGCCTGTAGCCTTGTGCCACTAATCTTGCTTTGTTTCTGACAACTATGCCTTGGGCATCCAATTTATTTCTGAAGACCCATTTAGTTCCAATAACTAGCTGTACTTTGGGTCTAGGAATCAAATTCCAAACTTTGCATCTTTCAAACTGATTTAGCTCCTCTTGCATTACAATAATCCAGTGTGGATCTTGCACTGCATCTTAAATGGATGAGGTCTCAATATGAGATAAGAAACAGGCATGCATCACATCTTCATTGAGTTGATGCCTTGTATGCACACCCACTGACATGTCTCATATCACTTGAGATATGGGATGATCTCTAAGTGTAACATAGTCAGGAGGTGGAGTTTGTTCAACAACAGCAACATCATGAACTAATTCCTCTTGTGGAATTAAATTTGTTGTTGGAGAGCCTTCAGCAATTTCCAGAGATTCTTCTTCACTATCTTCATCAATCTGTGGAGAGGGATGAGATATCACCTTTTGGGTGAGATTTAATTCATCCAATTTCTCACATAGATTTGGTACTTGCAAATAATTACTGGTAGAGGATTCCTTCTCCTTATAAAACATATTAGCTTCATCAAAAGTAACATGAACAGATTCTTCAATTTTCAAAGATGATTTATTGAAGACCCTATATGCTTTGCTAACTTGGGAATATCCTGGAAAAATTCCCATTGTAGCTTTGGCTGCAAACTTTCTAAGATAATCTTTGTTGTTATTATGAATAAAACAAATACAACCAAAAATTCTAAAGTAATCTATTTTAGGTTTCTTCCCTTTGAGTAATTCATAGGGAGTTTGGCCCTTAAGTTTGTGTATCAAACTTCTATTCAGGACATAATTTGCTGTGCTTACAGCTTCTGCCCAATAGGATATAGGCATGTGAGCATCAGCAAGCAATGTACTTGCAGCTTCAATGAGTGTTCTATTTTTCCTTTCAACTACCCCATTTTGTTGAGGAGTTCTGGGATAGAGAAGCAGTGTCTGATACCTTCCTTCTCACAGAATTCTTGCATAGGAAGAGATTCAAACTCAGTGCTATGATCACTTCTGATCAATGCAACTTGAGTAGAGTACTCAATCTTTATGCATTTTAGAAAGTCTGTAAGAACCTTGAAATTATCATACTTGTTTCTCAAGAAGAAAACCCAAGAGAACCTAGAGAAGTCATCTACAATAACTAAAGTATAGAACTTCCCTCCCAGGCTTTGTACAGCAATTGGTCCAAAAAGGTCCAAATGAATCAGATACAAAATCCTAGGTGAATCACTCTTATTAACTGATTTAAAGCTATTTTTAGTTTGCTTGCCTACTTGACAAGCCTTGCAAAGGCTTTCCTTCTTGTAGGGGTAAGAGGGCAATCCTCTAACAAGGTTGTCCCTAGATAACCTAGCAATGTTTCTAAGATTTACATGCCCTATCCTTTTATGCCATAATGTGTTATTATTGCTAACCTGATTAAATAAACAAATTTCTGAATAAGCAGAATTAAAATCAACTAAGTAAATATTGCCTAACCTATATCCTGACAACACAATGCTGTTATTTAAAGAAATGTTGCATTTTGATTCAGTAAAACATACCTCATAACCTGCATCACATAGCTGACCTATGGATATCAAGTTATGTTTCAGACCACTTACATATGCCACTTTCCTGAATGTGACATCTCCAAGTGTGAATTCTCCATAGCCTTCTATCTGACCAAAACTTGAGTCACCAAATACAACTTTTGGACCCAACTTTGCCTTGTAGTTATTTAGGTTGGCCTTGTTTCCTGTCATGTGCTTGGAGCACCCACTATCTAGATACCATCTATCCTGTATGGTAGGATAGGTCTTTACCTGCAAAATGACAGATTATATATTTTGGACCCAGGTAACCTTGGGTCCTCGCTTCTTTTCATACTTAAAACTTGAAATATAAGAGTATTCAGGTTGACATTTATAGCCTAAGGGATGAAATCTCCTAGGTGGTATTGTCCAGTTAGTTAAGGGATGAAATGATTTAGAGTTGGGGTTCTTATTGAAATTTCTGTTTCTGTTGAAATTGAAGTTTTGATAACTCTGTTCTAAGTTCGACGATTTAGGTTGAGATCGTCGATCTGCATTCGACGACCAACATTGATATCATCGATCTCGGTTCTCAGAGTAATAGTAGCTATTATCTGGGTTCCACGATCGTCGATCTTTGGTCGACGATAAATAGTGATATCGTCGATCTCCATTTGAAGAGTGTTTGAACTCAAGCTCTGGGTTCTGAGATCGTCGATCGTCGTTCGACGCATAATGCTGAGATCATCGATCTTGGTTCGATGATTTTTGTTGAGACTTAGTTGTTTGTTTTTCTTTATTTTTCTCAACTTATTTTAGAACCTTATTAACCTTTTTAATTTGCTCTATATTTTTCTTAACTTTATCTGAAATAAACTTTATAGGTTGTGAGAGATGATTTTTTTGAATAACTGGTGGTTCACAAGATGATGCACATAATCCTAACTTACTTTTATTAAGCCTGGCATTGAGTGTGCTGGTAATTTTTCTAGCTGTTTACTTCTTCCATTTAATGATTCCTCTAGTTGTTTTGCCTTACTTAATTCCATTTTCAAAAAAATGATTTGTTCACTATGCATGTCTATTTCATTTTTCAATTTGTTGTTTTCTGATACTAAACTATCATAGTTAAATTGCCTATCTCTGAGAAGTTTGATTTCCTTCTCAGATCTAATCAGATCACTACACATAGATATAAAGTTTGATTTAAAGTCTTCAGAGGTAAAGTCAAAATCTTCCAATACCTGATCACAATATGAACATTCTTCAGATTCTTCTTCTTCTGAGACATTCCCTGAAGCATTGATGGCCATTAAGCAAATTTCTTTGGCCTTTACTTCTTCTTCATCTTCACTAGAATTGGAGGAAGATAATTCTTCAGTGTCACTCCAGGTTTCTGCAACAAATCCTCTCTCCTTCTTTTTGTGTTTGTAGGAGGATGGTTTGCTGGAGTACTTCTTGGAGTCTTTCTCCTTCCTCTTTTCCTTGTGCTTATTTTCTGGACACTCTGGAAGAATGTGTCCAGCTTTTCTGCAACCAAAACAAATAATTTATTTAGAAGGGGTTTTATCATACCTTGGTTTATGATCACCCCTTTATGATTTCCTTCTGAATTCTTTTCTCTCCATCTTGAAGAATCTCCTTGCAAAAAGACTCATCAATTCTTCATTTGATGGAGAAGTTTCTGATTCTTCTGAAGCTTTGAAAGCAATATTCTGCTCATTCCTTGTTGGTGTAGCAGTCTTTTGTTGCTCAGCTTCTCTTGTCTTCAACAGCTGTTCATAGGATTTCAGCTTTCCTAAGACTGATTCAGTGGTCATCTCATGTGTGCTTCTGGTCTCTCTAATATGCCAGATTCTAGAGTCCCATGAGCTGGGGAAGCACATGAGAATCTTGTCGTTTATTTCTGTGACTGAGATGTCCTTGTCAGGGGTTTTCAGTTCATTAACAATGATACTGAGTCTGCTATACATCTCAGAAACTTGCTCAGTTTCTTCCTTTTTAAAATTCTCATACAGGGAGATGAGATGAGCTCTCACGTCCTTCCTTTCATCTGCTGATCCTACAACCATCTGGTTTAAGGAATCCCAGATGGCCTTAGCTGATTCATATTCAGCTACCTTCTGAAATATGTCATCAGACATTGTTTGTGCTAGTATATTCATGGCTTTTGTAACAACAATTTTTGCTTTCATGTATGCATCATTGTAGTCTGGAGGAGGTACTGCAGTCATGTTTGTAGAACTGCTTGGGGTGGCAGCTGGTGGTGAAGGTACTCCTGTTAAGATAGAAGCATAAATATCTTTATCAATTGAATTTATATAAAGTCTTATTCTTGCCTTCCAGATTCAAAATTTTTCCAAGTTGCAAGCTGGAGGTTTGGTGCTTGCAAAGTCCTTATACTGTGTCATGGTATAACAAAGAGAAATAGAGTAAAGATATATCTATTTGAGATCTTAGGTTCAGGTGTTAGCCTGTACAACCTTCAAAAAACACACCCTCTGATACCAATTGAAAGTGAGGGATAGATAGGTTTTACTCTAGGGGGGTGAATAGAGTATTAAAAAAAATGTTTAGATTTATTGCGGAATTAAAATACTAATAAAAGTAACCAGAGAAAAGAAATAAGCTAGACTACCACAGCAACACAACACACAAAGAAATCACAAAGTAACACAGACGACACAAGAAAATTTATAGTGGTTCCCCAAATCTGGGTACATCCACTCTTCTACCACCCAAGTATGAATCCACTTAGGTTTTTTATCAGGTGCCCTATCACCACAAGATCTACTGCAGGTAGATCTAGAGACCCTTTGAGCTTTTGATAAGGAGCTCAAAATCCAATAGGTTTTTGATCAGGTGCCCTATCACCAAAGAGTTTACTTTTGAAGGGAGAGATAACCCTGTACAGATGGAGGTAGAAGAAAAGGTTTATGAGAATCTTCTTTTTCTCAGACAAGTGAGAAGATTATGTGGATTGATAAGAATGTCCAAGCTCCCCCTGAGATATTGTATGGATCCAGGAAGATGAAGCTTGGCCCTGGGTGTAGGTCTTCAAAGAGAAAAAGTTGTAAAGCCTTTTTGAATCTGATAAAAGTTGTTGATTTTGTGACTCTCTGTGAATCTTTGAAGACTTAAGAGAGAAGAAGACTGGAGAGAAATGTTGTTTAGAAAAAGTTCTTCTTCTTCTGTTTAGCAAAGCATGCAATATCCACTGAGAGCAAAGGAAGATTCTTTTCTTTTTGATTACTGACTGATTCCTGTCTGTTTTCTTCTTTTTGTTATATGAGATATAAGTTCTGTCAGTATGAAGAAAAATGGCTAGAATTTGAATTCCCAAGGCAAGGCATAATTTACTGCAAGAATTGAGGAGCCCAACGGCTAGAATGGCTGGCAGTCATAAATACAATCCATAACTGTCTCTATACAATATTCTATGAATACCATAATAAATGCTTCAAGAAATACGGCTATCAGCCTTGGGAGTATCAACATTTACTATCAGAATATATCTAGCCTTAAAATAAATTTATCATAACCAAAATAAAACTTCTGACTGATCTGAGAACACTGATAGAAGAAGGCATCATAAAATCGTAGGGCTCGGTTCAGAGATCGTCGACCAGAGAACGGCTATCGTCGAGCTTCGATTACTGCAGAGAAACAAGAGATCGTCGACCTGAGCTCGTAGATCGTCGAGCTCAGTTCAGAGTAGGAGACTCTGAGATGGTCGACGGGAGATCGACGATCGTCGAGCTGAGTTCGACTATAGTCGAACTGATATAGATAGTTCACAACATTTTCTGAATCTTAGTCTGAGTCCACTGCAAAGCTGGTCTTCCCAAACCTAATCTAAAAAGGATCTAACTAAGAATTAAGACAGAGACCCTGGCTATACAAGAGGTTCTAAACATCCTAAGAGTGAACCTAGCACAAATCAAAACAAGGGTTCCAACAGGAACCACAAGTTAGACCCCCGGTATGTGGGACTTTTCCGGATTCTTGAGCACATCGGAGTGTCAGCTTATAGGCTAGAATTGCATGCTACCTTCCCTAGTGTCCATGATGTGTTCTATGTGAGCTAGTTGCGAAAGTATGTTCGTAGTGGTCATCAAGTCCTTGACTCGGTGCCCCAGATTCAGCCCAACCTTTTGTATGTGGAAGAGCCTGTCCGTGTTTTGAAATCTCAAGAGCGTGTGTTGCGAAGAAAGACCATCCCCATGGTCATCCCCAAGGTAAACTCTAGATCTCTTCCAGTTAAGGGATGCCTTCATTCAAGCTTATTTTATCACGGTAATAGGATGTGATGGTGGTTTATAAGCCCAGTGCGAGGCATCCGTTTAGACTAAATTAATTAACTCTGTGGCGGGGCTAACCACTCTACCGTACAACACACTGTTGGAGGGACTAGCGTGTTAGATTCTTTGGATTGTGAAGGGGCAATCTGTCTTGTGTTTAAAATCCCAGTGGACAAATCCCCTTAGTCTGTGTCGTTGTACCTATGGATTTTTAGGAACAACGGGTGGAGTACAAAACACGGTCCAGTATTGTACGTAAGGCCTAGGGTGGTGGTGTGTACCTAACTAGGAGCGGAGAAGTCCGATCCGTTGTTATCATCTGCCACAATGATAAGGCTTGTGTGGTTAGCTACCCACTTAACAAGTGGACTGGGTAAGGACTTAGAAATTTAAATTCTAATTCATCATATCAACCTTACTTAACATACATTGCATCTTTTAATTACTTATAATACAAATTTGTATGGGCATTCTTGTAAAATAAGAAATTCGTGAGACCCTTATCTTATATGTTTGTATGGGCATTCATATAAGTTAAGTTATAGCTTTGAAACTATATTTGCCTTTTACTTATACCTTATAAATGAATTGAAACAAAGATCCTCAACTTACTAGGATGTATGGACACTTTTATAAGTTGAGTTATTTCCGTCTTCCCTCTCTTCTTTCTTATTTGTCTTTTAACTTATAATAACCTAATGTATCTAAAATACTTCTACTAATGCTATATTTTATTGTGGATTTGCTGATGAAAGAGAGGTAATCTTACTTAGTCTTTATGACTAATGGTTTTCTATAAAACCATCCAGGTTGCCCAGCAGCAGCCAGCCCAGCAATACCCCATCTAGCCCCAGTTCCAACCCTTGCAAGGAATCCCAGAAGTGGACATGGATATACCTGCAGTCATGGACCCTATCCCCGATCCAGTGCCCATAGCTAAGGAGATCATAAGAGAAAAAAGTAGATGATTGTGCAACATATCCCTCTCCTGGTTTAAAGTTTTTATAGTATAGTAGGTTGGGTGCCTAGTAGCCCCATTTTGCCTGAGGCACTCTGTTGCCTTAGTAGTTTTTGCTTAGCTCCTTTTTGTATAAAGCGTTATGTCGCTTTAGTCCCCTTTTTGTGGTGGTCCCTATTTTTTGAGGCATTTTGTACAGTCTCAGCTGGGCATTTTTGGTCCCCCAGGACCCTTGGTGGTACTCTTACTTTTGTTCCGGTCATCTTTTGGAGATATATATAGTTTGGCTTTCATTTCTTTTGTCTTCCCTTTATGGTTGGAAAACTATTCTGTAATGATTACTCACCTTAAGGGACAAATGGCATATAGTGGTGTTTAGATTGAATGCCAATACCATTATATGACATTCACCCCAGGCATAAGAACTTCCCCTCGGCCGTGAACAATTACGAGGAGGGGAGGTTCTTACAAGTGGTAACATGTTTTTTGTTTTCAACAAGTAGCAACATATATTAATCAACCGGTGGTATCTTGCAAATAATTTTTTTACTACATAGAAAAACTTCACTTGTTAATACACTCTATCACACCCTCTTTTGATAATACCAAAAGGGGGAGAATGAAATTGAAGAAAAACTACAGAAATATCATTTAGGAAGAGTACAAACTTGGAAGAATCTATGTAGGATCCATCTAGGGGGAGTATGCACTGAACGCTTATCAATTATTATAAACACGAACACCACTATGCACTATTTCTTCATAGTAGATTTGTTATTATCAAAAGTGAAGTTTATTATAACATGCGTTCCGCATCTTAATGGCCGCAAGGCCAACCCCCTTATTTTAATTTCTTTGTTTGTTTTGGTAGGTGGTAGTGGTAATCTTTATTTAGGTGGTGGTAGGGGTCGGCAGGACGAACGTCGCAGACTGCTAAAAATGAGTTTTAACGAAAGGAGGCAAGTGCACATATCACGTGTAGTACTCGATATTCCGGTGGGTAATATCGAGGTCGTATTGTTCACGAGGTCGGGTTGACTATTTATACTCCTCTAGGAGGGACTATTATTTTACCGAAAATATAGGGTGTCAGATTATAACTAACTAAAGCAGTTTTAAAAAAAGGCGGAAAGAAACCTTAGAAAATATGATCGATGAAGAAATAATACTCGGTATCGAATTCAATAAGACTAAAATAAATTTAGTTAACTAGAGATCCTAGGTTTCAAATTAATTAAAGGGAAATTTGGTCGTGGAGGTTCCAAAAGAATGAGCTCACCTAGCTCTAGGAATATCGTTCACCTGAAAATTAAGACTATTCGACCGTACTCTCGTCCGACGAAGGATTCCTCTTAATGCCCGCATTACACGAAGAACCCCGTTATTGGGTGGGGAACCCAATCCGGGAGAATTACACTTCTCCTCTCTCGTGGTTATGCACGCAACTCTCTTTACCTAAGGGTGATCGGTCCATACACATAGCCTCTCGGCTAGCTAGCGTATGGACAACGTAAATAGAGCCCACACATCGATATGTGGTCCTATGCGTCGTATACCCTGGGCAAACCTTAAGTGATTTAATTAAAGGGAAAAAATAAGACCTTTAATTAATTAAAAATGTTTTTATGTCCCAATGCTCTTCGATACTGAGGTTTAAGAGCGATTTGCCACTCATCGGAATGGGGACGGCTTATGGGTTTGGTGAGACGCGAGTTCGAAAAGAAGCACTAAACTGTTATATAAAAAAAACTTAAAAAGAAGAACTCACACACACCAAACACATAAAAAGGAAATGATATAATTGAAAATATAAGTCTTACTCAAACGAGTAGGCGGGAAATTGCAAGTCCTACTCAAACGAGTAGGCGGGAAATGAAAGCGGTAAAGAAAATTGTAAAATTCAAGTCCTACTCAGACGAGTAGGTGGGAAATGAAAGCGAGTCCTACTCAAATGAGTAGGCGGGAAATAAATGCACACACACTCTTTATAATTGAAAGAAAGCAATAAAGAAAGCATGAAAAGGAAGCAGTAAAAGAAAGCAGAAAAAGCTATCTCATACACGCACGCACTCTACAAAAATATGAAAGAGCAAAGTGCTCGGAAAATTAAAACAATTACATTTTCATTCTTATAATTTTTTATAAAAGTGCATAAAAAGTGGAAATAAAGATAAAAATTACAAAATGTTTTACAACCTATGAAAAAAACTAAGTTAAAGGAAAATCAAACCCACTTTTAAAAACACTTCTATAAACTCATAAAAATGAAAACAAAGCATAAAAGAAACAAAACCTAAACCTAGCTAAGGGACAAGAAAATAAAAAGCTATTATAACGGCTAACAATTTATAAGAAATCCTAGAACAAAAACGAAGCAAAACAAAATTATGAAAAACATAAAAAAAAATAAAAATTAATCTCATACACACACACACATAGAAAAATGAAGAAAAACAAAGACAAAAGATCACTGAAAGAGGGGCACTCAGATGCATTCCAAAACAATCATAAGGAGAGAAAATCTACACATTTTATAAATACGAAAATGAGTTACAAAAAGCTAAAACAAACTAAGAGAGGGAGGGAGAAAGTTCTCCTTACATAGCATGGAAAATACCTAAGTAGCCCAGCTAACAACAAAATGGTTCCAAATAGGTGAACCCTTGAACCTTACAGAGAAGTTCTATTTATAAGCAAAAAAATCGGAGGTGACACGCCCTGGTCACGGGCGTGACAGGGGGGCGTGTCATGCTGGTGTGCTGGGAAAGTCAAAATCTTGGTGACTGGTCGAATTCTGGAAGATTATGGGACGGTGCACGTGTCGGTCACGGGTGTGATAGGGGAGTCACGGGTGTGTAGGGGGCGTGACTGGACTTCTGGCATTGAATGTTGAGTGGCGATCGATGAACGTCGAGCGACAATCATCAAACGGGATTGACACGGGCGTGTAGCATATTGACACGGGCGTGATTAGCAGTTCAACGAACGTTGAATGTAGAACGTCGAGCTGGAGGTGTTGAGTGTTGAGACGGGATTGACACGGGTATGTCGAATCGGGACGCTGAATGGTTATTGGAAGTGTCGAGCTTGGATCGACGAACGTTGAACGTCGAACGTCGAGCGGTTGGACATGGGCGTATCGAACGGGACACATGCGTGTACTTTGAGAAATTTGGCTTTTTTTGAAAAAAATTTCAAAAATAAAATAAAGCTAAGTTAGAATAATATTTACAAAAAAGAAACATTTTATTGAAGAAAATTGACTAAAAACAACGAAAATTAAACTAAAATGACCTAATAGAAGTACTGAAAAATACGTATATTTACAAATTATCATATCTCTTGGTTTGAGAATAACAAATCTTAGTGTGTATTTGATCACGTTGGTTGTGTGTTTATACTGTGCAGGATTACAAGTATGAAGCGTAAGACCCCCCCCCCCCCCGGAACACAAAACACGGCTCGAGGGGAGACTTATTCCAAGAACATCCGCCTTGCAATAGTGCTAGCAATCGGGCTAACCTGTACAACAAGGTGCCTATCCTGCCGGCTATATCCAATATCAAACAATGACAACCCAACCAAACATAAAATCTGAAGTCAATCCACACATATAAGTACATAGGTCCAAAATACAAACAATATAAGAAGCTATAAGAGCTTCTACATTATCAGAGTACGAGTTAAAACTTGCCTAAAAGGGCTACAACAAGAGTCTCTCAAAGACTCACATCAGTCACTAACGGTAGTGATGGTACCGTCCCCTCAGGCCTTGTCGTCCTGGCCTGGCTGTCTTGCTGCAAAACCTGCTGCTGCTCTGTCTGCGGGGTTTCCTCCTAAAAAGGAATACATAGCATCCGTTAGTCATAAAGACTAAGTGGCTATCACATTCGCTCCCCCGGCGACTCCTCGACACCGGGCGGAGAAAGGAACTGGGTACAATATATGTATATAAAGTTATAGAACAAACAGGTGGAATGAAGTGATCCGTAAACAATATATATATAGCAGCGTAGTAAATGACCAAACACATTGCCCTAACAGCTCTAACATATACAGCAGAAAATGAAAGTGTAAAGCTACAACAGAAAGTAACTCAACTTATATGAAAGCCCATACAGACATATAAGTTGAGGTTCAGCTCAACAGTAAAGTAACTCATCGTATAAGAGTGCCCAAACAAACTTATACGATGAGGATCTTGTGTATGCGATGTAATGTAATGTCATGAATGCTATGCAATGACTTATCCATGATTACGCACAAGCAATTGCTATGTCGACATAGACTCTTAGTTCCAACTTTTGAGCAGGAAGCTAACCTATCAGGCATCAGCTGTCGTGGCTAGACGGTGACAGTAGAGTGGGCATGTTAACTACTAGGCTGGTCTCCACACTACCTAGCCTAAGCTTCCGTACGCCACAACGCTAAAAACACAACAACGGAGCTCACACCTGTACTACGTCTTAGCGGGAGTCTCGGGTAGATGTGCACCGAGAACCAAGCCCCGAACTGACCTAAGTTGTGACCCGGAAGGAGCCTCGGAAAAAGCACAAGGACCAAGCCCAACCGTTCCCCTAGCACGGAAGGAGCCCCGGGAATGAGCACCGAGTACCAAGCCCAACCGCCCAAGTTCTAACTGTCAACTCCCGTCAGTGTGACGACTGGCGAGCCCGTAGACCTGCCACACTATCCTTAACCCAGGATTATGACACCACGTGTCGACTCACACCACATGCCAATTTCACAATTCGAGCTCAACAGCTCACAAGGTCTCATCACCGAGTCCCTTACCAACACAATCGTTCAAGTGTGGCAAACACTCATGCACTTTCAACCCTTCTACATATACATGCGCTGCTAATGTCAAGCTCATCTTTACTGATTCACATAACTAGTTTGTTTATACAATCCAACTCGTCTACCAACTAGTTCATCTAGGGATCTATCATCCAACCATTTCGTTCAGGTAGGTTTTACTTCATCATTTGATTATAAATGGTCAACCAACATCTCAAAACAATTCTTTAAGCTAACTACCCACAATCTCTCTACTAATTTTAGTAGAGTTTGTATAAACAAAAGAACAAGGATGCGGGAATCGTATAAAGTACAGAACTTCAACCGAGGATTCCTGACGCTACACGAATCCGATGAAAACGTTAAACCCCTCGGTTAAAAGGTATTTCCGAGTGCTAAGACTTTCGTGTTTAGTCGGAAGCCAAGATTTGGCCGTATTACACTTGAAATCGGCTTCTAAGGCTGCTACGTTCAGATTACAGTTTCTGCACATTTACATTATCATACATCAATTTCAATCAGACTTTCTTGTGGCTACATACCTTGCCTGAATACGTGTAACCACTCGTTAGAAAGGTATTTCCATGGGCTACGACTTTCGTGTTTAGTCAAAAGCCCAGATCTGGCCGTTTCATATCTGAAAAATGGCCACAAAGATCGCAGTGCGCAGAAAGCAGATTTCTGTGAGCATCTTAAGGCGAAATGAACCGCATCTGTCCGTCTTCCTCCTCTAACCGATCTTCCCAAGTCACAACCAAAAATTCCTCCACCCTTATTCACCCTCATAAGGACATTTCTCTTCACGAGACCATCCCCCCATCATCACATTGAAGGAAGGAGAGGTTGAAGATGACTAAACTTTATAACACAAGTTCTAGCATGGCCTCTTCCTAGAAATCTTCATCTCACACATCAAGACTCTTTTGAGTCGATATCTTGCCTAGGAATAACTAGAGATCTAGCACCAAGGGAGAGGGGAGGAAGCTCACCTCGATTCCGACATTTCAACTATTTCCAGCCATGAATCTCGTCACCCTTCGCGGTGACAATTTCTTCTCCTCGGCGGTGTCGGTTCTCCACAGGAAGAAAGTTGCTCCACCACCAGTCTCCCACAGAAAAGGCTTGGGAAGAGAATGAAAAACGGCCAAGTTTCAGAAATCCTATATATATAGGACCAACAGGGGTAGGGACACGCCCGTGTCCCTACCCGTATCTTGCTCGGGTAAAGCATCGTTGACGGTTAGAGTGTCGTTTAGACACCAACACGAGTAGAGAAACTCCCACGTCAACTACCCGTGTCACACGACATGGCCGTGTTCATGCCCATGTTCTACCCGTGTCCTGCTCGGGAGACACAACCGGCTTCCTGGAGATATGCACACGGGTAGGGACACGCCTGTAATGCCCCAAAATTCAAAAGAGCAACGGGCAGCGTTTTTAGGCGTGTCTGGGCCTTGGTAAAGGTCACATGTCCCAGGGACACGGGCGTGTCCCAGGGACACGGGCGTGTCCCAGGGACACGGGCCTTAACACGGGTGTGTCAATTGGGACACGGGCGAGTCCCAAGCCATGTCACAGGCCGTGTCATGGTCGGTATTTTCCCGAATGACGGCGAATGAGTTACACGGCCTTGGACACGGGCGTGTCGCAAGCCGTGTTTGACCCAGGAAGTTTATTTTGAATACGAATCATGGCTGTCCGTTTCCTTATTTTGGGATCCAACGGCTCAGGGTTGTCCTGCCTGGGATATACCCGGGATTAGGGCTTAGAAACCCTCATTCTCTTGAGTTCTATCTCTTTCTAACTTCTAGAGAGAGGGGAGAGCAAGGAGGAAGAAGGAGGGGAGATCCGGTCGCCGGAGGAGATTCGGAGCGCCAAATCGCAAACCTAGTCCAGATCTACGGAGGCGAGATCATCGCGGTGCTTCTCATCCGTGTAGATTTCCATGATGCCGAAGAAGAATGTTAGGGTAATGATTCTCTACTTGAGCATGTTAATATCTTCTTCTTTTGCATAGGGAAAACCCGCTCCCGCGAGTGTGCGACGAGTTTGCGGTGTTCCTTGGGGTAGATATGTAAAGTCCCCCTTATTTGCATTTAGAGTCCGAAATCGAGAAACGGACATAGGCATGGTGTGTGAAGCCTACCCGGAGATGTTGGTCTGGATCAGTGATGTTTTACTATGCATGTTTAGCCAGAGAAGATTCCTTGTCTTTGGTTGTTTTCGGTTTTCTATATGGTAGATTGCAGCAGGGATCCTTGGGGATTAACCCCAAGGCGCACCCAGAAAACTGGGCGGAAACACATTTCTTCCATCTTGGTGTCCTAGGAGCCGGCTTTGAACATAACTGGGTTATGTGATTTTATGAACGAATTTGGGATCCGCCAAAGTTTGACCTGCGCGCTTTTCTTAAGTTTGATAGTGCGGCGTGAGCAACGGGCTTGTGGAACCGGACCCGAGCTATGTGGTTTGGTGATAGATACCTGAAAAAGGGACTGGCCATTGGCATAGTCGTGCGAGTCTTAGTCTTAGGTCAGAAACACTAAATGCTCTCGAGATTTATCATCCAAGGGATGGTGGTGAGACCGCGGTTTTGACCGGGTTCACCGAGTTAGTGCCCTGAGAGCACGGGGTGTATGGTCGTGTGAGCCTGCACCTGTGATGTTGTGTTTATTCACTATATTGCTTGTTATGCTAACAAGTGCAGGGAAGGAGCTTTGTCGCCCCGAGTTTGGGGGCGGAATCGTTATACTTTGGTCGGCTTTAGCTGACCGTTATTCTTGTTTGCCACCGTTGCGGTGATTTGTGCTTACAAGTGCTGCGGAGCCCAGCGGCAAATAGCGGGCCAATGCCCAAGTTACTGAGCCGACCCTCGAAGGCTTTGTTTGTTTTCCTGTTTAAATCATGTGTGGCCGGCCTGCGAGCCGAAGTTTGTAAGACACTATTTAAATTTTGTGAACTATTGTAAGGCCATAAGACCAGTACTTTTGTGTATTTTGTAGTTCATTCCTTCGGGGTTGTTAGTGGACATTCGTGCTTGTGGCTGGGTTCTTGCTTTCATAACTCAGTAATTGCTTCCGCTAGATGCTCTGTGTAAGACGTGTGTATTGGATGAATGGTTTCATCTAGTAACTCGTCGGCCTGTCTGTGGTATATGGCGTCGGGCCCCGGCCGAACCTACTGCTATATGCTATGTGACGGATAGGAGTGTTACAATTTGGTATCAGACTACCGGCTTCAGACAGACCCAAATGAATTCGTGGACAAATTCACTTTAAGGGGTGGTGAGCACATGTGTGTGCGTCATCGTTATAACATGAAAAGAACCCATGAATGTCCACTTAGGAATGAAAATACACATGTTTGAGGAACCTGCGTGTTCCTATAATTGCTTTTTGCAAATTTTTTCGGTCACTTATTGGTGTTTTATACGACTATAGGTGTCCGGGAGTGACGCTTGTCAGTCTAAATGGATGCTTTCTTAGAAAAGTATTGCACCTAGCGACGTGCCTGAGACCCCTCCTTCTATGGAAACCATAAGAAGGGTAGTTGAGGCGGTGTTCGCGGTGAACAACGCACAACATGGAAGGAATGTGCAACCCTCTGTCCCTGAGGTGGCCTCGACACCGGGTGGTGTGATGGAGCAAATGGAATTTAAAGGACCATTGGGGCAGCAGATGAGCATGCTTTTAGTGCAGGGAGCGCACTCAGTCGGCGAATATTTGCAGACATTCCTTATGATAAGGCGCTACCCAGGCTTTGAGTTGGAAAGCGAGCAATCTATAGTCGATCAATTTTATAATGGTTTGCGTAGTAAGTTGCGAATCCTACTACTAGGACCAAAGTTATTGGGATTCCGAGCCTTGGTGGAGTCAGCCAGATCTTTGGAAGTAGAGTTGGGGAAAACTCACCAGATACTAGTGAGTAGGGTACTGAACCCTGCAGATCCTATAAGGGCTACCTACTGCAGCACACTGAGAAAGAAGGCTAAAGTATCTACTCGCAAAGGTATTTATACTTGTCATACTTGTGGCAAGAAAGGGCACTTTTCTCGAGATTGTCGGGAGGGTGCTCAGGAGACAAAGAAAGATATGTCAGGAGCAGTTGAAGACTCTGGTGCTAAGAAGTCAGAGTTCAAGGTGCCGACTTCAAATTCTGGTTACCCTAGGTGGATTAAGAAGGCTAGGATGTTTGGTACAGCCCCTTCCTCAGGTGCTTTGGGGGCAACTAACTGAACCCCGGACGCTTGCTTTATCTGTGGTAAGATGGGGCATTTTGCCCGTGATTGTTGGAGCGGGCATGCAAAGTCCGAGAGGAAGCAGGGAGCAATTTACGAGGAAAAGGGCAAGGCAGTGGAGTCAACTGCATCCTATTATGCTCCGACTCAACCAAGAGTCTATAATCTGGGCAAGCATGAGGCCATCAAACAAGCGGATGTGGTGACAGGTACGGTTTAAATTTATAGTAAGTTAGCTTTAAATAATGTTACCTAGTTTTTGTTAGCTTATTACTGTTTGTTTAGGCTTTGTTTTGATTTGTGATAATCCGGCGAGAGCACTCTTCGATACAGGAGCTTCGCACTCCTTTTTGTCTGAAGGTTTCATATCGCGCATCGGAGTCCCTTCTTCGTTGGCGAAGGACAAATTGGATGTGTTGTTACTGAATGGGTGTTCTATACGCGCGGATAGTGTTTGTGTCGTAAAGATTCGTATTGGGAGTCAGGAGTTCGACTTGCTAGCGTCGTTATTGCCGCTAGTAGAGTTCGACGTCATTTTCGTTATGGACTTGCTTTCATAGCAGAAGGCATGCAAAGATTGTAACCGTAAGGAAGTCATGTTTTGTGTTGGGTGGGAGACAATGTTTGCGGGACTGAAGGGGTCGAGCAAGACTCTAATGTATGCTCTTCAAGTGGTCAAGGCAATTCGTGCTGGCGCAGAGCTATTCTTCATGTTAATGGAGGCTGTAAATCCTAAGCTCACTTTGGGTAGTATCCCAGTAGTGTGCGAGTACCCTAACGTGTTCCCAAACAATATTCTCGGAGCCCCCAACTCAGCGGGAGATCGATTTCACAATTGAGTTAGTGCTAGGTACCAAACCTGTGTCACGCTCTCCTTATAGGTTGGCGCCTAAGGAGATGGTGGAGCTAAAGGTTCAACTAGAGGAGTTATTGGAGCAGGGCTATGTGCGTCCAAGTTCGTCGCCTTGGAGCGCACCGGTCCTTTTCGTTAAGAAGAAGGACGAAAGTTTGCGGCTCTGTATCGACAATAGAGAGCTGAACAAGTTGACAGAAAAGAACAAGTACCTGATCCCAAGGATTGATGATCTTTTGATCAGTTAGTCCGGTCATCAGTGTACTCAAAATTGGATCTTAAGTCTGGTTACTATCAGCTGAGGATAAGGGAGAATGATATCCCAAAGACAGCATTCAGCACAAGGTATGTGCATTTCGAGTTTACGGTCATGTGGTTCGGGCTTACTAATGCGCCATCAGTGTTCATGGATCTGATGAACAGGACGTTCGGGGAGTACTTAGACCATTTTGTGATCGTCTTTATTGACGACATATTGTTGTACTCGCAGTGCGAAGAAGATCACTTAAAGCATCTGCATTTGGTTTTGGAGAAGCTGAGGAGGAACGAACTATACGCAAAGTTCTCCAAATGCGATTTTTGGTTATCCTCAGTGGCATTCCTTGGTCACATAGTGAGTGTTGAAGGGATTGTGGTAGATCCAGCGAAGATAGTTGTGACACGAGAGTGGCCTGTGTTTTCTATTGTAGCGGAGGTCCGGAGTTTTCTAGGGCTTGCCGGCTATTACAGGCGCTTCATAGAGAACTTCTCGCGGATAACGTTACCCCTCACAACGTTGACCAGGAAAGATAAGAAGTTTGTTTGGACGCGCGAGTGTGCACAAGCTTTTGAAGAGTTGAAGATTCGGTTGACCACGGCGCCAGTGCTAAGTTTTTTGAGTGGGATCGAAGGCTTTGAGATCTACAGCGATGCTTCGGGCAGTGGATTGGGCTGTGTGCTGCTGCTGCATGGAAGTGTTATTGTTTATGGCTCGTGTCAGCTGAAAGTGCACGAGAGGAATTATCCGGTCCACAACTTGGAGTTGGCGGCCGTGATTTTTGCGCTAAAGCTGTGGAGGTACAATTTGTATGGCGTAAAGGTCGATATTTATACCGATCACAAGAGCCTGAAATACCTGTTGGATCAGAAGGATCTTAACATGAGTCAGCAGAGATGGATGGAGTTCCTGGGGTACTATACATTCAAAATTCATTACGTGCCCGGGAAAGGCAATGCAGTTGCGGATGCGTTGAGTAGCAGGTCTCCCGCCCAAGCTAACTGGTTGTCAATTCATGATGAGCGGTTGATTTGGGAGTTGGAGGCATTAGAGATTTGTTGTGTTGACAAGAAGACTAGCGCTGAAGTGTTATTGAACTGGACAGATGTTCAGTATGATCTGGCTGATCGAATTCGGCAGGCTATGGATTTGGATAGCAATATGAAGGAAATCATGGATGAAGCTTCGGATGGGTCAAATTCCCAATTTACAATTGAATATGGACTGCTAAGGAAGGACAGTCATTTGTGTGTCCCAAATGTGGGTAATTTACGGGTGGAGTTGATGTACGAGGCTCATCATACCAAGTACTCAATTCACCCAGGGAGCACGAAGATGTACCGAGACATGAAGAAGTTGTTCTGGTGGCCGGGACTCAAGAAGGATGTGGCACTATTTGTGGAGAAGTGTAATACTTGTGCCTTAATGAAGTGTCAGATTTGCGCCTTAGTGAAGGCAGAGTGCCAAAAGCCAGGGGGTTTCTTGAAGTCTTTGTCTATTACGGAGTGGAAGTTCGACAACATTTCGATGGACTTTGTGCATGGTTTGCCAAGGTCGCAGAAGGGAAATGACGTCATCTGGGTGATCATAGATCGGTTGACAAAAGTGTCGCACTTCATTCCGCATAGGAAGAACGATTCGGTGGAGAAACTGGCAAAGCTTTACGTGGATAACATTGTTAGACTACACGGTGTGCCCTGCAGCATTGTGAGCGATAGAGATGGGTATTTTACGTCCAATGACTGGAGGTTTGTGCAGCAAATGTTGGGAACTATGTTGAAGTTCAGCATAACCTTTCATCCACAGACGGATGGGAAGACCGAGAGGGTCAACAAAACGATGGAGGACATGCTTCGCATGTGCTTCCTGGACTTCGGTAAACAGTGGGAAGATCATCTGTATTTGGTGGAGTTTGCGTACAACAACAACTACCAAGCGAGCATACAAATGACACCCTTCGAGGCCCTATATGGTATAAAATGTCGCACGCCGTTGTTGTGGTTCGAAACGGGTGAGGCAAGGTTGTACAAAAAGCAAGAGGTGGAAAGAGCCACTTCATTGGTACGAACCATTCGAGAGCATTTACTGATCGCTCAGGATAGACAAGCTAAATACTACAATGCCAAGCATCAGAGCATAGAGTTCGCGGTTGACGATTGGGTGTATTTGAAGTTAAAGCCGTTCAAGGGTGTTTCACGGGTACGACGCTTGAAGAAGCTGAGCCCGAGATACCTTGGACCATTTGAGATTCTAGAGCAGATCGGTGAAGTGGCTTATCGTCTAAGGCTATCGGTGGAGTTGAGTGGTCTATACGACGTATTCCACATATCAGTGTTGCGGAAGGCAGTGCAAGAGCCTTCGCAGGTGATCGCAGTTGATCAAGTACCGGTGGACAAAGGGTTAATGATAAGGGTCAAACCCATTCGTATTGAGGACTCTGAAGTCAAGCGACTTTGTAACAAGGAGATCGGGATGGTCAAAGTCCGTTGGGACAATTGCGGTCGGGGGGAGCTCTCTTGGGAACGGGAGTAGACCATGCTTGAGGAGTATCGGAGTTATTCAACTCAGGTACCGCTTTTGGTTTTATGTATCTTTTACTTTGGTAATTTTGTGGACGAAATTCTTTTAATAGAAAGAGAGTTGTAACGCCCCAAAACTCAAAAGAGCAACGGGCAGCATTTTTAGGCGGGTTTGGGCCTTGGTAAAGGTCACACGGCCTGGGACACGGTCGTGTCCCAGGGCCGTGTCAGGCACGTGTTCGATGTCTTATCGAGCACTCAACGATTTTCACTAATTGAGCATTGAGTGATGGCACACGGCCTGGCACACGGGCGTGTTAGTGGTCGTGTCCTGCTCGGGCAATTTGCTGGATTATGTTGAGGGATTTACACGGCCTGGGACACGAGCGTGTCCCAGGGCGTGTCTAGCACACGGCATATGACACGGGCGTGTCACATAGCCGTGTCCTTCTTGGGATGTTTCTAGTCCTGCGTCGTTTGGGTACACGAGCCTTGACACGGGCGTGTCACTTGGGACACGGGCGTGTCCCAAGCCGTGTCACAGGTCGTGTCATGGTCAGGATTTTCCCGAATGACGACAAATGAGTTACACAGCCTTGGACACGGGCGTGTCGTAAGACATGTTGGGCCCAAGAAGTTTATTTTGAATGCGAATCGTGGCCGTCCGTTTCCTTATTTTTGGATCCAACGGCTCAAGGTTGTCCTGACTGGGATATACCCGGGATTAGGGCTTAGAAACCCTCATTCTCTTGAGTTTTATCTCTTTCTAACTTATAGAGAGAGGGGAGAGCAAGGAGGAAGAAGGAGGGGAGATCCGGTCGCCGGAGGAGATTCGAAGCGCCAAATCGCAAACCGAGTAAAGATCTACGAAGGCGAGATCATCGCGGTGCTTCTCATCCGTGTAGATTTCCATGGCGCCGAAGAGGAATGTTAGGGTAACGATTCTCTACTTGAGCATGTGAAGCTCTTCTTCTTTTGCATAGGGAAAACCCGCTCCCGCGAGTGTGCGACGAGTTTGCGGTGTTCCTTGGAGTAGATATATAAAGTCCCCCTTGTTTGCATTTAGAGTCCGAAATCGAGAAACGGACATAGGCATGGTGTGTGAAGCCTAACCGGACATGTTGGTTTGGATTTGTGATGTTTTACTGTGCATGTTTAGCCGGAGAAGACTCTGTGCCTTTGGTTGTTTACGGGTTTCTATGTGGTATATTGAAGCAGGGATCCTTGGGGATTAACCCCAAGGCGCACCCGGAAAACTGGGCGGAAACACATTTCTGCCATCTTGGCGGCCTGAGAGCCGACTTTGAACATAACTGGGTTATGTGATTGTATGAACGAATTTGGGATCCGGCAAAGTTTGACCCACCCGCTTGTCTTAAGTTTGACAGTGCGGCGTGAGCAACGGGCTTGTGGAACTTGACCCGGGCTATGTGGTTTCGTGACAGATACCTTAAAAAGGGACTGGCCACTGGCATAGTCATTCAAGTCTTAGGCTTAGGTCGGAAGACTAAATGCTCACGAGATTTTTCGTCCAAGGGATGGTGGTGAGACCGTGGTTTTGACCGGGTTCACCGAGTTAGTGCCCTAAGAGCACGTGGGTGTGGCCTTGTGAGCCTGCACCTGTGATATTGTGATTATTCACTATATTGCTTGTTACGCTAACAAGTGTAGGGAAAGAGCTTTGCCGCCCCGAGTTTGGGGGCGGAATCGTTATAATTTGGTCAGCTTTACCTGATCGTTATTCTTATTTGCCACAGTTGCGGTGATTTGTGCTTGCAGGTGCTGCGAATCCCAGCGGCAAATAGCGGGCCAAAGCCCAAGTTGCTAAGCCGGCCCTCGAAGGCCTTGTTTGTTTTCCTGTTTAAATCATGTGGCCGTCCTGCGAGCCAAAGTTTGTAAGACACTATTTAAATTTTGTGAACTATTGTAAGGCCATAAGGCCAGTACTTTTGTGTATTTTGTAGTTCATTCCTACTTAGTTGTTAGTAGAAATTCGTGCTTGTGGCTTGGTTCTTGCTTTCACAACTTAATAATTGCTTCCGCTAGATGCTCTATGTAGGACGTGTGTATTGGTTGAATGGTTTCATCTAGTAACTTGCCAGTCTATCCGTGGTATATGGCGTCGGGCCCCGGCCTGACCTACTGCTATATGTTATGTGATGAATAGGGGTGTTACAACGCCCGTGTCTCTACCCGTGTCCTGCTCGGGAAACTCAATCGAAAATGGCAGTTACTCCCACACGGGTAGGGGACACTCTTGTGCCTCTACCCGTGTCAACATACACACGGGTAGGGACACGCTCGTGTCACTACCCGTGTCCTTCTCTTGAAACTCCACGAATTTCCACCCATGTACCAGAGCACCACACTGGTATGGACACGCTCGTGTCACTACACGTGTCCTTTTCTGGACTGACTTCTCTTCTCCTACACAAGTGTAAGCCTAGCTTCCAGTACTCTCTAAGCCCAAATCGTTTCTCCTGACTCAAAAGTGCACACTAGGGGTCTAGCGCGAATTGGGACGTTACAAATCCTATAAACAAAATAAAATATTTTGTCGCCGAAATAAGGCTAAGGCTATGGGGAGAGGAAAGCGTGAAAAATAAATTAAAACATGCTTTTAAATTTTACCTGAAGGAAACAACTCCGGGTAATTGATTTCATGCTACTTTAGCTATTTTGAAGAATATGCAATCACATGCCCATGCTGCATCAATACCGCTCCCATCCCTTTATACGATGTGTCAGTGTAAACTTGAAATCCCTCCCTCCCGAATGGAAGGGCTAGTATGGGTGAGGATTTAAGTCGGTCCTTCAGTTCCTGAAACACAGCTTCACACAAGGGTGTCCACTCATACGACACACCTTTATTTTTCAGCGTAGTAAGAGGAAGGGAGATCTTTGAGAAGCCTTTTACAAACTTGTGATAGTACCCGGCTAGTCCAAAGAAGCTCCGCACATCGGCCGCTGACTTTAGGGAGACCACTCCTTCACGACACGCACTTTGGCCGGATCCACAGCTATCCCATCCCCACTGATCACATGGCCCAAGAAGGCAACCTCTTGGAGCCAAAATTCGCACTTGTTGAACTTGGATAACAAGGCGTTCTCTTTTAGCTTCTTCAGTACCAAGGTCAGATGTTCGACGTGCTCTTCCTCCATCTTAGAGTAGACTAAAATCTCATCGATGAAAACTATGACAAAGACATCTAGATAAGGCTCGAACACTTTGTTCATCAGACTCATGAAAGCTGAAGGGGCATTTGTGAGCCCAAACGGCATCACAGTGAACTTGTACAAGCCGTACCTTGAGCTAAAGGCCGTTTTCTGAATGTCCTCCTCCTATATTCTCAACTGATAATACCCCGAATGCAAATCCAATTTGGAAAACCAATGTGCTCCTACCAATTGGTCGAACAACTAATCGATCCGAGGTAGCAGATAGGTGTTCCGTACTGTCAGTCGGTTGAGCTCCCGATAGTCTATACATAATCGAAAGGTTCCATCCTTCTTCTTAACAAACAAAACATGGCTCCCCAATGTGATGAGCTGGGGCGAACAAACCCTGATTCTACCAACTCTTGCAACTGCACTCTAAACTCTGCAAGTTCCATCGGGGCCATCTGGTAAGGGGTCCTGGAGACGGTCTTGGCTCTTGGTACTAGCTTAATTTGAAAATCCACCTCTCTATGCGGGGGTAAACCTGGCAATTTCTCAGGAAATACCTCGGGAAAATCTTGTACCACCAGCACGTCCTTCATATCTATTTTCATCTCCTTCAGTTCGAAACATATCATGTAAACTTCATCCCCTCTCATGTTAGCTTTCAAGTTCTAAATCAAAGATAATAATAAATGTCGTGCAAATTTTATACCTTGGAAGATTACATCGGTATCCCCATGTCTCAAGTAGATTCGCTTCTCCGCACAGTCAATTCTTGTGCAGTGCCAATCCAGCCATGCCATGCCTAGAATGAGGTCGAACTTCGGTATTCTCAAAACTGTGGCAGGGGTATCAAAGATCTTTCCCCCAATGAGTATCTCCAATTCGCACTTGGCAGTTGCGGTCATCTCAGAACCGTCTATAAGGCGTACTCTTCGAGCAATGCTAGTGAAGGATTGCACTCCTTCAGGTATTTAATGAAGTCCGCAGACACAAATGAGTGTGAGGCACCGGTATCGAATAACGTATAGGCCGGTTTCCCGCCGACCACCACAGTCCCTAAATACCAATAGCAATACTCAAAGCTAGATATCTAGTATGTCTTAATCAACTTAAGATTAACAATAAAAATGTGATAACTAACTGTAACATACATGCAATACCCTCCCGAGGGTTTTGCTCCTGTGTCATGTCCAGCGCGAACACCTGATTCTGAGCAGGTCCGGGGTTTCCTCCTCATGTTCCTCATCCTCGATCACGCATGTTCCCCCGCCCTCGAGGAGCTGTCGGAGGGAGAGCAAGAGATGCATTTCAAAATAGTTGCGGGCAGTAGCGTCGAATGTGGCCCGGTTGGTTGCATTCGAAGCACACTCGCTCCTACCGCACACTGGGTTGCTGAAACGGTTGAGGCTGTGGTGGTGGAGGAAATGCTGGCGGCTGTGAAACCAGGTGCTCCAATCTATAATTCTGGTGGAAACGCCTGCCACCTCTCTGATGTCCTCTTCCTCCTCTGAAGTCGTGTCTCCTTCTGTTGGTAGAGCCAGCTTCTATCACACCCTCAGCAGGTCTTTTACCACTTCCCAAGTGGTCTGCTTCTAGCCTCTTCTCCATGTCAATAATTTCTGCTAGGCTGGAGTCCACTATAAACAATAGGGCTTGCCTCAGGGGGTCTCGCAAGCCTTTTTAGAACCTTTTTACATATCCTCTGTCATCCAACTCATAGGAGTCAGCAAATCTAGCCAAATGCTGAAACTCCCACTGGAACTCCGTCACTGACTTGGACCCTTGCTTTAGCTATAGGAATCTCTCTTCGAGTTCATCTCGAGCAGACGAGGGAATGAAGTGCTCTAAAAAGGCTCCCGAGAACTCATTCCAGCTGATCTCCGTATACACTTGCCCTTTAAAGGTGGAGCCCTTGAGGGACTTCCACCAACTATTGGCATGCTGTTCTAGGAGTGTCACTACCAGGGTCACAACCATGTTGCTTTGACATCTAATTCCTTCCAGCAGTTCTTGCACGGTGTCGAGCCATTCCTCCGTATGCACTACCAACTCTGTCCCAAGGTAAGCAAGAGGGGAGAGAGCTCGGAAAGTGCTTACCCAATTTGAGCCCGGACCTTATTGTTGTACGGGGGCTTGTTGACATCTGAAGGCATCCAGGATAGCTGTTAGCGTCTGCCCTAGCTCCGATTGTTGAAATTGTGTGGGTAAGGATGGGGTGGGGGTGCCCCCCACTGGCTCAACGTGCACTAGGATCTACACGTAGAATACAAGCTTAAGGTAAGGTTGGCTAATCTTAAGGTCAAAGTTGGACATACTTAGTGTGAATTACATATGGTCACACCACTTCTTCCGCTAAGTCAGTTTCTCTCCAAACTGACTAATCGAACGGGGGTGGCACCATTGTTGAATGACTTCTTCAGTTCAGGATCGTAGTAAGATGATACCATTTATAAGACCCCCCCCCCTCGGAACACAAAACACTGCTCGAGGGGAGTCTTATGCCCAAAATAGCCGCCTTGCGGTAGCGCTAGCACTCGGGCTAACTTGTACTACAAGATGCCTCTCCTACCGGCTATATCCAATATCAAACAATGCCAACTCAACCAAACATAAAATCAGAAGTCAATCCACACATATAAGTACATAGGTCCAAAATACAACAATAAAAGAAGCTACAAGAAGCTTCTACATTATCAGAGTACGAGTTAAAACTTGCCCAAAAGGGCTACAACAAGAGTCTCTCAAAGACTCACATCAGTCATTGATGGTAGCGACAGTACCATCCCCTCAGGCCCTGTTGTCCTGGCTTATTTGTCCTGCTGCATAACCTGTTGCTGCTCTGTCTGAGGGGTTTCCTCCTAAAAAGGAAGACGTAGCATCCGTTAGTAATAAAGACTAAGTGGCAATCACATCCGCTCCCCCGGCGACTCCTCGACACCGGGCGGAGAAAGGAACAGGGTACAATATATGTATATGTTGGGTACATTGATAATTGTACCAGATTTGGAGAAGCCTCACTTAAATCAATAACATGCATCATCTTGTATTTGATGTTTCTTTAAGTTTATTTGTGCAGGCTAAGTAATGCAGAAATTTGTCTAAGTATAAAAGAGCCGAGACACTCGGTCAGTGTCGACACTTGTGAAGAAGCTGTGTCGAGAGAAAGTGCAAAGCTGTGTCGACACACAGGACTTGTGTCAACACACAGAAGTATAAGTCTACACCAGCTGTGTCGTCACACAGGACTTGTGTTGACACACAGATATCAGACAACACAATCTGTGTCGACTTAAATGATACAGTCGATATCCTGAATGCTGAGTCGAAGATCAACTGTGTCGACACTCAGGACTAATGTCGACACACTATGACTAGTAGTGTTGATAGTAAGCTGAAGCTGATATGTCGACACCCAGGACTTGGGTTGACAACTGTTTTGAAGAAAAGCTGTGTCGATAGAGATTGAAGTCTGTCGACTACATCAAGGCAATGTGTCGACATCCAGATAGCTATGTCGACACATTAAAATTCATTGTCGACGCATTTTGAAATAAGTGTCAACACATTGTGAAGAAGATCTGTCTCGATATTGTCTGCTATTTTGAAGACCAAGTTACAGATTTCCAGATCTAAGAAGAAACAGTTGGCATAACTGTCAAAGTTGTCAGATGTCAGAACTATCAGATGCTAGTCAGCTACCGATTCAGCCTGTTACATCTGCTGTGTTTCTAAGAATAGAACAGTGTTATTAAAGAGAAGAAGGTACAACACAAAAACACAGAGACGAAGAGAAATCTTGGGAGATCAGTAAGGATTACGGAATCATTTCTGTAATAATAAGAAGGAGAAGAAGGAAGCTGATTCAAGATCACCTTCATCTGCTCAAGAGAGATTCAACCTAGTTCTCTATTTTCAAGAAGCTTTGAAGAAGCTAAGTAAGGTTGAATCAGATCCAAAGCTGCAAGGATCAGAAGAAGTCCAATCTCTCAAGATTTGGTCAAGAACACTTTACACCATTTTCTCTCTCTCTCTGGGTAAAGACATTCTTAAAACATTGTAATCACAACTGTAGGGTTTATATAGATCTGAGTGTAGGAAAGTCTATCTTTCTGAGTGGTAAGCCTGTAATTATAAGGACTGAGGTAGGGCATTTTGCCTGAGGTAGGAGTTGGAAAACTCTGAGGTAGGGTTCTTGGGAAGAATCTGAGTTGTAGGATTTTGAAGGATCTGAGCTATAGGACTTGAAGAAGTCTGAGTTGTAGGAACCTGGAAGGGTTCTGAGTGGTAAGATCTGTGGATCTGAAAAAAGTGGAAGTTGGGCTGAATCTAGTTCATTGCTAGAAGGGCAAAGGGGGAAGTGGATGTAGTCATATTGGGGAACCACTATAAATTTGTGTGTCTCTGTGCTATATTTTGCTTACTCTGATTATTTGTGATGCTTGAATGATTGGATAAGTAGATTTGCTAGTTAGAAATCCTAAAACTGCCTATTATAAAGAATTGTACCTATTCACCCCCCCCCCCCCCTCTAGGTGATTAGTTGTTCATTATTGAATTCTTTAAATTAGTATCAGAGGGAGGTTGCTCTAAATTTGACTTAACAGTTAGAGCTTATCTCCAAGGTAGTTACAGATATTCAAAATGGGATCAAGTGAGAATCAGAAAGAGCTTGGTTCAATGAAACTTCCCATATACATGAAAAAAAATTTTGTATCTGGAAAGAAAGAGTCAGATTATTCATGGAGGCATTTGATCCAAGAATTTATGCTACAGTTCAAGAAGGTCCCTTTATACCTATGAAAACATCAGTTCTTGATGCCAATAAATCCACTCCTAAGAGTTATGAAGAGATGACTAAGGATGAGATCATCTTGGCTACTATGGACAAAAGGGCACAAAACATAATAGTTAGTGCCATAGATGATTCAACTTTTCAGAATCTGGTCCATTGCAAAACATCAAAAGAAATGTGGGACACACTAGTTGTCTACATGGAAGAAACTGAAGAGGTTAGAGATGATAAAAGTCTATGCTCAATCAAGAGTATGAGAGCTTTAGATAGGCTAAGACTGATAGCATTGCAGAATGCTATAAGAAATTCTTTAGGATAGTGAATGAACTAATTACTAATGGAAGAGTATTCAACACATATGAGCTAAATGACAAATTCCTCAGGTCATTAACCAAAGATTGGGATACTAAGATTTGTGCCATATGAGAAGTGACCAGATTAGCTTATACGCCTCCACCAACACTGTTTGGTAAACTGCTGTCCTATGAAATGTAGTTGACAGTATGGAAAGAGGAGGAGAAATGTAACAAGGATTCAATCAAGGATAAGTCTGTGGCTTTCAAAGTTGAGGCCACAAGAAATGGTAGGAGAAAGTCTCCTTCTCCTCCCAGGAAGGTTGCTGAGACAGAAACTGAAAGCTTAGACACCGGCACATCAGATGGTCACAATTCTGATGAAGACTTTGCTGATTTCACCAAACAGTTCCAGAGATTTGTAAAGAAAAAGAGCTGGAGAAGCAGGCCATCCACATCTTCTTACCCCAAGGATGATTACTACAAAGGAAAGAAGAAATCCTCTAAAGAGGACAGATATGGCTCAAAAACTAGTAAACAAACTTCTTCTAAAATAGTTTGTTATTGCTGCAGCAAACCAGGACATGTCATAGCTGACTGTCCTGTGAAAAGAAAGGAATCAGGAGACAAGAAGAAGCACCATAAGGGCAAGAAGGAAAAGTCCTTTGTTGCCTAGAAAGAAAAAAGTTGGACTGATTTATCTTCATCAGAATCAGAAAGAGAAGATGATACTGAGGCCTATATTGGGCTATATTTAGCAGAAGTAGATTCTGTGGAGACTGAATTCCTTCAGATGCTGGATGACATCAATTCAAGGATAGAAGACAGTCATTGCTTTGGTCTGTTGGGAGTTGATGAGGAAGGAGACAGTAAGGATTAGCCTGGTCCTAGTAAGGTACATTCCTCACCATCTGGATCTGTATATGTAACTAGTCCAGAATTTTAAGCATCAACTCAAAAAGGTGATGATGGTTCTGAATTTGAGGGAGATATCAATCAACTGATTGATGAGTATGGTGAGCTCTTGAAAGCATTTAAGGAAACCAGGATCCTAGCCAAAAAGCTGGCAAAGGAGAATGCCTCTCTGAAATTGGCTGCTTCAGACTCAGCAAAAGTGCAGGATCTGAAGATAAAAGAAGTTAGTAAACTGAAGAACATAACTGTTATTCAAATGGGTACTATTACTTTCAAGAATGATCATATCAGGAATCTTGAAAGCAGACTTCAAAAGGAGAGGGAATTATTGGCTAAATTTTCTAAACCTAGTACTGTTTTACCTTTAATAGATTCCTTCTCCATCCAAAAGGGTAAGAAGGGACTAGGTTACAAAGGTAGAACTAGAGTTGCCAAATCTAAAAGTAAAGACAAAGCTTCAGTACAGCCACTAGCCTCAATGCCCCTATATCTTTTAAGAAGATTGATCAGCCATCAAACAGGTATGACCATGAATGCATTTATGGTCACTCTGAGATTGAGAATGGCAAGGGTGCAAGTGACTATATGGCAGCTCACCAGAAAACTCAACTTGCCCATTCTGGACAATTTGTGTTTGGTGTCCCAGCCCCATCACTCAAACAAAAACAAACAGTTCACTTCCAAGGTCTTACAGACCAGAACCAGACAAATGGGAAGTCTGATAGCCGGACTAATATGGGCATCACTGAAGCAATCAGGAGAATTTACTCTGAAAAGAAGAATGCTACTGTTAAGACTCAGGATATCCCAAGTACATCTGCTGCTAGACCAATTCCCAATAAGGCTTTGACTGATAGACTAGGAAAAGGAACTGTTATACCATCAGATTTAAGAACTAAGGACAGCAATGCTGTCAGACTAGTACTTAAGAGGAGGTATAATAAGTATGAGTGTTGGTTTTGTGCCAAGGTGGGTCACTTTGCCATTGACTGTTGGTTCAATGATAGTGTCAAAAGGGATAGTCTACCTGTCAGTAAAGCTGCAGGTAGGCAGATGCATTTTCAGTCTAACCAGTGCCTAGGACCCAATAAAAATTGGGGCCCTAAGGGTAGATAGTCTTGTTCTATGCAGGTGAGCCCAAGTAGTCATACCCCTATATGGTACTTGGACAGTGGTTATTCCAGGCACATGATTGGAACAAAGAGGATGCTAAAGGACTATACTCCAACTAACAATGGATCCAAAGTCATCTTTGGAGGATCAGAAAGTGGGATTATAAAAGGTTTTGGTAAGATTACAAAAGGTCTAGTCACTATCACACAAGTGGCCTATGTGAAAGGTTTGAAACATAATCTGATAAGTATAAGCCAATTATGTGATCTTGGCCATGACATTTCTTTCCTCAAAGATAAGTGTCAAATAAGAAATTCTAATGACCAAGGGGTCATCTTATCTGGCACTAGGAGAGAAAATGTTTATTGTCTAGATTTTGAATGTATGAGAAGAGATTCTCCTATATGTCTCGTTATAGATAAGAAAGCCACTTACTGTGTATAATGGCACAAGAGGCTAGCTCATCTAAACTATAAGACAATAGGAAAACTCTGCAGTGGTGATCTAGTCAGGAATGGTCCTAAAGTCAAGTGTGTCAAGGAGAGTATCTGTTCAGCATGTCAAAAGGGCAAGCAGATCAGATCTTCTTTTAAAAGCCTTGACACCAAAGATTCAGTGAGGTGTCTTTACCTTATGCATATGGATTTGTTTGGTCCTATGCCAGTTCATAGTTTAGGTAGGAAGGCCTATACATTGGTAGTAGTAGATGACTTTTCCAGGTTTGCATGGGTGTTCTTCTTAAGGAAGAAATCTGAAACTCCTGGTGTTTTCCAAACCTTTGTTAAGCAGATACAGAATGAACTTAACAGTACAGTTGTCAAAATCAGAAGTGACCATGGGACTGAATTTCAGTCTGAATGCATGACAAAGTTCTGTGAAAGTATTGGGATTCATCAGGAGTTCTCCTCACCTAGAACACCTCAGCAAAATGGAATTACTGAAAGGAAAAATAGAACTCTAATAGAGGCTGGTAGGAAACTACTAAGTGACACTTCTCTTCCAGAATATTTCTTGGCAGAGGCAGTAAACACTGCATGTCATGTCTTCAATAGGGCCTTTATCACTAAAAGTCATAAGAAGATTCCCTATGAGATTTTGAAGGGTATAAAATCAAACCTATCCTACTTTAGGATCTTTGGTAGCAAGTGTTATATACATAACAATGGTAAGTCACACTTGACTAAGTTTGCTGCCAAGTCCCAAGTGGGAATTTTTGTTGGGTACAACAACAATAGTAGGACATATATGGTCTATAACTTGACTACACAAGTTGTAGAAGAATCTTTCCATGTAGTTTTTGATGAATCCATGCTTATTAATAATGAGATGCCTAGCATTTCATCTAGTTCTGCAGGTCTAAAGGACAAATTCGAGATGTTATCCATTAAAGAAGTCAAGAAAGCAGAAGAAAATATAGAAGATGATGGATGTTATCAAGGGGGAGCTCTAGAACAGCAAGATGATAATATTCCACAAATGGAAGTTGAATACACTAAAGAACAGACTGTTGTAGAATGGATGCCTCAAGAAATAAGACATCTAAAAGATCATCCAGCTCACCAAATCATTGGTAATGCTAAGACATGGTGTAATGACAAGGAGCAAGAGCATGAAAACTGTACTATGTTCAAGCTTTATTTCCTAGGTGGAACCTAAGAAGTTTGAGGAAGTTATTAAGGATTCTCACTGGATAGGTGCCATGCAAGAAGAACTGAACCAGTTCAAGAGATGCAAAGTATGGAAACTTGTTCCTAGACCAGAAGGACACAATATCATTGGAACAAAATGGATCTACAGGAATAAGTTGGATAAGAATGGAATCATAATCAAAAATAAGGCATGGTTGGTAGCTAAAGGTTACAGGAAGGAAGAAGGGATAGACTTTGACCAAAATTTTGCTCCTGTAGCAAGGTTGGAGGCCATAAGACTATTCCTTGCCTATGCAGCCTATCAAGGATTCAATGTCTACCAGATAGATGTCAAGTCAGCATTTCTGAATGGATACTTGAAGGATGAAGTATATGTAGAACAGACATCAATTTTTGTTGATTCTCATTTTCCAAACTATGTCTATAGACTTCAGAAATCCCTTTATAGGTTGAAACAGGCTCCTAGGGCTTGGTATGAGACATTGTCTACCTTCCTCATTGAGAATAAATTCTCAAGGGCGAAAATAGACAAAACTTTATTCCTTAGGGAATCCAAAGGCAAGATCATACTAGTTCAGATTTATGTTGATGACATAATCTTTGGATCTACTGAAAACAACCTTTACAGGAAGTTTTCTAAAACTATGCAAGGGAAATTTGAAATGAGCAGTATGGGTGAGCTAAAGTTCTTTCTAGGACTTCAAATAAAATAGACTGATGATGGTTTGTCCATATCACAGTCTAAGTTCACATAGGAGTTGATAAAGAAATATGGTATGGATACAGCATCCACCATGCAAACTCCAATGGGGTCAAGTATGCCTATATGTAAAGATGAAGTAGGAAAACCTGTTGATGAGACTTTATATAGAGGGATAATTGGCTCCCTCCTCTACTTGACTTCTATAAGGCCTGACATCATGTATACAACATATGTCTGTGCTAGATATCAAGCATGCCCTAAAGATTCACATTATTCTGCTGTAAAAAGAATTCTGAGATATCTTAAGGGCACACTAGATCTATGTCTTTAGTACCCTAGGAATAGAGATTTCCTATTAACTGGATTTTCATATGCAAATTTTGCAGGATGCGAAGAAGATAGAAAAAGTACCGCAGGTACTTGTTAGTTCCTAGGTGGAAGATTAGTGTCATGGAGCAGCAAAAAGCAAACAAGTGTTGTCATTTTTACAGCTGAGTCAGAGTACATTACTGCAGGAAGTTGCTGTGCACAACTACTGTGGATGCAGCATCAGTTAGAAGATTATGACATAACACTAAGTAAAACACCTTTATATTGTGACTCTACAAGTGCTATTTCCATTACTAGAAATCCTGTTTCACATAGCAGAACAAAGCATATTGAAATTGGGTATCACTTTATAAGAAAACATGTAGAGAAAAATGACATCTGTTTAGAGTTTGTCACTACAGATAGACAAATAGCTGACATATTCACTAAGCCTCTGGATGAAACTAAGTTCAATAACTTTAAGATTGAGCTAGGAATGCTATATATTGATTAATTCAATGTATAAACTCATTAAAGGAAAAATCCTCAGCTATTGGCTTAGTTAAGAATTCATGTTGACATCAACAATAAGTTAGTCGACATTAATTGTTGTTAGTGTCGACACTGCTAGAGCTTAGTGTCGACATTAAAAGGAAAGTGTCGACACTACAAGAGCTTAGTGTCGACATTAGAACGAAAGTGTCGACACAATGCTGTTGACATCTTACATTTGTGTCGACATAATTCTGTCAACACCTAAAATCAAGGTGTCGACACAACAATGTCAAGTATTATATGGCGACTCCTATAGAGTGGTGTCGATAAATAATAGTGCTGAATCCCTATTATCCGTGTCGATATGTTAACTTCTGTATCGACACAAGGTGTTGACACGCAATATTTGGGCACGTCGTTTGACCTTCCAAATTTAAAACCCTATAAAGAGGTTAGAACGAGAATTAGTCGACCACGCGACTTAGCTTTCTCGAGAGATTGAACTTTTGTGTCGAGAGTTAGATCTCCTCTTAACCATCATAAATATCTCTTCCTTCAACATTCAATGGCGCCAAAGTTGGAAGAAAACATCAATGAGGGTTACGAACTGGTTCATAATGCCTTCAACGATGCTTCTCAAGAGATTCAGAATGTCATCACGCTAGTCACTAACGCTGGACTAGAATTTATGGTCTCAGACCCAACCAAGATATGGAAGAAAGAAGTAATTGAATTCTTATCCAACGCAAAGCTGGATTCAACTGGAAACAAGATTAGGTCAACAATTCTTGGGATGAAGATAAAGCTTACTTCTAAAAGTCTGAGCAAGATACTCTAACTGTCGTTGCTCAAAGAAGAAGATGAGGTTGATTCCGACAAGATAGCAGAGGGACTTCAATGGTGTGGTCTGAATGCAACCACAAAGATTGGATCCTCAATGAACAGAAAAGGAATGAATTCCCAAGGGAAATTTCTTTCTGAAGTGGTTGGGAAGGTTATACTATGCAAGATAGAGGGACATGACAGGATATCTTCCTTTATGTTCAGCCTAATGATAAGATTAATATTCAATCTCAAGACTGACTGGTCGACAGTAGTCTTTGACAGGATCAAGGAAGGGATCAAGAAGCCTAACTTAGGTAGGATCCGGAGTTTGTATCTGGTCTCAGTAATGCCAGAGATACTAAATCAAGCTACAGGAGCTAAAATCAATCATATGAGGAGAATGGACACTAGAATATTGTCAAGATGGGACAGGGTATTGACCAAGGAGACTCAAGCTCCTGTGCAACATCAAAAAGAACTAAAGAAAAAGAAATCAGCAGCAAAGATTGTAGAATCATCTAGTGATTCAGAAGAGGTTGTGGTTTTCAGTTCTGATGAGGATGTAAATGAAGTACAATCTCAAAGGGAAGATGATTCAGTGCCACATCCTCAAGTGTCCTCAGTTCCAGGGGGAGACTTCACAGAGATTATCATGGATAGTGAAGCAGCTCATCTCACTGTCCTGGAAATTCTCAAGGATATCAACAAGGATGCTGTTATGGTTGATGAGCCAGAAGCACAAACTGTGCTAGTTCAAGTTGTGGAGAAAGAGACCTTTGTTTCAGAAGCTGATGTCCAGGGGGAGAATACTAGGGCTACTAAGGACAATATTCCTCCATCTAATACTTTGACAGAAGTCCAGAAGGACAACTAGCACATACTCAGAGAAGATGCACAGATTGAGGGGGAGGTACCAGACCTTGACCCAGTACGTATTCCTAATAACTAGCCTCGGGCTGTGGATGTAGCTAGTTCCTCAGAATCAAAAGCTGAACAAGAAGCCTCAGAGATAAGAAGTGGAAACTAATGGAAATAAGGAAGAAAAGCATAGTCTATAAGAAAGCTTTGAAGACTGCCCCACCAACAACAACTCCTATGGTGGACAACAGTTCACATTTGGTACAACTGCAAGTGAAGATGGATAAGCAAAGAACTACTCTTGAAAAATATGTGGATGAGACCCATAAGGACTTGCAATTTCAGCTGGCCCAGGATATCAAATCCATCAGATTTGAAGTCAATCAGAATAAAAAAAGAGATGATAGATTGCTTTCATAAAGGAGGTAATATTGTAGTTTACTTGGCCCAGCAACAACAAGAGATTAAGACTGAAATAGCAGACATTGCAGTCAAACAAGGTTATGTACTAGAAAATCAAATCAGAATGAATGAAAATCTTAAAGACTCACATCAGCTATTCTAAAAAAAATTAAGACTAGTGTCACTGCTATAAAGACTGAAGTGTCCAAGCAAATCATGGAAGATTTAGCAGCTATCCAAACAGCAATCTAGGCATCTCAAACAGCTATTTCTGATCAACTGATGAAGTTCAGGACCTACTACAAAGAAGGAACAAATTATCTGGCTGATCAGGTAAGGTTTCAAAAGGATGATCTGATAGATCATGTAGAAAGAGAAGTCATAAAGGGGGAGAGAGTATTAGTCAAAGCAAGCTCAGATCATGCTAAATGGATATCAAATAGCATCAGAGCAACTCTTGGTTATCCACCCCTTTGTGATGATGACAACACTGCTTAATCTTGAATTCAACCTGCTTATATTAAAGGGGTTCAGCAGGATGTAGCTCAAGTCAATTATCCTCCTTCTGATTTTGAAGAAATCCAGCAGGCAGTTCACCAAATGTATAGCCCTCTACAGGAGGCATAAAATGTTATTCTTGAAAATTTTGAAATGCCTGCAGTTGTAGTTCAAATAGAAAAAGAAGCTCAGTTGTCTAAGAAAAGGTTCAGAGAACAGGCAGAATTAAAGCCTGATTTTGAACAATGGAGACCAACCACTAGGAATAAATATCAGGAGCGGCAAATGGTATTCTGAACAAGAATGGAGTAAATATCAGGAGCGACAAGATGTCATATTTCAGTTCAGAAGAGATCATAAAGCTGGGAAGATACCTGCTAACTCGGTAGAGCCTATCAAGTATTTCTCAAAGCCTTTTCATTACTTTGAAAGGCAAAAGATCAAGGCTGAAGAGCTCAAGAAGAAGGATCAGAAAGGAAAGAAGCTGGCTGATGACAAAGAAGCTAATGTACAAGCTAGGATTCAACCTGGCAAAGGAATTGTGATCAAGGAACCCAAGCTGACTTAGAGTCTTTTATGTCTTAAAATTTAGAACTATGTAATAATGTTGTTCTTACTAGACATTCTTGAATTTTATAAGTCAGATATAATTTGAAATGATGGGATAATTTCTTAGTTGGGTAAATCTGTTTGATTCTATCTGTTTATATGTTACATGTTTCTGAGATGGATATGCTTAACTTTGTAACATATATATTTTTCTGCCTAATGATTAACCATGTCTATGTTTGTTAGTACATCATTAATTTTGCTGGTTATTATAATGGTGTATATCATTGACCTGTGTTTATGAATTCTCCAAATAGGGGGAGATTGTTGGGTACATTGGTAATTGTACCAGATGTGGAGAAGCATCACTTAAATTAATGACATACATCATCTTGTATTTGATGTTTGTTTAAGTTTATTTGTGCAGGCTAAGTAATGCAGAAATTTGTATAAGTATAAAAGCGTCGAGACACTCGGTCAGTGTCGACACTTGTGAAGAAGTTGTGTCAAGAGCAAGAGCAAAGCTGTGTCGACACATAAGACTTGTGTCAACACACAG
This sequence comes from Platanthera zijinensis, assembly GCA_039513925.1. Lineage (NCBI taxonomy): Eukaryota > Viridiplantae > Streptophyta > Magnoliopsida > Asparagales > Orchidaceae > Platanthera > Platanthera zijinensis. Next base: position 151,778,822 of record CM077080.1, on the reverse strand, counting down.
AAGTAACAGTCTACACCAGCAGTGTCGATACACAAGACTTATGTCGACACACAGATACCAGACAATACAAGCTATGTCGACTTAAATGATCACAGCCGACATCATGAATACTGAGTCGAAGATCAACTGTATCGACACTCAGGACTAGTGTCGACACACTATGACTAGTAGTGCTGATAGTATGCTGAAGCAGATATGTCGACACCCAGGACTTGGGTTGACAACTTTTTTTAAGAAAAGCTTTGTCGACAGAGATTGAAGTCTGTCGACTACATCAAGACAATGTGTCGACATCCAGATAGCTGTGTCGACACATTCAAAATCTATGTCGACACATTTTGAAATTAGTGTCAACACATTATTAAGATCTATCTCGATGTTGTCTGCTGCTTTGAAGACTAAGTTACAGATTTCCATATTTAAGAAGAAACACCTGACATAACTGTCAAAGTTGTCAGATGTCAGAAATATCAGATGACAGTCAGCTTCCGATTCAGCCGGTTACCTCTGTTGTGTTTCTATAAATAGAACAGTGCTATTAAAGAGAAGAAGATACAACACAAAAACACAGAGACGAAGAGAAATCTTGTGAGATCAGTAAGGATTACAGAATCATTTCTGTAATAAGAAGAAGGAGAAGAAGGAAGCAGATTCAAGATCACCTTCATCCGCTCAAGAGAGATTCAACCTAGTTCTCTATTTTCAAGAAGCTTTGAAGAAGCTAAGTAAGGTTGAATCAGATCCAAAACTGCAAGGATCAGAAGAAGACCAATCTCTCAAGATTTGGTCAAGAACACTTTACCCCATTTTCTCTCTCTCTGGGTAAAGAAATTCTTAAAATATTGTAATCACAATTTTAGGATCTATATAGATCTGAGTGTAGGAAAGTCTATCTTTCTGAGTGGTAAGCCTGTAATTATAAGGGCTGAGGTAGGGACTTTAAACTCTGAGGTAGGGTTCTTGGGAAGAATCTGAGTTGTAGGATCTTGAAGGATCTGAGCTGTAGGACTTGAAGAAGTCTGAGTTGTAGGAACCTGGAAGGGTTTTGAGAGGTAAGATCTGTGGATTTGAGAAAGTGGAAGTTGGGCTGAATCTAGTTCATTGCTAGATAGGCGAAGGGGGAAAGTGGATGTACCCAAATATTGGGGAATCACTATAAATTTGTGTGTCTCTATGCTATGTTTTGCTTACTCTGATTATTTGTTATGCTTGAATGATTGGATAAGTAGATTTGCTAGTTAGAAATCCAAAAACTGCCTATTATAAAGAATTGTACCTATTAACCCCCCCCCCCCCCCCCCGCTCTAGGTGATTAGTTGTTCATTATTGAATTCTTTAAGTATATAAAGCTATAATACAAACATGTGGAATGAAGTTATCCATATACAATGTATATATATAGCAGCATAGTAAATGAGGAAACACATTGCCCTAACAGCTCTAACATCTACAGCAGAAAATGAAAGTGTAAAGCTACAATAGAAAGTAACTCAACTTATATGAATGCCCATACAGACATATAAGATGAGGTTCGGCTCAACAGTAAAGTAACTCATCGTATAAGAGTGCCTATACAAACTTATACGATCAGGATCTTGTGTATGCGATGTAATGTAATTCCCTGAATGCTACGCAATGACTCACCCATGATTACGCACAAGCAATTGCTGTGTCGACACATACTCTTAGTTCCCACTTTTCGAGTGGGTAGCTAACCTCTCAAGCGTTAGTCGTCGTGGCCAGACGGTGATAGTAGAGAAGGCATCTCCACTACTTGGTTGGTCTCCACACTACCTGGCCTAGCCTCCGTACGCCTCAATACTAAGAACAATACAGCGGAACTCACACGCATACTACGGCTCGGCGAGAGTCTCAGGTAGATGTGCACCGAGAACCAAGCCCCAAATTAACCTAAGTTATGGCCCGGAAGGAGCCTCGAAAAAAGCACGAGGACCAAGCCCAACCATTCACCTGGCACGGAAGGAGCCCCGAGAATGAGAATCGAGGACCAAGCCCAACCGCCCAAGATCTAACCGTCAACTCCTGTCGGTGTGATGACTGGCAAGCCCGTAGACCTTCCACACTATCCTTAACCCTGGATTACGACACCACGTTTCGACTCACACCGCATGCCAATTTCACATTTCGAGCTAAATAGCTCACAATGGCTCCTCACCGAGTCCCTTACCAATACAATCGATCAAGTGCGAAAAACACTCACGCACTTTCAACCCTTCCACATATTTATGCACTACTAAAGTCAAGTTTATCTTTACTGATTCACATAACTAGTTTGTTTATACAATCCAACTCGTCTACCCACTAGTTCATCTAGGGATCTATCATCCAACCATTTCTTTCAGGTAGGTTTTACTTTATCATTTGATTATAAATGATCAACCAACATCTCACAACAATCCTTCAAGCTAACTACCCAAAATCTCTCTGCTAATTCTAGTAGGGTTTGCATAAACAATAGAACAAGCATGCGGGAATTGTATAAAGTATAGAACTTCAACCGGGGTTTCCTGATGCTACAGGAATTTGGTGAAAACGTTTAACCCCTCGTAGGAAAGGTATTTCTTAGGGCTACGATTTTTGTGTTTAGTCGGAAGCTCAGATTTGGCCGTATCACACATGAAATCGGCTTCTAAGACTGCTACGTTCAGATTATAGTTTCTGCACGTTTACATTATCAGCCATCAAATTCGATCAGACTTTCCCGTGGCTATAGACCTTGATTGAAGATGTGTAACTATTCGTTGGAAAGGTATTTCCATGGGCTACGACTTTCGTGTTTAGTCGAAAGCCAACATCTAGCCGTTTCATATCTGAAATGGCCACGAAGATCGCAGCGCACAGAAAGTAGATTTCTTCGCGCATCTTAAGGCGGAACAAATGGCATCACTCCATCTTCCTCCTATAACCGATCTTCCCAAGTCATAACCATAAATTCCTCCACTCTTATTCACCCTCATAAGGCCATTTCTCTTCAGGAGACCATCCCCCATCATAACATTGAAGGAAGGAGAGTTTGAAGATGATCAAACCCTAGAACACAAGTTCTAGCATGGTCTCTTCCTAGAAATCTTCATCTCACACATCAAGACTCATTTGAGTCGATATATCGCCTAGGAATAACTAGAGATCTAGCACCAAGGGAGATGGGAGGAAGCTCACCTCGATTCCGGCATTTCCAACATTTTCGGCCATGGATCTCGTGACCCTTCGCGGCGGCATCTTCTTCTCCTCGGCGGCGTCAGTTCTCCACAGGAAGAAAGTTGCTCTAGCACCAGTCTCCCATAGAAAAGGCTTGGGAAGAGAATTAAAAATGGCCAAGTTTCAGAAATCCTATATATATAAGACCAACACGGGTAGGGACACGCCCGTGTCCCTACCCGTGTCCTACTCGGGTGAAGCATCGTTGACGGTTAGAGTGTCGTTTGGACACTAACAAGGTTAGAGACATGCCCGTGTCAATTACCCGTGTCACACGACACGGCTGTGTTCATGCCCGTGTTCTACCCGTGTCCTGCTTAGGAGACATGGCCGGCTTCCTGGAGATATGCACACGGGTAGGGACACGCCCGTGTCTCTACCCTTGTCCTACTCGGGAAACTCGATCGATAATGGCAGTTATACTCATACGGGTAGGGGACACGCCTGTGCCTCTACCTGTGCCCACATACTCATGGGTAGTGACACGCCCGTGTCACTACCCGTGTCCTTCTCTGGAAACTCCACGAATTTCCACCCATGTACCAGAGCACCACACGGGTATGGACACGCCCGTGTCACTACCCGTGTCCTTTTCTGGACTGACTTCTCTTCTCTTACATAAGTGTAAGCCTAGCTGCCAGCACTCCCTGAGCCCAAATCGTTTCTCCTGACTCAAAAGCGCGCATAAGGGGTCTAGCGCGAATTGGGACGTTACATGAAGACACCTTGCTTCCACTTTCTATGGCCTAACGCCGGGCGCTTTTACGACTGCCTGTTCTAGTTATGCAGTATTTCAAGTTGGGGGAGACAAATTTCCTCTTTGATCTAGTGATAGAAGCTAACACTACTGCACCGCATTAGCCATGTTGACGATTGTTGAATTGGCAATGTTGAGAAGAGCAAGTAGCGTCGAGAAGAGTTGGTAGTGCCGAGAAGAGATGGTTGACTAGACTACCAAGCTAATCTTACTATCGCGTCGTTCTATCAAAAAGCGGCAAAAGAATATTTTGGATTTTTTTCCTAATTTGGTGATTGACAGCTGACAACAATACGTGAAAATACCTATCACCGCGGGGTAACCTTAGCGTTGGCGGAAGCTCAATTTAAAATAATTATAAAACCCCAGAAATCTTCAGCTGATTGAGGAACATAAAATAAAAGATCTCTGACAGTGTAGTGGTTATAAAGCTATTGCATGGAAGTAGAACTGTCACTTAAAACCAAAAATCGAAAACCGAACCGGAACTGAACCAAAACCGCAAATATCCGAACCGAACCGTTCGTAAATTATTTGGGTTCTGGTTTGAATTTTGGAACCGTGAACATCATTGGTCCAGGTGTGGTTCTTTCATTTTATTATCCGGATCGGAATCAGAACCGGAACCGGAACCACAACATACAAGTCTCAAGCGGTTCCAAGATTTTTAGACCCGATCCGAACCGGACCGAAGAAGAACCGAACCGCAACCCGTTTATTATTATAATTTATTTATAATAATAATTTTATTATATTGTTATTTTTTTATAATCTATCTATAATATCTATACTTATTCGTATGTGTGAAACTGGCGCAGATTGATCCAAACCGCAATCGCACTAAAAGAGGTTGGTTTTTGACCGAACAAAATCACATCACACCAAAACGATGCAGTGTGGTTTGACATTGGTGCGGTTTGGAGTCGGTTTCTGCGGTATAGTTTCGATTTTTACATTATTATATAATATGTTTTCAATTGTACTTGTACATTTTCCTGAAATAATTAAAGTAACTTGTACTTGTTGGCGATGATTAGAATATCATGCCCTCTCGAAGAAAACGATGTGGCGCAGTTTTGTTGATTTTGCACCGCCTAAAACAACACTACAAACTATGTTGTTTTGCAACAAACGAAGCCACTCTACAACCAAACCATTTAGTACGGTTTAAAATCGATGCTGTTTAAAATCAGTGCGGTATAGTGAAATTTTGTGGTTTTGTGATTTCAGTTTTTAACTTCCAGTATTACTTACTATATTATACAAAAAATAATCTCACTTGAAATAATGCAAATTCTTACGCCCGGATTCTGGACTTCGAAGTCCTTACCAAAAAAACCGAATAGATTTACATTTCCCCTCCTTTTTTTTATTTTTGACCTCCCCAATTGTTTTCGCCATATTTAGTTTTGGTTCTACTTGAAACTGATTGGAACCGGACTGAACCGCATAGAACTGGACCGAACCGCAAAGAACCGGACCAAACCGCATAGAATCGGACCAAACCGTTAGTGGCCGGTTTGGTTTTGGTTCTTGTTGAACTGTATCCCGAACCATTGACATGACGGTTATAAAAATTATTTTGGAACCGGAACCAGAACTGGAACCGATCAAACCAAATAAGGTTTTGGTTCTAATTTAAAAAACTGTTACCTTAGCGGTTTGGTTCACGGTTTTAGTAGAACCGGAACCAAATCGGAACCGTGATAGCTCTACCTGGAAGTAGCTTTATGAAACTACAAATATATCATGATTTGATTGAGAAACCAGAGGGAGCATCAAATATCATTTGGAAGACAAAGATATATCTTATTTTCATGAGTTATAATTTATTTCAAAAGATGAAGGAAAAATCCATGAAATTAAAAAAGAAGATACAGAAAGATTTTGAAGGCTGTCCTCTACCACCCTGCTATCGCCGTATAGTAGCTCCCTGCACAGCTTTCTCTATTTAGAACAACTCAAAATTGAGTTTCAGGAGATGGGTTTTCACAAAATTTTAAAGGGGAGTTTGCCCTAGCCATCTAGAGGGAAGGAAGGGGTTTTCCCAACACATTTAGGAGGAGAGTTCTTCAAAGGAGATCAAAAGGAATTCATTCACAAGGATTGAAGGCTATCAACATGATGATCAAGAAGCCTTCTTCCTAATATTATCGTGGAGGATCCTCGCTGTGAAAAACTCTCATCACGTGCACACCTTTACAGATCTGAAGGACATTGAAGAGGAAGACTCTCAAGCACAAAGATCAAACCTTTGCAAGTGAATCGCCTGTTGGGTTTTCTCGTGAGGGTTGGCACAACACTTTGTGCACGCAGCGGAAAAGAAAAGTACGAGAACAGCCCAAGAGAACTGGATCTGGCCATGATCGTTGTTTCAAGAAGTAAACAAAAACTAGGCAAAAATTACCTTAGTGGCGTTGAGTCACAACTCAACGGAGATGCTCCGAATATTGAGTGCTGTCGGTGGCGAGTTGTACGTGGAATAATATCCACATCTCTGCAGAAATCCACACGAGCAGGAGAACTCCCGAGCTTCGTCACACGAAGGGTCGGGTAGAAGAACGACCGCACCTCCGCACTTCCACAGACTGCTAGGTCCGCGCCAGGAAGGGCAGCACCAGCGACTGTCGCCGGAGAGGAGGAGGTCGGCGGAGCGATTCCGGCGGCGGAACTCTTCCGCCCGGCGGGATTCGGGATTCGACGGAGCGAATGAGCGGCGGAACGATTCCGTCGGCTTTGATTCGGTCAAAGGAGAAAAACCCGATTCATACCTTTTTCCAAAACCCTAAGAGTCTATTTATACCCAAAGCATAAATAGACTTAGGAATACCGCTATCCGCAGACCACCCAGATAATTAGGGATCAGGATCGGTGAGAATCATCCAGCAGATTCGGTGAGAATCAATCGGCGAGAATCACATAGGATCGGCGAGAATCAGTCGGCGAGAATGACCTGATAGAATCGTCGAGAATCGAGGCCTTAGTCGGCGAGTCATACTCGGCGACTTTCCCGTAGTCGTCGAGACAATCTCGACGACTCTATCTCGACGATCCTGACTTGGTCGTAGTCCTAGGCTTAGTCGTCGAGACATTCTCGACGATCTAGACTCAATCGTCGAGACATTCTCGACGATCTAGACTTAGTCGTCGAGACACTCTCGATGACTCATTCTCGATGATTTTTTCGACGAACCATCTTGGCAACTTTTGCCAGACCCCATATCTATGGTGATTGGTAATATTTACCAACACAGTCAATCTTCTAATTTCTCCACATGCTCTTATGTGCGACCCTGCAGGCTCATATCGCGTTGGCAGTGAGATTACATGTTTGACCACTTCTAGATCACCATGGTAACTCCAATAGTCTCCCACTTGATCTTGAAAGTATCAAACCATAAACCTCACAAACAATGAGCGGCATCTAGCAATGCATCATTGCTCCCCAAGCAATAAGAGTTTATAACTCATAAGCCTTCATGAACAATGTAACAGCGTTGTCTTTGTCCCTTTGTCCCTTACATCCGGAAAGAACTAGAGGCATGGACCGTGTCACCCTCATAATAGCTCAATCCAAGTTTCCTGATCTAGAACGGACATCCAGAGAATGGTGAGGCCAATATCACATATTGACTCCACCAAGCATGGCCATGCATTTCTCAGTCCAGTTCCATCAAGGGGCCCATGGATGCAACTCCTGTCATATAGGAGGACAAATTCCATATCTGCTCACACACAAACATCCAAATGATTCGTAACGTGCCCAACAACCACCCTTATCATCAACCTTTCTCAAGGAAGACTTTAGATGGCATCAAAGCATGCTCTTCCTCACTTGATGAATGCTGTGACTTCAGGTCAAAGGACCACAACACCATCGTCAATAGAGACCTACTTGTGACACGATTAGATAACAATCCACAAAGTAGTCTCTGGTTGGGTCTGTCCAGTACAACTTATTCACTAACAAGTACCCACGTGATGACTTGATATCACAATATCATGACCTGTGAGAACTGGTCATCAGTCAACGCACGTGCTAGTCTTCATGTATCATCATTACCCTTAGTTCCTATGATGATACCACGACCAGGGACTTTTAAGAATGAAGCTTCAAATGAATCATAGGCTCTCACATTCAAGTCACATACTTGATGTCCTATGGAAGCGAATATTCTAAGGGTATTCATTATGTTAACATTTAACTATCATATAGAAAAACCATAATAACGGAATATGCCATTAATTGTAAAAGAAAATCTAGGTACACAATTCATCATATGAATAAACAATAAACAGCCAACAGAATATATCTTTACATGCAACCCACAAGGCTCCCACTAGACTTGATCATTCAGGTATCGTATACCCATTGATCTAGTATGACCATCATGCTTTCTCTGCGCGAGAGGCTTTGTCAGTGGATCTGCAATATTCTCCTCAGTCGGCACTCTGCAAATGTTCACATCTCCTCGTTCGACAATCTCACGAATAAGATGGAACCGCCGAAGTATGTACTTGGAGCGCTGATGGGATCTAGGTTCCTTAGATTGTGCAATTGCACCATTGTTATCATAGTAGAGAACTACGGGACCAACAATGCTAGGAACTACATCAAGCTCGCCGATGAATTTCCTAATCCATACAGCCTCCTTCGCTGCATTAGCTGCAGCGATATACTCGGCTTCCGTTGTAGAATCAGCAACTGTCTCTTGCTTGGAACTCTTCCAGCTCACAGCTCCTCCATTCAGGCAAAACACAAACCCTGACTGAGACTTTGAATCGTCCCTATCAGTTTGGAAGCTAGCATCCATGTAACCACTTACAACGAGCTCTTCCTCTCCACCATACACCAAACACATCCTTAGTCCTTCTCAAGTACTTCAGGATATTCTTGACTGCAATCCAGTGACACTCACCGGGATCTGACTGATACCTACTAGTCATACTTAAAGCAAAGGAGACATCGGGTCGAGTACATAACATTGCATACATGATTGATCCAATTGCTGAAGCATATGGAATCAACTTCATGCGGTCCTTATCTTCACAAGATTTTGGACAATGGTCCTTAGAGAGATTCACACCATGAGACATGGGCAAAAATCCTTTCTTGGACTCAAGCATGTTGAACCGCTTCAACACCTTATCGATGTATGTACTCTGGGTCAAACCCAGCAACTTCTTCGATCTATCTCTATAGATCTTAATACCAAGTATATAAGTCGCTTCACCCAAGTCCTTCATAGAAAAGCAGTTCCCTAGGTTGTTCTTAACAACTTTCAGGGTAGGAATGTCATTCCCAATCAAAAGTATGTCATCTACATACAATATCAGGAAGACAACAATGCTCCCACTGATTCGCTTGTAAACACAAGGCTCATCTTCATTCTTGATGAAACCAAACTCTTTGATTTTCTCATCAAAACGAAGATTCCAACTTCGAGAGGCCTGTTTCAGTCCATAGATGGACTTGTTCAGCTTGCATATTTTAGTGGCTTCATTTGGGGATACAAAACCCTCGGGTTGTGTCATATACACTTCCTCAAGGAGGTTTCCATTAAGGAAAGCCGTTTTGACATCCATCTGCCAGATCTCGTAGTCATAATACGCAGCAATAGCAAGCAATATCCTTATGGACTTAACCATGGCAACAGGGGAAAATGTCTCATCATAGTCAATACCATGAATTTGTCTAAAACCCTTAGCCACCAGTCGCCCTTTGAATGTCTGTACATTCCCATCCATGTCGGTCTTCTTCTTGAAGACCCACTTGCACCCTATGTGTCGTACCCCTTCAGGTGGTTCCACCAAGTTCCAAACTTAGTTTGCGTACATGGAATCCATTTCGGATTTCATAGCCTCAAGCCATTTGTCGGAGTCCGGTCCATTCATAGCCTCTTGGTAGGTTGCTGGCTCATCATCATGATCCATAAGCAACACATTACCTATTTGAGACACGAGAAATCCATATCTCTCAGGCTCAAACCTCAGTCTTCCAGATCTACGTAGGACTTGTGCTTCTTGAGCAGGTTCTCTGGCTACAACATCTTGTAGTCCTGTCTCAGAATCCAATTTCGGTTCATTCACTACCTGTGGGTCTTGAACTTCTTCAAGCTCTACCTTTTTAGTCTTTCTAGATAAGAACTCTTTCTCCAAAAAGACGCCAGTCCTTGCGACAAACACTTTGCCCTCAGACGGCAGGTAAAAGTAATACCCTTTCGTTTCCTTAGGATATCCCACCAGATAACATTTATCTGATTTGGGTTCCAGCTTGTCAGGCATTTGACGTCGCACGTATGCCTCACAGCCCCAAATTTTAATGAACGACATACTAGGACGCTTCCCAGTCCATATCTCATATGGTGTCTTCAGAACCGTTTTCGTTGGAGCGCGATTCAGTGTCATAGCAGCAGTCTCTAAAGCAAAACCCCAAAAGGAAACAGGCAAGTCTGCATGACTCATCATCGAACGTACCATGTCTAACAAAGTACGATTTCTCCTCTCAGACACACCATTGTGCTGTGGTGTTCTAGGTGGAGTGAGCTGTGATACAATACCACACTCTTTCAGATGATCACGGAACTCATGACTCAGGTATTCGCCACCTCGATCAGATCGGAGTGCTTTAACCCTTTTACCCAACTGGTTCTCTACTTCATTTTTGAACTCTTTGAACTTTTCAAAGGTCTCGGATTTGCACTTCATAAGATACACATATCCGTATCTACTGAAATCATCAGTAAATGTAACAAAGTAGAAATACCCACCTCTAGCCATGGAACTCATGGGTCCGCATACATCACTATGTACAACACCCAAGAGATCCTCAGCCCTCTCAGTATAACCAGTGAAAGGAGCTTTTGTTATTTTGCCTAACAAACAAGATTCGCATCGCTCAAATGATTCATAATCAAATGAGTCCAAAAGTCCATCCTTATGGAGCTTGGATATGCGCTTCTCGTTTATATGGCCCAAACGACAATGCTAGAGATACGTAGGGTTTGAGTCATTTGTTCTTAGTCTTTTATTATTTTCTACATTATAGATCATATGGTCTAAGTTCAAAACATAAAGACCATTAAACAGTTGGGCTACAGCATAACAAACATCATTCTTAAATATGGAACAACAGTTGTTCTTAATTATAAAAGAAAATCCAATCATGTCCAGACATGAAATAGATATAATGTTTCTAGTTATGGCCGGAACAAAATAACTATTATCAAGTTCTATTACAAGCCCACTGGGCAAAGAAAGACGGTAAACCCCTACGGCTACAGCAGCAACTCTTGCTCCATTGCCGACACGCAGGTCCACCTCCCCTTTACTCAGCAATCTTCTCCTTTCCAGTTTCTGCACATTCGTACAAATGTGTGAACCACATCCGGTATCCAATACCCAAGATGAAGGAGCAGAAAGGTTTATCTCTATAACATAAATATCTGAAGCGGAAGTCATACCTCCCTTCATTTTCTGCAGACCCTCAATATAAGAAGGACAGTTCCTCCTCCAATGACCAGCCTTGCCACAGTGGTGGCATTTCCCTTCCTTCACCGTGCTTTTCTTCTTCTTCAGTGCAGAAGACTTGGGCTCAAGATGTGACTTAGGTCCCACCTTCGTCTTCTTGAAGCCCTTGGCCTTGCCCTTGCCCTTATGCACCACCAGTATGGGGCTGGTAGGCTTGGCCTTCTTCATATTGATTTCGGCAGTTCTCAACATGCCTAGGAGTTCGGGCAGTGTCTTGTCTATTTCATTCATGTTATAGTTCAAGACAAACTGCTCGTAGCTGTCCGGCAACGATTGCAGGATCAGATCTGTGGCCAACTCTTGACCCAGAGGAAAACCCAGCCTTTCAAGGTTCTCTATATACCCAATCATCTTGAGTACGTGAGTCCCTACTGAGTCTCGAACTCCCATCTTGCACTGAAACAACGCTTTCGTGACGTCGAACCTCTCTTGACGAGCCTGCCCTTGAAACATTTTCTTGAGATGCTCGTCAATCTCCTTGCACCCCATGTTCTCATGTTGCCTTTGGAGCTCAGAGTTCATGGTGGCAAGCATGAGGCATTCGATGTCTAAAGCATCATCGGTATACTTCTTGTAAGCATCCTTATCAGCACGGGAAGAATTCCCGGTCGGCACCTCGGGGGATTCTTCTTCCAAGACATAGAGCTTTCGCTCTTGCCTGAGAACAATTCTCAAGCTCCTGTACCAGTCCATGTAGTTAGTCTCATTGAGCTTATCCTTCTCAAGGATGGCTCTCAGAGACAAAGTGGAGTGTGAACCACTTGCCATGGAATTCTACAAGAATTCATGCAGAATAAAATCAGTACCAAAGTTTCAAAATACAATTTATTTTAATTTGGACTCTAATTAAAACTCCCACTATTTTATTCGAACTAATAGCCCTCACTATCAATTCGGAGAGTTCATGCGAGCTACTCTCTTAGTGGACAAGATCCGTATTTCACCAACACAATGAGTCAGCTTTGGCTTTCCTCTCACGATGTAGTTATTTAGGTAGGCAACGCTTGCCAATTGCATCCTCATGCAATTCTTGTATGGTTGGTGAATAACTCTTTATTCGCATCCATCATATGGTGCATGCCAACCCTATGCCTCTAGGCGCTCAACCTTTGAGGTCACCTAGTTAAGTGGGGCCCGATGTCGACAGTGGGATATCACAATTATCCGCTCGCACCCTTACCAAGATAGATTAATGCACCTTGCTTTGGCAAGCCCACACTTCATCGATCGAGGCAGGAAGAGTGTCATCCATCGGAAGGCATCCGAACACTTAATGTTTGATGAAGGGATTTAAATTTTGATAGTATGTTAACAATTAACCATGATCAACATTTGATCAATGTGCACATCTAAATAAAATAAAACATTTCTAGAATCCTCATGCATCCCTTATGTGCACAACAAGACACTATCAACATTTGATAGAGCAAAGGGCTAAATCTGAACATATGGACATTTCCAAATATTCAGGTTTACATGCATTGGACAAAGGCAAAGGCAACTCAACTTAAAGCAGTAGACAAGCTCATCTCTCCATGTTGGATTCAAAATCCAAAACAATCTCGAGGGATGGTTACTGCTATGGAGACAACAGTTTCTACAATTAGAAATTGCTACGAAATCCCAGACGTTCCTGGAGGTGTTCCAAGGGGCAGCGCCCCTGGCGGTGGTCCCGCTGACCGATCAGCGGGCAGGGTCAAGGGGCAGAGCTCCTGCGGGGTGCGGGGCAGCGCCCCGACCAAATTTTGCAAAATCACCACCGATTTCCCTTGGAAAAAATCATCAACAATTGATGTTCCAGGAATAAATCTAGACATTTAGAACACTTCTAAATCCCTAGGTTTACACGTGTTGGAATTCCCTAACTTCCAATACAACAATCATGGCCGCAACCTCCCTCTGATACCACTGTTGGGTTTTCTCGTGAGGGTTGGCACAACACTTTGTGCACGCAGCGGAAAAGAAAAGTACGAGAACAGCCCAAGAGAACTGGATCTGGCCATGATCGTTGTATCAAGAAGTAAACAAAAACTAGGCAAAAATTACCTTAGTGGCGTTGAGTCACAACTCAACGGAGATGCTCCGAATATTGAGTGCTGTCGGTGGCGAGTTGTACGTGGAATAATATCCACGTCTCTGCAGAAATCCACACGAGCAGGAGAACTCCCGAGCTTCGTCACACGAAGGGTCGGGTAGAAGAAAGACCGCACCTCCGCACTTCCACGGACTGCTAGGTCCGCGCCAGGAAGGGCAGCACCAGCGACTGTCGCCGGAGAGGAGGAGGTCGGCGGAGCGATTCCGGCGGCGGAACTCTTCCGCCCGGCGGGATTCGGGATTCGACGGAGCGAACGAGCGGCGGAACGATTCCGTCGGCTTTGATTCGGTCAAAGGAGAAAAACCCGATTCATACCTTTTTCCAAAACCCTAAGAGTCTATTTATACCCAAAGCATAAATAGACTTAGGAATACCGCTATCCGCAGACCACCCAGATAATTAGGGATCAGGATCGGTGAGAATCATCCAGCAGATTCGGTGAGAATCAATCGGCGAGAATCACATAGGATCGGCGAGAATCAGTCGGCGAGAATGACTTGACAGAATCGTCGAGAATCGAGGCCTTAGTCGGCGAGTCATACTCGGCGACTTTCCCGTAGTCGTCGAGACAATCTCGACGACTCTATCTCGATGATCCTGACTTGGTCGTAGTCCTAGGCTTAGTCGTCGAGACATTCTCGACGATCTAGACTCAGTCGTCGAGACATTCTCGACGATCTAGACTTAGTCGTCGAGACACTCTCGATGACTCATTCTCGATGATTTTTTTCGACGAACCATCTTGGCAACTTTTGCCAGACCCCATATCTATGGTGATTGGTAACATTTACCAACACAGTCAATCTTCTAATTTCTCCACATGCTCTTATGTGCGACCCTGCAGGCTCATATCGCGTTGGCAGTGAGATTACATGTTTGACCACTTCTAGATCACCATGGTAACTCCAACATCGCCATCAACATTAAGGGTTCTAGTTAGAGGGGGAGTTTTCTCTTATTCTTGTATTTTCTTTAACCTTTTTGTATTCTATGCAGTGAAATCGTTCGGTGTGGACGTCAAATTCCTGGGAGGAGTTTGTGAGAAATCGATCTGGGAGGCCATCAGATTTATGGGAGGAATATGTGGAAATCATCCTGGGAGGACGTTTAGATCTGGGAGATCTAGTATGCTCTAAGACCCTTCTAGGGAGGAAGGTGAGGAACCGACTCGCCAATCATCTTGGGAAGATGATTGTGAGCGAACCGGTCCTAGAGAAGGGTCAGTATAAAAACAAAAAGGGATTTTTATTTATTTTTTACCTTAATCTTAGCATCATACGATCAATGTTTTGTAATCCACTTTGTTGAAATAAAAATCATGTCTATCCTTTTATTTTATTATAATTTCATTTCATATATCATGAAAAACTTTATATAATATCTCTCTATCAACGCCTCAACTCTAAGTATATTGGAAATTACTTCTAGTGAATATGCTCTTGGATTTCATCTTTTGGTAGTAGCACTTGACGGTAATACTTACCACTGGTGGTAGCAAAGATCAATTATATTCTTACCTATTCGAAACAATCTCCAATATAATATTTTTTTGAGATATAAATATATCCTTCCGTTATAGTATATTTCGAAACTTCTTAAAAAGATTCTGATAGTTTTAAGTAAGATTTACAATTCCTTAAGGCCCTTATTCACCCCCTCTAAGGGTGTCGTAAGATACAACAATAAATAGCAGAGTTGCACACAACATTAGATACCAAAATAGAAATATCATGATTTTCTACCATAATGCTGAGGCACTTAGTTATAGTGGATGAGAAAGGATGGTGTATATCCTTAGGTGACAAGGATACACTGCCATTGGCGATATACAGAGTGATGCCACACTCATTTAAGAATGAGACACCCAGAATGGGTATGGAGTCATTCTCCATAGGCCTGAATACTTGGTAGTTTGTAACGACCACAGCACCATCCAAGACAACTTCAACCTCCTTCACTTCTTCCTCAGTATCTACCACAACACCATTGGAAAGGACAAGAGATGTCAGTTCATCAACATTGATATTTAATTTGAATTTCTCAATGTCTTTCAAGGCAAGAACATTGTGTGATCAACCCGTGCCACACAATGTAGTGGTTTTGATATCATTAATCATATACTTCATGATCATTTCTCCATCACACCCACTAGTAGGATCTGATAAACTCTTTCAATGCTCCCAAGTATTTTTCTCAATAGTGTTGGGTAGTGGGCCTTGCACACGCTTCAATAACACTTGGGCCAATTGGCCTAATTGCACCTCTAGGTTACTCATCGAGGCAGCTTGGTTGGCCATATTTGATTGGGCCATATCAACAAACTTCTCCATCATCTCCTCGAGTGCACACTTTCCTTGGAATCAGAGCAGGCTAATTATAACCTGAGTGAGGTATCCTCGATTGGCTCCTGGAAGCCTGTGCATTATATTAATACTAGCCCGGTTGCCATCGTTGTCCTGGAGAATTTTGGTTCCACAAAAAATTGGGGTGATTCTTCATGCCCGGGTTATAAGCATTCTAAAATGGAATATACCTATTCTAGTTGTTAACATAATTGACAGTCTCATCAAAGTTTATAATATAAAATTGATTAGAAAGCTCACCAATGGGGTATTCCTATGAGTGATGCTCGTAGTTACCACATCCTTGGCAAGATATTGCCATCACTGGTGTAGCTATAGTGGACAAACGCTTCAACAATGCCATATTCTCAAATGGAGATGGTGCAGGATTAGATGGTAGCTCCAAAGAACTCACTTTAAACAATCTCCTTGCACCTCTATGGGTATTTATTCATGTACTCCAAAATGAACTATGAGAGGAGGTGCCGTGTAGAATTTGAAAGGCATCCTCCAAAGTGTGGTTCATCAATGTTCCTCTAGAAGCTGCATCTATCATTGTATAGAGATTCGACTCTATAATAAAGTAGAAGATATCAACGTGGTTCTAGGGCTGATACTCATGATGTGGGCATTTTCACAGGAGGTCCATGAATCTCTCCCATGCCTTTGCTACAGTCTACTGATCGTTCTAGCGGAACATATCAATTTCTTCCACTATTTCCTCCTTTGCAGCATCTTCTTCAGCTGCCTTATGAACAAGGCCATGTCTCTATATGATAGTTCATCCTCAGAGGTGCGAGGTACAGATTATTCTGACTCAGCTGGTCTTTTTAGTGGGGAGGAGGTCTTCTCTTTGCCCTTTTTGGAATGCTCAACCTTCAGAGCTTCTAATTTTTTCCTTCTATTCCCTTCTTTATTTTTCCTTGTATTTAGGTCCAACTCATTGGACAACAACATTCCAAACAAATTTTGAGGCTGGATATTGCCCAGATTTCCCATCTCTCTCTTATTGCACATATCTTAATGTCTCACTCCTTAGTGAGGGATCTTATGAACTTGTCATTCAATTCATAGTTAGTAAAGAATCTTCCATTATTTTTCAGACCATTCACTATCCTAAAGTACTTCTTATAGCAGTCTGTTATGTAATCCTTCTATTGGGTATTGCATCCAAAATAACCCAGATTTGTATGAAGTCATACTTGAACTAAGATGAATTAGGTTGTTTTTTATTTCCTATTCTAGTTATGTGTTTACGGGATTTATTGCCAAGTGTAGCCTAATGTCAGTCTACAGTGGGTCATCAAACACAGGACCATACAATGTAATTCCTCATTGTGTGATCCAAGGTGTTGACTCATGTGTAGCCTCTCTATTGGGATACACTTCATATTCAAGCCATGGACTAATGGATGAAGATTGGATGCTATTTGGAATGAAGAACTCAAGTTTCATAAAGCTGAGAAAATTCTAAGTGTTGTACTCGAGTAGTCCTTTTTGTACTCGAGTAGAAGACTTAGCAGCACTCGAGTAGATCCAGTCTACATTTCGAGTATGGAAGTGGTTCTCGAGTAGTTCTTATCTTGCACTCGAGAAACCAAGTCCAGTACTCGAGTAGATCTGCTCTCATTCTCGAGTGATGTTATTTATGTCTAAGAAAATTTTCTAAGTTAAGTACTCGAGTAGTCGAGTCAAGTACTCGAGTAGTTGAGAAGATTAAGTCGAGTGACAGAAGTCAGTTCTCGTGAAATTCTTAGACCACTCGAGTGAGATTTATTTGTACTCGAGTAGTTTGTTAATTACTCAAGTAGTTCAGCTTCAGCACTCGAGTGATCAGATTCTGTAGCATCCCATTTTTAACTAGACCCCTAAGAGTTGTTTTGGTCATGAGTAGGTCATGACAAAACCCTAGGAAGCTAAAAAGGGCCAGGTGATCAAAGGCCAAGGTGAGAATCACCTTGTTCTGTCTATGGCACAACCTCATCACCAAACCTAGGGATTGACCTTAGGGCTTCACCATGACTCCATGTCCCCACCACAAAATCACTAACCTATTTGAGGGTCCACTAGAGCCTTAAGGGTCCATTAGAGTCAACCCAAAGTGGCCAATTTGACCTAGGACCACCATAGGCCTAAATTTGGCAAGGTGCCCTAACTAAGGGCAGTTGGCCTCTAATATGCCCAACCAACCTTGCACAGGTCTTCCTAGACCTAAAGTGGTGTCAATGGGTCACCTGGGACTCAATGGGAATTACATGTGATCCCTGGTGTGCCCATGTGGGGATCACATGTAATTGTCCACTGTTAATTAGGCTTGAGTCAATTGCTTACAGATGGTTTTGATATGCAGCCTCCAGCACAGCCTACACCATAGGGCGGAGTACAGTAGACTCCGAATGTTGCACAACCTCCCCCGGTCCCCACTCCATTCTTACAGTCAGAGATGGGGCAGACTCTGACAGCCATTCTGGAGGATTTCAGGGCCTAGCAGGTTCCAGTTCCGCAGCCGAACCTGGGGGCTAATTTGCTGAGCATCTTCCGAGGACTCTCTCCCCCATCCTACTTAGGGACAGAGTCAGCTGTTCGGATGAAAGAATGGTTGGACATTATGTACAAGATGTTGACCGGGATTCGGTGCCCCTGGGAGGAGAGGGTGCCATTGGTGGTCTCTTGCTTAGAGTCTCACGCCAAGAGATGGTGGAAGACGTCGCTGGATACGAATTTTGTGGATATGGAGGTTACAGAGATTACTTGGGAGGAGTTCAGGGCCGCGTTACTGGAGCATTTTGTTCCAAAGTCGGCTAGGGATGAGCTGGAGGATAGGTTCCTGCAGTTGAAGCAGGGCAATAAGACAGTGGTAGAGTACCACCGGGAGTTCAACCATTTAGCTCGGTTTGCGGACTCCTATCAACTGGATGAGGCAGGATACACCAAGAAGTTATATAAGGGCCTGTGGGAGGAGTTGAGGGAGGCCCTTTTGTTCGTATCTGACGGGCCAATACCTCGGATGTTAGAGATGGCCAAGAGGATTGAGGCCGACTGGCACATGACTCGGGGTCGAAAGAGGCCAACGGAGGACTAGAGCCGGGGAGCCAGAAATGATCAACGGCGGGGCAGCATTGATGAGTCCTCTTTATATACCTATTTTCGGACTCATCTAGGCTTATTTTCTTGTCTTTGCACGCCGTTTAGCGTCATTTGCACTCCTTTTGGTTCGCTACGGTTTTCCACGTCTTGTGCACTCTTTTAGCCTATTTCTGTGCGTGTGTGTATTTCCATTTTGCTGTGCATTATATTTATGTCTGTGACTGCCATGATCGACATCCCGTCCAGTTTTCCTGCAGGTTCTGGGATCGTGTGGGCGTCCGGCATCGGACTTTCACCATTTTTTGGCAAAGGAGTCAATGGTCGTGCGTTGTTACCCACGCACGACCATCGACCACTTTGGCGCACGATCATCGGTCGTGCGCAGTCATGACCTCTCCTGGGAAAGTTCTGTCCCGCCATATCGCACGATCACCAGCCATACCGCGCACGATCACTGCTCGTGCGCTGCCGGTCGTGCGCAGTCATGACATCTTTTTCCACTTTTCTGCCTCCATTTCGCACGATCACTGACCATATCGCGCACGACCACTGGTCGTGCGCCAGTGATCGTGCGCGCTGTTTAATTCTGTTTTCTATAAATAGCGCAGGTTTCGCCCTATTCGAGAGAGCTCGACACTTCCGCCGTTTTTCGTCTCGGACGAGGGTTTCCTCCGTCCCCCTTCATCCTCCACCTTAGGGAGGGTCTCCGGGCAAGCTTTCAACGCCGAATCAACGCCGGAGCATCCTCTCGGCCTCCTCCTTCATCCTAGAGCTTCAAGCGGAGTTTTGACCTAGCTTTCTCCATCAAGTTAGGAGGAGCTGGAGCCGCAATCTACGGGTCATTTCAACGAAGAAGACGGGTCCATTGGGAGTGAGTGACAGCCTCCTCTACCCCGGACGCAGTTGAGGACCGAGCTTGGACTCGGATTGACAACCCGGAATTCCAACCGTGAACCCTCAATAAGGCTTCGGATTCGGTCGATTCGCACACCTCCTCCTCTTGTATTTGATAGCTTAGCTTAACTCTTTGTATTGATGAAGTACTTTTATTGATTAGCATTTTCACTTATTCATGTCTATGTGAGTTATTGTGATTTTGTTATTATTGCTTGAGGTGCGCTATATTCCATCCTCCATCCATCCGCCCTTGCCGCACTAGCAATTGCTAGTGGCGTGCGTTGCGAAGAGGTGCTTACGACCCTCATTCCGCCATTCTAACCACCTCATCCGCTAGCCTACTCTTCCATCCGCCAAGCGATTCGGTGCATAGCGGCCCGTGTAGTTTTCATCCCGCCTGGCGAAGCAGTGCATAGCGGCCTGCATAGTAGGATTTCCGCCGTTCCCTCCACCTCATCCGCTAGCCTACTCTTCCATCCGCCAAGCGATTCGGTGCACAGCGGCCCGACTAGTCTTCCATCCCGCCTGGCGAAGCATCGCATAGCGGCGTTGCATAGGAGTAGCTTCTAGATTTTACTTTCTGTTTCCGCCACCATCTAAACCCCCCTTTTAGATCCGACCCGAGGACTTCAATCTCAAGTCCGCCTCGACATTAACTCATCCCTTACTGTGTTCCTCAAGAGACCGACACTCGGGGATTTATTCCCAAACTTTATTACTTATGCGACCGGTGCGCTTGCCGTAATCCCACGCATCAAGTTTTTGGCGCCGTTGCCGGGGAACACAGTCGTTTGAGTTTTTGGAGAGGAAGATTTGAGATAGTTGCCCTTTCCATTTGTATATTTCATGTTTTATTTTTGTTTTGGTTTTTAGTTGTTGTTGTTTTTTTTATTTTTTATTCCCTTTCTAGTTTTTATTTTGCTATAGCAGGCTGTTCCACTCTTTATTTGCTTGCGAGTAGTTAATTTTTGTCTTAGAAAATTCTTGTGGTGAATTCTTTCTTGCTGCACCATGTATTCTTATGCGAATATTCGTTGCCGTTGGTGCGGGGATTCTAGGCATAGCAGTGATGAGTGCCCCACTGAAGAATGGGAGCATAATTCTCGTGGTTCAGTGTATGGAGCACCGTTGTCTTATGGTACTTCATACACCGTACCCCAGTCTTATGGTCACTACTCTTCTCCGCCTACACCTTTTTCATATTCCTCTCCGGTCCCACCTGGACCGAGGAGTAATGGAAAACGGTGTTTGTGTTGTCATAGCACCGACCATGTGTTGAAAGATTGCGCAGAATTTCAGCGCCAGTTGGAGGCGGATGATGAACCGGATATCCGGATTGTCTCATCCACCTCTCAAATGGCCGCTCCTTCTGATTCTGATGATGTATCCGCAGTACCACCTTGTCTATGGGGGACTGCTGTGGATACACCCATCCGACTTTCTACTGGTCAGTGCGACGACATTGCGGCGCCTTCTCTCCTTGTGCCTTCTTCCCCTATTTTTGATTCACCCCCGGAGGAACCTGCGCATATTATCTCTGATGATGTTGCTCCTCCGCTTTCTTTGCATAAATTACCTACTCCCCTTTCTAGTGAGTCGGTCGATGATGTTGTGCCCTGCGGGAATTGGGAATATGAGGATGCGCCATGGTGTGACGAGGACATTATTCTCATCAATGGTGAGTACTATGTCTTGGAACACCGTGACGTACCGAGGTGTGATGAGGAAATCCTTGCCGGTGAGGAGGTTTCTACTTCCTTGTTGGATGAGGAGGTCCAAACCACCACCGAGGACCTCGTGGTTTCAGTTTCCCCTCGCCATGACTCACATGACACCGACAGTGATCTATGTTTGGATCCTGCTGAGAGTGATTCCGGGATCACTCTCCCTATTTCTGCTTCTTTTAGTTTTTCGTCTCCTTTATTCCTTGACCCCCCTTCTCCCTCTGCGCCTGTGCGGGTTGACTCCCTGCAGGTGAGTTGGGTTAACATTGAGCCTTGCGCTCAGGTTGTCGGCGAGTGCCTCAGCTTGCGTGAGGAGTTTCCTACTCCTTTTGCAGTTGAAGCCTCTGCCTTCACCTTCGCCCCCAACGAGCCTGTGGTGGGCGATACCTTGCTAGGCAAGGATTTGTTTTGTGGTGAGATGAGTGAGGACCAGTGCTCCTCCTCATCTTACTTCCTATTTCCTCTACCTGTGCGTCGCAGGTATTATTATCTAGGTAGAGGGGTAACTGTGCTATCACCGTATCGGTACCCGTTACCGACACGGATATTAGGACAGTTGCCTGTGCACTTTTCTTTTCATAGGCCCATTAGCTAGAACTTTTCTTTTGCTGAATAAGTCGTGCTGGGATGACAATAACCCCAGTACTTATCTTAAATTTTCTGCATTTTTATTTTTATTTTATGTCTAGCCTAGTTTAGTATTTTCTTTTGGTATATTTTTCTTTTGTTTTTGCGGAGCTCACCCCTGCAGGTATTCATGGATACTACGCATTGGCGGGGTTGTGATTCTTCGTATGGCGGGCCTGCTCCTAGTTTTCACGCGTCTTCTGGTATGCTCACTAGCTGAGCATTGGGTAACCTCTTCCCTTAGCTCTTTTTGATTTAAATTTCTCTATCATTTGATGTGTTGTTTAGTTTAAGTCTGGGGGAGAGTCAGTTTACCTTTTGCACGTGCACATTTCTTTTGCATGCTAGAAGCTTTTTGTATTTTATTTTGTTTATGTTCATTGCATCGCACACCACTGCACCCGCATGAGCGCGAGCTTAACTGTTAGCGTGCCACGAGTTGAACTTGTATCTTTGTTAGATTTGGAAAATTTCTGTGCTATTTTAGGATTGTGCGACGGAGTAAAATGTTGGCCTTGCTGTGTTTCTAGTCAACTGCTCTCGTCTCGTGTAGAAATTTGAGTAGATTTAATTTTTCTGTATGCTTATAGCTTTATATTTTTCTATCTGCGTAAATTCTTTTTATTCTACTCAAAAGTTGGTGAATCCGGTGTGAATCAAACGGTAGCGTAGGAATGTGTGTAGCCGCCACTAGACTCGTATTGCTTGAGTCGGGAGGAAGGATTATCTTTCTCGGTTGCTAAGAACTTGCCCCAAGCTATTCTTGAAGCATTGGTACACGGTCAGTCTAGCGTGAGAGTGATGTAGGCCACCTTTTGGCCCGGTTGAGCTTTGTACCCATTCCTAACATCGCCCTTGTCTGCCCCTTTGTGCCTACCCTTCTTTTTGATTCAGCTCCACTATATTCGCCAAAGCCTCATAGCCGATCCTAGTCGCACACCCAAGTCGAGCTTTAGGTTTGTATTTTCAAGTTGGGTTGTGATGTGGTGATCCGTATTTGTGATATGTGGTTGTGCCCAAAAGAAAAATGTGCTGATTTTGTAAAAAGAAAAAGAAAATATTGAAAAGAAAAATATTTGAAAAAGAGAAAAGAGAAAGAGAAAGAAAAAGTTTGATTGAAAATCTTTATTTGAGATGATTTGGATTTGGAGTAGGCGGTGCACACACCCATTTAGTAAAAGTTAAGTCTGGGGGTGTGGTGCACCCGTATTTATTTTGTGGGCAGCGGGTACTAGTTTTGTACGTTAGCTCATTTGGGTTGGGTGCATACCCATCATGTTTATCCTTGTTTTCCTCACCGTAACCCAAGCCCCATTATTACCCGAAGTCCTACGGACTTGCGCTTGAGTTGACTAGTGCCGTGGAGAGAGTGCGATCGGGTAAGCTTTTGGTTTCCGACATTGGTGGATTCCTTTGGGGGTAATCTTGAGCCCCGGTCTTCGGCAATGCTCACCTTAGTGGCCTGTTTACTTTCTTCCTGCGTAGGACCGGATGATTCACCGTGATTCTACTTTTGAGTAATAATAAATTCTTGTTACGCATTGTGAAAAATATAAAATATTTTGTATACTTAAGAATTTCCTCTACTTTATTTTTATGCACGCGAGCATGCGACTTCGCATGGTACTCCGTTTTGCAATTTCTTTGTTAGCTAGTTCATTTTCCCTGTCTGCTGAGGTTTTGTTTGCTCGGGACGCGCAAACGGTTAAGTCTGGGGGTGTGATGAGTCCTCTTTATATACCTATTTTCGGACTCATCTAGGCTTATTTTCTTGTCTTTGCACGCCGTTTAGCGTCATTTGCACTCCTTTTGGTTCGCTACGGTTTTCCACGTCTTGTGCACTCTTTTAGCCTATTTCTGTGCGTGTGTGTATTTCCATTTTGCTGTGCATTATATTTATGTCTGTGACTGCCATGATCGACATCCCGTCCAGTTTTCCTGCAGGTTCTGGGATCGTGTGGGCGTCCGGCATCGGACTTTCACCATTTTTTGGCAAAGGAGTCAATGGTCGTGCGTTGTTACCCACGCACGACCATCGACCACTTTGGCGCACGATCATCGGTCGTGCGCAGTCATGACCTCTCCTGGGAAAGTTCTGTCCCGCCATATCGCACGATCACCAGCCATACCGCGCACGATCACTGCTCGTGCGCTGCCGGTCGTGCGCAGTCATGACATCTTTTTCCACTTTTCTGCCTCCATTTCGCACGATCACTGACCATATCGCGCACGACCACTGGTCGTGCGCCAGTGATCGTGCGCGCTGTTTAATTCTGTTTTCTATAAATAGCGCAGGTTTCGCCCTATTCGAGAGAGCTCGACACTTCCGCCGTTTTTCGTCTCGGACGAGGGTTTCCTCCGTCCCCCTTCATCCTCCACCTTAGGGAGGGTCTCCGGGCAAGCTTTCAACGCCGAATCAACGCCGGAGCATCCTCTCGGCCTCCTCCTTCATCCTAGAGCTTCAAGCGGAGTTTTGACCTAGCTTTCTCCATCAAGTTAGGAGGAGCTGGAGCCGCAATCTACGGGTCATTTCAACGAAGAAGACGGGTCCATTGGGAGTGAGTGACAGCCTCCTCTACCCCGGACGCAGTTGAGGACCGAGCTTGGACTCGGATTGACAACCCGGAATTCCAACCGTGAACCCTCAATAAGGCTTCGGATTCGGTCGATTCGCACACCTCCTCCTCTTGTATTTGATAGCTTAGCTTAACTCTTTGTATTGATGAAGTACTTTTATTGATTAGCATTTTCACTTATTCATGTCTATGTGAGTTATTGTGATTTTGTTATTATTGCTTGAGGTGCGCTATATTCCATCCTCCATCCATCCGCCCTTGCCGCACTAGCAATTGCTAGTGGCGTGCGTTGCGAAGAGGTGCTTACGACCCTCATTCCGCCATTCTAACCACCTCATCCGCTAGCCTACTCTTCCATCCGCCAAGCGATTCGGTGCATAGCGGCCCGTGTAGTTTTCATCCCGCCTGGCGAAGCAGTGCATAGCGGCCTGCATAGTAGGATTTCCGCCGTTCCCTCCACCTCATCCGCTAGCCTACTCTTCCATCCGCCAAGCGATTCGGTGCACAGCGGCCCGACTAGTCTTCCATCCCGCCTGGCGAAGCATCGCATAGCGGCGTTGCATAGGAGTAGCTTCTAGATTTTACTTTCTGTTTCCGCCACCATCTAAACCCCCCTTTTAGATCCGACCCGAGGACTTCAATCTCAAGTCCGCCTCGACATTAACTCATCCCTTACTGTGTTCCTCAAGAGACCGACACTCGGGGATTTATTCCCAAACTTTATTACTTATGCGACCGGTGCGCTTGCCGTAATCCCACGCATCAAGCATCACTGATGGGAGAGAGGAAAGAAGAGCAGAGGACCAGCCTCATCAGGGGGGTTGACAGGAGTCGAGGGAGCCGGTGGTAGTGTCTCCTCAGCCTCTTTAGATACGGGAGGCACTGAGACCCGGGGGTATGGCATTTCCCCCGCCAAAGTGCTTCAACTGCCATCAGGTTGGGCACATCCGCAGAAATTGCCACATGAGGGGGGTACCCCCACCAGCACCACTGGCTGCCCAGCCAGCGCAGTATTTTGGAGGCTGAGGTCGTGGCCGAGGACGTGGATACCAGGGTGGGTATCGTAGACAAGAAAGGGATCAGGTGTATGCTTTGGACCTGGCGCAGTCTCGGAACCCAGAGCAGGTCATAGCAGGTACACCAAGATGTTTAATTATTTAAATAGAATTCCCTTTCTCAGTTATCAAATTTGTAGAACTGCACTAGATAGAATAAATAGGAAAGAAAAACTCGTTATAGAATCCTAAGACATTTAATCGCCCCAGGTATAGTCTTCATCAGCGGCAAGCCTGCCCGCACGCTTTTCGATACCGGAGCTACTCACTCCATTGTGTCGGAGACGTTCGTAGAAGTATTGGAAGGCATGGAGCGATTCACGGGCTCAGAGACGAGGGTGCGACTACCCGATGGATCTGAACTCCTTACCTCGGACCACTACAATATGGAGGTAGAAATCGGTGGAAAGGCATTCGAGGCTCCAGCGACGCTTTTGAAGTTGACGGACTATGACTTGATCCTGGGCATGGTATGGCTGCACTGGAACCTGGCCCAGATTGATTGCCAAGCAAAGAGGATCACTGTGAGGCGCGGGGACTCTTTCATTGTCATCGAAGGTATAAGACCTGCCTCTCGTATACTCTTATCTTCAGTACAGGTCATTAAGGCCCACCTGCAGGGAGAGGAGGTTTATTAGATTCTATTTGAGATGGAGGAGGCAAAGGAGTCTGTGACAGACATCCCGGTGGTGCGAGATTTTGCTGACGTCTTTCACGAGAAACTGTCAGGACTACCTCCGCACCGAGAGAAGGACTTCCAGATACAGCTTGTGCCGGGGGCCAAGCCGACAACTAGGGTCCCTTACCAGATGGCCTCGAAAGAGTTGACAGAGTTCCGAAGTCAGTTGCAGGAACTAGTAGAGGCAGGGTTTGTCCGGCCATGCTCTTTACTGAGGGGAGCCCCGGTGTGTAAGAACCCATTTTTTTTTCTTTTAAAACACCAGGGTCTTAGGCCGAGAATCGCCGCTTTGCGGTGAAACCTTCATGCCCTGAAGGGTCATCACCACAAAGCGCCGATTCTGCCGGCCAATTCGATCACAGAAAGGTAGCACAATAAAGTAAAAGCAAGTCCACAGAAAAATCACATATATAGAAATAAAAATCTCCACGAAGGGAGTGTCCACAAAATAATATATCAGAGTACTAAAATACGGGTTTATGCCCGGTACATCATGTCCTCACTACAAATCACTCATGCGGAAGCAAAATGAAACACTATAAAATCAGGGACTCATAGCCCCAGCTATCTGAACTCCTGATCTAGACTGCCCCATCTCCAAGCGCACCAGTCTCTGGGGCTGCTCCCCGTGCTGGGCTCCACGATTCCCTAAAATGATGCGGTTCGAAAACCGTTAGTCATAAAGACTAAGCCCTATCATCCCCTACCCCTTCCCCCATAGATCTTAAGTACCGAGCGGAGAGGAAGAAAGGGAAGGACATGAAGGTGGAGATTAAATCAAAAGAAATGGGTGGGAGCGGAACTAATCTAGCAATTCTATAATAAATAATGGCAATAAGGTGAAATGTGGAAAGTAACCTTCACTTATGTGAGAACACATAAGCCAAGGGGTCTTATGCAAGGCTCCCATCGTATAAAAAGTCTCATATGAATTTATACGTTGGGGTGTCGGTTATCAAACAGCAGTATATATATATATCAAAATTGACCTTAATTTATAAACTTGTCCACACAAGCTTATAGACCAAGGGGTCGTTTTGCAAGTCCTAATATATAAGCGTCCCATTGCACTTATACCTTAGGTGTCGGGAGTTAAATGCAATGATGATGTTATGACATGCAGGTGGGTATGATGGATCCTGCAGGTGCAACACACACACCCGACTCTATGCACACAGACCTTTAGTTAACCCTTTCTGGAGTCATAACCTCCCAGGATACCTCCGTAATGGCAGACAGAAGCGGTGGGTTGGGCCTCGCCCACCTCTAAACCAGTAATGAACTACCGGTCAGACCTATCGTACGCCTCAATGCTTGGTGCATGAAGCAGACTCCTGCGTACTCTTGCCGGCTGGCGCACCGGACTTCTGTTGGCGAAGTGCTAACCACACTTGCTGAGTCAGCGTATTGGCGTCGGTGCATCGACCCTCCAATACCGAAGACCCACCACCTTAATTTTCTTTCCTTTTATGCACATGCAAATTTAACGTATTCAATAAACAAAACCGAGTCGAAGCTCCCCGGACTAAAACGTCTATCTCAAACAATCGAGTTGAAACTCCCCGGACCAAAACGTCTGTCTCTTAACTATCCAAGCCGAAGCTCTCAACTATTTTCCTGTGCTATCTGTGTTTGTGAAATGTGCAACCCTAATTACTAAGTTACTCTTTTCAGCTTGTTAATACAGTTTACGTTAACCAAGGACTGCCCCCGGTATACCCCGTGAAGGGCTCTCAAAGGGCACTAGGAACTATGATGGTAGCTGAAGCTCATCATTCCCTTTCCCAAGGCACTTATTGTTATTTGTTGATTTCCTTTACCCATTCCCTTCTCATATTATGATAGACTAACCTAGTGTGATTTTTAACCTTCATCTCTTCGGGAAAGATGATCTATCGTCGAACCCGAGCGTCTCTCAATTCTAGCCAACACCACTTCTCACTAACCTTCCCATCCTTTTATGGTGAACACTTTCACATCCATCCAATTCAACAGTTTAACTAACTCCAACGCTGTGCCTCATCATATCCTATGACTGTTAACACAAATTGCTAATTGTAGACTATCCTATGTTATATGTCGAACCGGATAAGAAATGATCCAATACTCATCCAAATGCCCTAACTTATTTACTGGAGGTATATCATGATATAATTAGCTTATAATCAGAAAATTATAATTTTTCCAAATCTATCTGGCATTTAATTAATTTCCTCAAAAATTTCAAGGGCTACCGGTTTGAACATGAACTACCCTAAGTACTCATGCAAAATTTCCAACATAATTATTATAAATACTATCTTATCTCAATATGGTAAATCCAAGGTATCACAATTTTTCTATCATCAAAAGGGCACTAAAACTATTTAGCAATATTTTCTATCTTTCGTTATTTATGAATCAAGTACAGAGAATATCCATCCAAAAATTATAAATTAATTATACTATGCAGATACAATCTTAAAAATAGCATTGGCCAAGTTTCATAATTTTTCAGCAAGTATTAATCTCTGAATAAATTAATTATCAAAAATCTCCATAAGGTGGACTTGTAAAGAAAGTGACGTAACTAAAATTCTAAAAATCATGCATAAATGTCTACAAGCATATAATGGCCTGAAAGTCTCAATTCCTAAGCCTCATAATTTTCCAACAGCAATATCATCCATAATTAATTTTTAAATCATAAAACCCCCTTTTTAACATTTGTGAATGAAGTACTAGATTTACTCAATAAAAAATTATGCAAAAATTCAGGAGCAACCATTCTGACCTAAAACATTTACTTCCAAGCTTTCATGGGGTTTCAATGAACAAAAAGATCTAAATAATTAAAAAGTCAATTAGGGCTATAGCAAACATTACAAATGAAGTGCTAGAGATAAACATCATAAAATTCCAGTAAAATTGTTATAGACTCTACCCATTCCAAAACTCACTCTACCCAAGTTTCACAGCTTTTAGATAATGTTTAGTGACTGGTTTTACTTATTTTAGATTTTACCCCTAAACTAAGGTTAGGGTTTTGAGGTATCTACCTATCTCCAAGTCCTCCGAGATTCCATCCAGATGATTTATATTATGCTAAAGTTTACTCTACATAATTTCAAGGCAATACGAGGGCATTTTCCCCCATGTCCTTCACAACCCTCAAAACCCTCCCTTTAGGGTTTGAGTTTGGATCCTAGGGTAAATCAACCCTAAACCACACCATTTTTCTCCAAGTGGGTTATAGTTTTCCTACCAAGTCAGTGGTCAAAATCACAGCCTCTATTGAGGTGATTTGACCACTCAAACATCAAAAATAGCTCTTTGACCTAAATAGCCTTATAAGCGTATGCCTAGAGTTGGATCAATACGTGACCAAAACATCTCCAAATGAGATGAAAATTTTACCAGAGCCCTAAAATTACCTCTAAGACAACCAACCCAAATTTGGGAGAGTTTTAAGATGTTTAGAACACCTAATTAATTTATTCATAGATTATTAATTTTTTACAAAAACTATAGAACAATGTTCTCCAAAAACTCCCATTTTTGGATATGTTCTAGCAATAGGTAAGATTGACCCCCTATCCAAAATTTCAAGTTATTTGGATGGCTGGATTGATAGGGGAACTCAAATCAAAATCTGGTCAAGCCTAAGTATAGACCCCACCAAAATGGGTATTGTGATCAAACCACTTACCCAAATGGGTTCAAACAAATTTTATAATAAACTAGACTTCACGGGCTACAACTTTTGTGACTGGCCATTTTTCCTAAATCGGCCTCTAAGGGCCTTATTTAACGACGTCAAAATGTGCAAGTTAAAGGTAACAAATAACAATATTATATATAAAAATATAATAATTAAGTATTATGGTTACTGTTCATCTTCTCAAAAGACCCGAACCAGCAACCCTAAAAATGCCATAAAGCTGTAGCTTTGCATAAGCCACCGCTGGCCATTTGACCACCTCCCTGGCCAGCCACCACCACCACCACCTCCGTCGAGGTGATGGTTATCGGTCGGCGGTGGTTTGGCTGCCGGAGGTGTTGGTTTCCGGCGAACCCGACCACCATGAATTTTGGAAAAACCATGGAAACGCTCACCCGATCCAGCTCTTTTGAGCCCGATTTTCTCTCCTAATAATTCCTAAGATCTATCCATAGAAGAAGAGGTAGAGGAGGACCTTGTTTGCGGTTTGGAGACGAGCCGATCGTCTGAAAGTCATTGACACGGTGGTGGCGTCGCCGGAATTCTCATACAACACAGTACAAAGTTCCAATCCATCGGGTCAGGGTGGAAACTTCATCTCTAAGTCTAGGGAGTCTTTTAAGAAGGCTAGATGGGGGAGAGGAAGGGTCATGGCTTCAAGCCATTTATGGCCATGAAGGATAATTTCGTCCATGCCTTGGGTTCACTGTTTCCAGCCTTGAATAGCCTTGAAAACCCCTTGAACTTCTCCTATTTCAGCAAGGGAGATGAATCCATTCTTTGGAAATGAAGGGAGAAGTCCCTTGGCCTCCCTTAGCCATGAATGGCTCTCTTTCTCACTTTCTCTCCTCCATTAAAGGGCACATGGAGTCTTCTCTCTCCTCATCATCATGAACGAATTTGTTCATCTCCCTAGCCTATTGGTAGCCCATAAAATCATTATTATCAATTAAAATAAAGTTAGCCCAAGTGGGGGAAAATGGGCTTGAGCTTGGGTTAACCCATTTGGGCTAATTTTACTTAACCTTAAGGTAGAGTTTACCTTGGTCAACATGACCATTTGGGTTGACCCCAATGGGTCCTTGATGACTCATTGGCCTCCCCTAAGGTATATGTAGGGCTGGGTAGGGTTGAATTGGCACCGTGGAGGTCACTTGACCCTTAGTAAGGGCACTTTGACAGCTTTGGGGCTAGAGTTGACTTTGGTAAACTTGGCCTCTAGGGCTGACCCTAATGGGTCCTTGATGACCCATTGACACTACTTTAGGTCTAGGGAGACCTGGGCAAGGTTGGTTTGGCACATTTGAGGTCAACTGCCCTTAGTTAGGGCACCTTGCCCAATTTAGGCCCATGGTGGTCCTAGGTCAAATTGGCCACTTTGGGTCGACTCTAATGGACCCTTAAGGCTCTAGTGGACCCTATAATAGGTTAGTGATGTTGTGGTGGGTGTCATGGAGTCATGGTGAAGCCCTAAGGTCAATCCCTAGGTTTGGTGATTAGGTTGTGCCATAGGCAGACCAAGGTGATTCTCACCTTGGCCTCCAATCACTTGGCCCTTTTTAGCTTCCTAGGGTTTTGTCATGACCTAGTCATGACCAAAACCACTCTTAGGGGTCTAGTTGGAAATGGGATGTTACACGGTGCTATTCGTCAAGAAGAAGGACGGAAGTCTTCGCTTGTGTATTGATTATCGAGCGCTGAACAGACTGACGGTCCGGAATACATACCCGCTGCCACAGATTGACGAGTTATTCGATCAACTAGAAGGAGCGCATTTCTTCTCGAAACTTGACTTGAGGTCAGGTTATTACCAGCTACAGATTCGAGAGGAGGACATTCCAAAGACCGCCTTCAGTAGTAGGTATGGATTATTTGAGTTTACAGTGATGCCCTTCGGGCTCACAAATGTGCCGTCAGCATTTACAAGCCTAATGAACAGGGTATTCGAGGAGTATTTGGATGTATTCGTCATCGTATTTATTAATGACATCCACATCTACTCAAGGACGGAGGAGGAGCATACATGAC
The DNA here is from genome assembly GCA_039513925.1 of Platanthera zijinensis. Classification (NCBI taxonomy): domain Eukaryota; kingdom Viridiplantae; phylum Streptophyta; class Magnoliopsida; order Asparagales; family Orchidaceae; genus Platanthera; species Platanthera zijinensis. The sequence goes on along the minus strand of CM077080.1, from coordinate 151,746,506 downwards.
ACCTGACTTTGACTCTAGAGAGGCTACGGGAGCACCAGCTATATGCGAAGTTCACAAAATGCCAGTTTTGGCTAAAGGAGGTGACCTTAAGTAATATTATCAGCGGTGCTGTGTTGGCAGTAAACCCGGCCAAGATTCGGGCATGTAATAGCCTACGCCTCCCGACAGCTGAAGGTACATGAGAAGAACTATCCGGTGCATGATCTGGAGATGGGTGCAGTGATCTTTGCTCTGAAGATTTGGCGACACTACCTCTACGGGGTTCACTATGACATCTTCTCAGATCACAAGAATTTGAAATACCTTGACACACAGAAGGAACTCAACATCAGACAGAGACATTGGGTGGAGTTCCTGTCGGATTATCAGTACACCATGTACTACCATCCCGGGAAGGCGAACATGGTGGCAGATGCTTTGAGCTGGAGAGGAGATACCTTAGGGAAAGGACCCCAACTAATGTCTATGGAGCTAGTTCGGTCTTTTAGAGATATGAAGATATCCTTAGTGTCCGAGAATGATCCAGAGCTGTATATGGAGTATCCAGCATCGATGGTTACCATGGACGATATTCTGGACCGCATCCGGGATGGACAGAAGACAGATGCATGGACAGAGCCGATATTCCAAGCCTTAGAGGAGGGTTCGACGGGAGATTATTCATTGAGAGATGGATTGCTATATTTCAGAGGCAGGGTCTATATACCTGCAGGAGGTCAGATTCGGGAGGACATCATAGAGGAAGCACATTATAGCAGATATTATATACACTCGGGGATCACTAAGATGACGGCAGACTTGAAGAAGACGATGTTCAAGCCGGGGATGAAGAAGGACATTACATACTTCGTGACTTATTGCGAGGCATGCCAGCTGGTGAAGGCGGAGTGCAGAAACCCCGCAGGATTGCAACAGCCACTACCGGTTCCGGAGTGGAAATTTGAGGACATCGCGATGGATTTCATTCATGGCCTCCCCGAATCACGGACGGGAAACGATTCGATTTGGGTCATCGTCGATCGGCTGACGAAGGTGGCCAGATTCATTCCGATCAAAAAAGATGACTCGGTTGGGGTACTACTGCGGAGATTTGTAGAGAAGTTCATTTGTTACCACGAGGTCCCCAGGACGATCGTGTCGGATCGGGATGGTCGGTTCACATCCAGGGAGTGGAGATCCGTGCAGACTTACTTAGGCACGCGGCTGACCTTTGGCACAACATTTCATCCCCAGACGAATGGGCAGACAGAACGCACCAACCGAACAATAGAGGACCTCCTACGGCTATACATTTTGGATCAAAACGAACCTTGGGAGAAGCTTTTACCACTGGTTGAGTTCTCCTATAACAACAGCTACCAGTCCAGCATAGGGATGGCTCCTTATAAAGCCTTGTACGGAAGGAGATGTAGGACTCCTCTTTCATGGGTTCAGGACGAGGATCCGAAGGTGTTGGGATTGGATTTTGTCGAAGACCCCGAGGCTCAGGTGAGACTGATATGGGACATAATGCTGGAAGCGCAAAGCCGACAGGCTAAGTATTACGATGCCTGGCACCGTCAGGTAGAGTTTTAGGTGGGAGACCGGGTTTTCTTGAATATCCGGCCCATGCACGGAGTTTCACGGGTGTGTGGTCGGAAGAAGAAGCTCAACCCAAGGTATATGGGCCCTTTCTAGGATCCTGGAGCAGATCGGGCCCCTAGCTTACAGGTTGGAGTTGCCACCGGAACTGGCAGGTTTACACGATGTATTCCATATTTCTTCACTTAGGATGGCTTTACTACGCCCGGAGCAGTAGATTTTGACCACAGATGGGCCGGTAGCTCCAAACCGGTCAGTTCACTTGGAGCATGTTCGAATCGATGACAGATGACTACGGATCTTACATCGCAAGTAGGTTCCGTTAGTCAAAGTTCTGTGGAGGAACCACGACCAGGAGGAGCATACCTGGGAACCACAGGACCTGACGCGACAAAAGTATCCAGAGCTATTCAGTCAGGTATACCTCACAACCTCTCAGGATGTTCAATTTACCTTCATGTTTTAAACTAGTAGGACTGCCCTAGGAAGAGTAGAGTCTAATCTTTTGTTTATTGGGGTCTTGACTTTGCCAATTGGGCGAATTAGTCATAGATTTAGGTTTACCTTTAAACCTCACTTTAGCAAATATGGCGTCGTGATGTAATCTTTCACTTCTTATGGGATGTTGCAAGGTTATTTTTCTTCGATAGAAATTCCCGTAGGCTTAACCTTGATTTTGGGGACAAAATTTTTGTTTTGTTTATTGGGATTTGTAACATCCCATTTCAAACTAGACCCCTAAGAGTAGTTTTGGTCATGACTAGGTCAGGACAAAACCCCAGGAAGCTAAAAAGGGTCAGGTGATCAAAGGCCAAGGTGAGAATCACCTTGGTCTGTCTATGGCACAACCTCATCACCAAACCTAGGGATTGACCTTAGGGCATCACCATGACTCCATGTCCCCACCACAACATCACTAACCTATTAGAGGGTCCACTAGAGCCTTAATGGTCCATTAGAGTCAACCAAAAGTGACCAATTTGACCTAGGACCACCTTAGGCCTAAATTGGGCAAGGTGCCCTAACTAAGGCCAGTTGGCCTCTAATGTGCCCAACCAACCTTGCCCAAGTCTTCCTAGACCTAAAGTGGTGTCAATGGGTCACCTGGGACTCAATGGGGTCAACCCCCAAGCTTGAGTTGACCCAAGCTAACTCAAGCCCACACTTGGTCTAGATGCCCTTATTAAGGGTTATACTACCCTCAAGGTGCCCAGTTAGTCCTATCCCACACAACCTAAGCCTTAGGAGAGATCAAAGGATAACCAAGGACCCATTGGTGCCAACCCAAAAGGTCAAAATGACTAGAGTCAACCCAAGCCCACTTTGGGACAACCAAGCCCAAATGGGCTAGCCCAAGCTCTAGCCTCCTCATGTGGCTTCATTAGGGAGTAATGTGTATGTGTGGGCTGCCAATAGACTACAAGGTTGATCAAGTCAACCTGGTGACTAGGAGAGAGAAGGTGAGCTCCATTCCATGTTAATAGAGGAGAGAGAAATGAAGAAAGAGGAAGGGGGTGAAGGGGTTCGACCAAAGGGAGGCCAAAGGCCACCTTTAATGGCTGAATTCAACTCCCCTAGGGAAGGGGAGGAATTTCCAGCCATTTTCCGGCCACTAAGGGGCTGGTTCAGCCACCCTCCTCCTAACCCGAGCTTAGCCATTAATGGCTTTAATGGCCATTGATAATCCAGCCTCTCCTCTCCCCAACTAAAGCTTTAAACACCATCAGTGAGCCGAGAGAAGGCTTTTCCAACCCTCACCTGGAGGAATCGGGCCTCCGCACTGTGCAGTTGCAAAAACCGAGCGGAGCCCCCTTCAAATATGGTTTCCCAGCAATCTTCTCGACTTCAGGCCGCCGGCAAGGTCCTCCTCCTCTCCTTGTCTTATGGTTAGATCATAGCACTGCCTAGGTTCAAGGTTTGGGCTCAATTGAGCCCAAACCAATTTCTAGTTTTCATGGTTTCAGCCAAGAAATTTTCTTGGTAGAACCGCCAGAATTCACCCCTGTGGCGGCCGAGTCGCCGCCAGTCGATAGCCGCCACCTCGACGGAGGTGTTGGTGGCGGTGGACGACCGGGAAAGGGCCGGGATGGGCGGTGGTGGCGGCTGGAAGTGGCTCCAGGCTCGAGCTATCTCAGTCGTTGGCTGGAGGTAGACGATGAGCCCGGGCCCTTGGATTTGCGCCAAGATCCGTGCTGGATCAAATGAAAATACTTCATTTTAATTGATTTTTTGTCACCTTATTTATAGTATTTTGAAATAAATATTTAAAATAGTTAGGTGCCTCTGATGAAAAGGTGCAAAACATAAAAGTTGTAGACCATGGGGTCTACTTTAATCCAAAATTAATTTGAACAAATTTGGACCTCTAGTTGGACCAGGGCATCTATTTTGGTGGGACCTATACCTAGGGCTATTCTGAGATTCAAAAGGGTGCCCACACTTCATCCCTTGTCCAAATGACCTGAAATTTGGGCAGAGGGTCAACCTTAGTCATACCTAGAGACCGTACAAAAATGGGAATTTTTGGGAATACTTTGTCCTATGATTTTTGTTATTATTTAATAATACTAGGGTATTTTAATTAAGTGGTCTAATGACCTCCAAACTTGGGAGAGAGAATTTAACCCCTGACTTGGTAGGACCATTATCACCCTCTTAGGGAATATGGAGTGGTTTAGGATTGTTTTACCCTTGGATCCAAACTCAAACCCTAAGGGAGGACTTTTGAGGGTTGTGAAGGGCAAGGGGTCAGTTGACCTCGAAATGATTTGAAACTTGGGAGAGAGAATTCTAGGGTAGGTAGAATCCTCTGGAAGAAATCTAAAATAGATTCTAAGGTGAATAGGTCCCTCAAAACCCTAACCCTAATTTAGGACACAAACCTTGTAGTTATAGAAAATGTCACTAAAACTCACTGAACAGTGATGAGATTTTGGTAGGTTAGTGTTTAAAGTTAGTACAAGCTCTGGAGATTTTGTTATGAATTTAGGATTATTATTTTGGATATTTCATTAACAATTTAGTAATTTGTATTATTTACTTAGAAATTTATTATGGAGTAACTGCTTACTGGAAATTGATGAACTTTATCCAGAGGACTTTTTATTATGTTTTAAAGCTCTGTGAATTTTTATTGGATTTTGGAAAGATTATTTCTAAGAGTTGCTTCATTAAGTATTGGTTTTCATAAAAACTTAATTAAATTTATTTTGGTGTCTAGCAAGCCTATAAAATTATGATTTTTGTGCAATAACCCTTTCTGTACCATATTAAGATTCTGTAACTTTTATATAATTTTATGATGAATAATTTTAGTACTTCCTTCTTTACATATGATTAAGGGAATTATTTTGGATAAATTAATTAGAGGTCAAATAGTTTCTGAAAAATTATGGAATTTAGTATCTAGTAATATATCTCTGTTATTTAGTGATCAAAATTTTTGGGTGGCCATTACTTGAGTAGATCATATAGTTCATGTTCAAAATTGCCCATGACCAAACATTTGGGAAAATTCAATAAATATCAAATTAATTAGAAAAATTATGAATCTCTGATTTTAGACTAAACTTGTTATGATAGACCTCTAATAAATTTTATAAGAGATTTGGAAGACAATCCAAAGTACCTCCTTTATACATCTCATATAGTATAGGGTGGTCTGCATATAGTAACTACGAAAACTGAACTAGAGTGGGTAATGAATTTGAAGAGTTGGATCCTTAGAAGGTTGTTGGTTTGGGTAAATAAAGGAGTTCATCATTGGAAGATAGGATTAGTAGAGTGTGAGGTTGGCTAGTATTAGGTGGTGCTCGGGATCGACGAAAGATCGTCTTATCCTGTGGAGTGGGAAGGTCAAAATCACCCTAGGATAGATCTAGCGTAATATGAAACGGGAATGGGTAAGGGAATCAACCAATAACAATAAGTGTCTTGCGAAAGGGAACGATGGGCTTCAGCTACCATCATAGTTCCTAGTGCCCTTTGAGATCCCTTCACGGGGTATACCGGGGGCAGTCCTGGGCTAACATAAACTATAGGAGTGATAAATCTTAAAGAGCAACTAGAATAATTAGGGGTTCACTTTCACATACCCCGGTGAATCAGGAAGTTAGTTTGACTAGGATATTCGAGCGGTATGCTCAGTGGTTGTGGAGATGAGCGGGATAGCCTGGCGGGCCAGAGGCCCGATTGATAATTGGAACGGGCGGGATAGTCCGGGGAGCTTTGACTCGGTGGTAAACATATTAATATTGCATGTGCATAAGTTATAAGGTGGTGGTACCTCGGTGTTAGTGGTCGATGCACCGACACTAATACGTTGGCTCGGCAAGTGTGGTTAGCACTTCGCCAACAGAAGTCTGGTGCGCCAGCTAGCAAGAGTACGCAGGAGTCCGCTTTGTGCACCAAGAGTTGAGGCGTACGATAGGTCTGACCAGTAGTACTTTACTGGTTTAATGGTGGGCGAGGCCTAACCCACCGCTTCCGTCTGCCATTACGGAGGTATCCTGGGAGGTTAGGCTCTAGAAAAGGGGAACTAAAGCTCTGTGTACACTGAGTCGGGTGGGTGAGTTGCACTTGCATGATCGCATCATAACTCACTAGCATGTCATAGCATAATCATTGCATATAACCCCTGTCACCTACTGTATAAGTGGTATTGGACACTTACACAATAGGACTTGCAAAATGACCCATTGGTCTATAAGCTTGTGTGGACAAGTTTATAAATTAAGGTCAAATTATATATATATATATATATATATATATATATATATATTGCTGTTAATAACCGACACCCCAACGTATAAATTGGTATGTGACTCTTTATACGATGGGAGCCCTACAGAAGATCCCTTGGCTTATGCGTTTCCGCACATAAGTCGAGGTTACTTTTTATACTTTACTTTATTGCCACATGTACTATAAAATTGCTAGAATAGGTCCGTTGTCATCTATTTCTTGATAACTCTCCACCTTCAAGTCCTCCCCTTTCTTCCTCTCCGCTCGGTGCCTAGGGTCCATGTGGGAAGGGGTGGGGGATGATAGGACTTAGTCTTATAGACTAACAGTTTTAAGACCACATCATTTAGGGGATCGTGGAGCCCAGCATGGAGGAGCAGCCCAGAAGGATAGAGCAGTCTAGCTCAAGAGTTCAGACAGCTAGGACTGTGAGTCCCTGACCTTAGAAGTGTTTTATTTTGCTTCCTCTTGAGTGACTATGTAGTGAGGATTTGATGTATCGGGCTTAAGCCCTTATTTTCAGTACATTTATATTTTGTGGACTCTCCCTTCGTGGAGATATTATCACTCTGATGTGATTTTATTGTAGACTTTTGGTTAGAGTTTTTACCTCACTTGTTTTTACTCTACTTTGGTTGCTTTTTCGTGATCAAATTGGCCAACAAAATCGGCGTTTCACTGTGATGACCCTTTAGGGCGTGAAGGTGTCACCGCAAAGCGGCAGTTCTGGGCCTAAGACCTTGGTGTTTAAAAAAAAGGGGGTCTTATAGATTTCTATCCAAAATTTTCTCCAAGTCCAAGCTCTCGAGAAGTTCATTCAACCTCTCGAGAAGTAAGTATAGCACTCGAGTGATCCATTAACTACTCGAGTGATTTACTTCTACATTCAGATTTTCCTGGATTGCATCCTCTCGAGTAGTCTAAGTGTAGCACTCGAGAGCCAGCTTTAGTACTCGAGTAACTTATTCTTCACTAGAGAAAAGCCGATCAAATTTCCAGAATCAGCTCTTCTCGAGTAGTCAGAGCCAATCACTCGAGAGCTAGTCTTATCACTCGAGTAGTATACTTCTTACTCGAGAAATGCTGAACTATTTTCAGAAAATTTCTTAAGTTCTGTTGGATCTAATTTTTTAATGTCGGGACATGATTTGTCCACGTGGCCCTCATTATGACGATTATTACCGTTAGAGAGATCTTATAAAGGTCATATCATTATGACAAACCCTAAGCCTGTATTATCTAAGTTCTGGATCGCCTGACCATTCATCATCGTCTACAGAAAGTCGCCGCTCTCGTTCAAGATCTTCACGGCAACTTTCGATCCAGAGACTTGCAAATCAAGGGATTAATCATTCTCCATCTACTCCTTGATTGTGTGAGTTAAAGCTTCTTAGAACAAGATCGATTTGTGTGACTTCTTCTATAGTTTCTTATAAAGCCGAAAAGTCCAAGAAGGAAGACCTAGAGAGATTTTCAGATCTGAGAAAATTATTATATGTATTTCTACAAATCTCTTTTTAATCTTGTAGGAGATTATTCTCCGAGTGTAAGAGATTTGCTCTCCGAGTTGTAGGAAGTTTTTACCTTCCGAGTGTAGATCCGTTTTGGATCGAGATTGTAGGAACGTTGTTCCGAGTGATAGGATTGTTTTGATACGAGATTAGTGGAGTAGCCAAGTCTAGTGTTTTGCTAGATCGGTGAGTGGAAAGTGGACGTACCCAAGATTAGGAACCACTATAATTCTTGGTATCCTCTGTGAATGCTTGTTTATTTCTTGTGCTTAGATCGCTATATTTTTTATTCCGTATAAAGTAGCACAAGTCACCTATTCACCCCCCTCTAGGTGATTTAGGTAGACAACTTAGACGTTTTTTAATTGGTATCAGAGGGAGGTTGATCATTAGAAGGTTAACACCTAGATCAAATCTGCCCAAAGTTGTCTTTGAGTTATTCAAGCATGGACAGAGCTAAGGATTTTGTTAAGATTCCCTTGTGCACAAAGAATAATTTTACGACGTGGAAAGAAAGAATAAAATTCTTTATGGAAGCTGTGGATCCAAGGATCTTCATGATTGTTGAATAAGGTACTTATATTCCCATGACATCCTCCACTATAGATGTTACAAAGCAAGTTCCCAAGAAGCTAATGGATCTCGACAAAGATGTGATTGGCCTTGTCTCTCTAGACAAGAAAGACAAAAATATTATAGCAAGCGCAATCGATGATTCAATGCTGCAGAATTTGATTCACTGCTAATCTGCTAAGGAGATGTGGCATTCTATGATCATCTTGATGGAAGGTACTGAAGAAGTAAGGGATGACAAAAGATCCATTTTGAATCAGAAGTATGAAGCCTTCCGGCAAGGACCCAAGGACACTATTGCTGACACTTTTGAGAACTTCTTCAAGATAGTCAATGACCTAAGAGTATATGGCCGGGTCTTCACCAATAGAGAGCTGAACGACAAGTTTCTGAGGTTCCTAAGCAAGGAATGGGACAACAAAGTCTGTGCCATTAGAGAATTTGGAAAGTTGGCTGAGACTGATCCTTAAAACCTCTTTGGAAAGCTGATGTCCTATGAACTTCAAATCAATTCTAGAAAAGCTAAAGAATAGAAGAGTCGATTCGCTCCTAAGGAGAAGTCTGTCGCTCAGAAGGTAGACAGCTCAAGGAAGGGCAAAGATCCTTCTCCTGCCCCTGCTCAAGTGGAAAGTGAAGAAGAATTATCTGAGCCAAGTACTTCATGCTCTGAGCTATCTGAAGGAGAGTTCTCGCTGCTCTCAAGACAGTTCAAGAAATTCTTGAACAAGAAAAAGAAATGGAGAGGCAAGGATGCCTCATACAGAAGATTACGACATGATGGTGATCGATAACAGAAGGGCTCAAGTAGCCACGACAGGTATAAGTCTAAACTGAACAAACATATTTCTACTGACATAGTTTGTTACTATTGTAATAAGCCAGGTCATGTAATTGTTGATTGTCCCCATAAGAAGAAAGAGGGTGGCCAAAGAGAGGAGAAGAAGTCTTCTTACCATAAGAAGAAGACAGAAAGAAGCCTTGTAGACAAAAAGGGCAAAACCCTCAGTGACACTTACTCATCTGAGTCAAGTGATGAAGAGGAAGCTTACTTTGGGCTCATGGCACATACTGACTAAGAAGAAGAGCCCCAGTTTACTGGGGAGGTAAAATCTCATACACCCCTCTCTGAATCTGATGTCTCTAATCATGATCATGAGGACAGCTCTTCTGACGATGAGTCTGAACTCATGGCCCAGTATAAGGAGTTGATCATGGCCTACGACAAATGTCGAAGGGTAATGAAAACTCAGGCTAAAGAGATTAAGTCTATAAAGGCAATAGAAAGCTCTTTGAGAGAGGAAGTCATTAAGATGGACTCACTCAAAGAAGACTTAGATACTACAGTTGATGAGTACAATAAGGCTCTCAAGCATCTTGATCTAAAAGAAGAAATCATCAAGGGATTGGAAGAGCAACTTGAAGTTGAAAAGAAACTTGTTGAAGGTTTCTCTAAGCCCAAGATAGTTCTTCCTCTTATTGTTGAGTTCTCTGCTCAGACTAAGGGTGCTGTACTAGGCCATATTGAGGCTCCTAGTAAATCCTCTAGGAGAAATTAGGCTCAACGAAAGAATAAGACGGCCAAGAAGGCTTTGGCCAAGGCAAAGGGGAAAGCTCCACAAGATCAGACTACATTTAAGAAGGTTGTTTTTACTACTAATAAGTTTGATCTTGACTCCTCCTACGGTCACTTCATTAGGCCTACTTATGTAGAGCCCAAGTCAAGGTACTAAGGATGGACTCGCCCTCGAAACTTTGGTGAAAGTGTATTTAAGGCATCTTATGAATAGATCACTCTTCAGAGATATGTCCCTTTTGATCATGGTCATAACATCAAGAAGGCTCCAAAAGTAAAGCCTATTGTTGAAAAGCCTATGAAGGAGAAGAAGTCATGTGATTGCCTTAACCATGAAGCTTCAACCTCAAAGAATGCTTCCCCTGATAGACAAGACTCTCCAAAAGTCAAGCCGGAGGGAGTTAGGCAAAGATACAACAAATTTGACTGTTGGTGCTGTTGCAGAATTGGTCACTTTGCCATTGATTGCTGGTTTAATCCCAAAAACTATGTTACCCCTCAAATTAACAATATAAGAAAGACTGCTCATAATGCTAATACATATAGGGGGAGCAAGCTAACTAGAGACGAAGGACCCAAACAAGTTTGGGTTCCTAAGGCAAACTGGTTTGAAATTGCAGGTATGTCGAAAGGCCACCAGAAATCCAATTTGGTATTTGGACAACGGATGCTCTCGACATATGATCGGGACTATAAGCCTTCTCTAGAATTACTCTCCAGTTGTGAACGGACAAAAGGTCATCTTTGGAGGTTCTTACGGAGGAATTATGAAAGGCTATGGTATGATTTCTAACGGTAGTGGATATTTTTCGGATGTGGCTTATGTTGAAGGATTGGAACACAGTCACATAAGCATAAGTCAACTATGCGATAAAGGATACATAGTTGAATTTCATGCTGATAAGTGTTTGATAAAGTCTATTGACAATTTGGAAACGATTTTATCAGACACTCGTAGTATGAATATATTTTGTTTAAATTTCATTTGTATAGACTCTTCTACGCCAGTGTGTCTTTTGGCTAAAGATAGTGCGTCTCTTGGTGACCAATGACACAAGAGATTAGCACATATTAATTTTAAAACTATTAATAAATTATTTTCTCTGAATTTAGTACGTGATGCCCCGAATGTTAAGTGTGCTAAGGATAAAACTTGTCATGCTTGTGTAAAAGGCAAACAAACAAGAGCTACTTTTAAAAGCATTATAGGCAAAGACTCTAATAGGTGTTTACACCTACTTTATATGGACTTGTTCGGTCAACTGCAAGTTAGAAGTTTAGGAGGTAAGGATTATACGTTGGTTATTGTTGATGACTACTCGCGCTTTGCATGGGTGTTCTTTTTGAAACACAAGTCAGATACCTTCGATGTTTTACAAATTTTGTTAAGCAGATCCAGAATGAATACAACTGTTCCGTAGTCAAAATTAGAAGTGACAATGGAACTGAATTCAAGTCTGGGGACATGACAGAATTCTGTGAAAGCCTAAGTATCTTTCATGAGTTTTCCTCTTCTCGAACTCCTCAACAAAATAGAGTAGCTGAGAGAAGGAACAGAACACTCATAGAGGCCTGCAGGACTATGTCTAGTGATACCTCACTAGCCGAGTAATTCTTGGTTGAAGCCGTCAACACTACATGTCACGTTCAAAATCGAGCACTCATAAACAAGAACCACAATAAGACGCCTTATGAACTTCTAAAGGGCAGAAAGCCGACTGTATCATATTTTAGAATCTTTGGCTGCAAATGCTTCGTTCTTAACAATGGTAAATTCAGTTAAAAGAGTTTTGAAGGTATTTTTTTAGGATATAGTAGCCATAGTAAGGCATATAGGGTATTTAATAAGAAAACCCTGGTGGTTGCAGAATCTATACATGTTGTATTTGATGAGACGATCTTATTGCAAAGCAACTCTTCTAATGTATTCATTGAAGATGCAGGTTCAAAGTTGAAAGAACTTAACTTGGATGTGGCGACTGAAGAAAAAGGTGAAAAGTTCATCAAGATCACTACTCCAACCCCGATTGGAGAGGTTGATAATCAAGATGAAGGAATCATTCAAGTTGATGAAGTCACTCATGTGACTGAAGAAGCTCTAGATGCAAGGAACCTAGAGCTCAGACATCTGAAGGATCGTCCAATTGATCAAATCATCGGAGATCCCTGGGATGGTGTCAGAACTCATAGAGGTACTACTAATGAAAATCTATATTTGAGTTTTCTCTCACAGGTTGAACCAAAGAAGTTTGAAGAAGTAAACTCGGACGCGTCATGGATTATGGCCATGGAAGAAGTGTTAAATCTGTTCAAGCATTGTCAAGTATGGAAACTTGTTCCCAGACCCAAAGGTAAGAACGTCATCGGAACCAAGTGGGTCTACAGGAATAAGATGGATGAGAATGGAATTATCATAAAGAACAAGGCCAGACTCGTCGCCAAAGGCTATCGACAAGAAGAAGGAATCGACTTCGACCAGACATATGCTCTAGTGGCAAGGCTGGAGGCCATCAGGTTGTTCCTAGCATATGCTGCACTTAAGGGCTTCACCATCTATCAGATGGACGTAAAGTCCGCCTTCCTTAATAGTGATATAAAGGAAGAAGTGTATGTGGAACAACCCCCAGGTTTCGTTGATTCTAACTTTCCTAATTATGTTTATCTTTTATCTAAAGCTTCATATGGTTTGAAACAAGCTCCTTGAGCTTGGTATAAGACACTGTCTAGCTTTCTTCTTGAGAACAAGTTCACAAGGGGAAATATAGATAAGACATTATTTCTTAGGGAAATAAAAGGCAAGATTTTGCTAGTGCAAATCTATGTCGGCGACATTATTTTTGGCTCTACAGACGACAACCTCTGCAAGAAGTTTTCTAAACTTATGCAAGGGAAGTTTGAAATGAGCAATATGGGAGAGCTGAAGTATTTCTTAGGACTTCAGGTGAAACAATCTTAAGATGGAATTTTCATCTCGTAGATTAAGTTCGCCAAGGAGTTGATTAAGAAATTCAGAATGGAGAATGCAACCTCTATGAGGAGTCCAATGGATTCAGCTACGTCTCTAGATAAGGATGAGAAAGGGAAACCTTTTGATGAAACAAAGTACAAAAGCATAGTTGGATCCTTGCTCTACCTTACTACCAGTAGACCAGACATAATGTTCTTTACATGTGTTTGTGCTAGATTCCAAGTGAACTGTAAGGAATCTCACTTTGCTGCTGCAAAGCGGATTTTGAGATACCTTAAAGGTACACCGAATCTTGTCTTATGGTACCCAAGAAGTAATGATAGCGAACTAATTGGTTTTTCAGATGCATATTTTGCAGGTAGCAAAGATGATAGGAAGAGCACTTCCGGGACTTGCCAATTCCTAGGAAGAAGGCTCATTTCCTGGAGTAGCAAAAAGCAAAATTGTGTCGCAATCTCAACGGCCGAGTCAGAATACATTTCCTTGGGCAGTTGTTGTGCACAATTGCTTTGGCTAAAGAACCAGCTGGAGACTACAACATACAAGTCAAAGACATCCCTCTATTTTGCGACTCCTCAAGTGCAATAGCAATACCAAACAACCCAGTCTCTCACAGTCGGATAAAGCACATAGAGCTGAGATACCATTTCATCCAGGAGCATGTGGAGCATGGGGACATAGATCTGAAGTATGTTCCAATAGATAGGAAAGATGGACTGAGCTTGGTATGCTCAACAAAGAAGGATAGACAAGATGGACTCATCTCACAGTTCAGAAATAAAGGCTCAATCAAAAAGGTTAGAAATTTCTCTAAGTGGACTTCATTTCTCGAGTTAAAGAATGAGTACTCGAGAACTCCAACTTGACTACTCGAGTACCTTTCTGACTTCTCGAGAACTAAGTAAGTTATTCGAGTGCAATCACTCGAGTACTATACTTCATCTCGAGAAGCAGACTTAGACCACTCGAGTACCGTCATACCACTTCTCGAGTACCTCCATTCCACCACTTGAGTACTGAAGTTCTACTCAAGAAATGACCCGTCAGTTTTCATTCCATTTCATATTTTTCAATTTCGAAAACCGCATCTCTTCCGCCATTAACTAAGGTATGTTAAAGCTTAATTAGACCGCTAATCATCATTACTAGGGTTATATAAATAGAAAATATCGGATTTCTAGACTCTACTCGAATTCAAATCCACTATCTCTCGAAAGACTCTTCGACTTCCGTCGCTTCTACAGAGCTCATCGCAGTCTCCTTCCTCTTCCAATCAATCTCCCGCCATTCAGTGAAGATAATGGCGCCGCCGTCGAAGATAGTGGTGGGCAGTGAGTTAGTGGTCGCCAGAATCGCAGAGCTCTCAAACGATTTCAGAAATCTGCTAATCCTTCTCGACACAGCAGGTTTGAGTTTTGCTCTCCAGGAACCGTGCAAAATTTTTTTTCCAGAAGTTGAAGAGTTCTTCAAGAATTTCAAAGTCAGGGGAAACGATAAAGTTTTAAAGTCTAAAGTTAAGGGAATCAAGGTAAAACTAACCAAAACCTCTGTTTCAAAGCTTCTGAAAATGCCAGTGGTGGATGAAGAAGATGAAATCACAAATGAAGATAATGATAGAACATGTAATTTCTGTGGTATTTCTCCTAAAGTCACTTCTATCAAAAGGCCAGACCTCAACCCAGAAAGCAAGTTACTAGTGGATATCATTGGAAAAATATTGTTGTGCAGGACTAGCTCCATAAGATTTATAACAAATGATCTTTTTGACATCATGACAGCCATTATTTGCAAAAAAAGGTTTCAGTTTGGTATGTTGATATTGGATAAAATCAAGGAGAGCATTAAGGCTCCAAGTTATGCAAGGATTATTTCTTTAATGTTGCAGGAAATTAATCCTACAGTATTTGATCTTTCCAAAGGCACTACCATCCATCATATGAAGAAATTCTCTGTTTCCTCCATTCAGAGATGGGAGTTGAAATAGCAGAATCCATCCCAGGCAGCTAAAGCCCATGAGCACCCTACTTCAGAGGAAAGGATCCAATCTCCCCCTCTCCATCATGTTGTTGGCACATCTGGTGCAGTAGTTGAGGGGGAGCCTACCTCCTCTGTACAGCTAGATAGATTTTCTACTCCTCCTCCAGATACTTTCATCCAGCCAACCACTTCAGAAGATCTTCAAATAGATGCCCAGGTACAAGAAACAATCCTCTCAATCACTGATGATATCAATAAAATGAATGAGGAACCTAGCTCAGATGAGCCCCTACCTCCCCTCCATCAAGAAAATGTTAAAGTACCTGAAAGTCCACCTAGTGCCAACTACCTTCACCTATGGGGAGGGAATAGGTGTTTTGCAGCATTTTTGCGGAATTAAAATTATACATGCATAAATAAACCAAACAACACAGCACAGAAAGACACAGGCAAATTATAGTGGTTCCCCGATTTGGGTACGTCCACTCTCCCCCTTCGACCTATCTCCCAACCAGGGACGACTCGGTCACTTCACCAACAGGATTGAAATCCAATCCTCATACTAACGAAAGGAACCCTTCCAAACGAAGGAGTCACCACTCCTACACCACGGGTTGCAACCAACCCTTACAACTAGGAACCAACGTTCCATTACAACAAAATTGAAAATGGAGTGTATAATAAATACAAACTACTTATGGAGAATAAGGTGTCCCTCTTCGTTCAATGACGTGTTCTTGAAGACGACGAAGAGTCCACGACCTTAGATCTCACTTGGAAAGGATCTTCTCTAGATCGGCGGCAAAGAATGAGGCGGCGATGCTATATAGATCCAAACTTCGTAGCTAAGCCGGCAAGGTCTACCAACGGTCTTTCTTGGATCAATCGTCTCAATCGATTCTGATAGGGAAGGTATTCCCGATCTACAAATCAAGAGACAAAGGTTCCCAAGAAGGACTCGTGAGACGCGTTGCGAGATAGAGCTTCTGTCGTCGGGAGATCAGGAAGACACCACGATCAGCGGCGGCGACCAACTAACACGAGCGGCGACGGTGATGGAGTGAGATTCGTGATCTAGGTCACGGCGGCGGCCCGGCTTTCCTTCTGCTTTGTTCGTTGTTGTTACTGTTCAAAATATCGATTGTATTTATACAATAGGATGATCCAATATGACCGTTGTGGGCCCCACCAGAAAGAAACCCTAAGTCCGGCTCCAAACAGCACGAGTTAACTTGAACCGGTCCAGAGAATAGCAGAAATTTGCCCAAGTCAAATTCGGCGAGAATCGTAGGTGATTCTCGACGAATCGGAGAGAATCACCTACGATTCTCGCCGAATTCTACTTAGCAGAATTCTAGCTTCATTGAAATAGCAAGCTGGAGAGAATCGGCGGGAATCACAATTGATTCTCGCCGAATCGGCGAGAATGCAAGATCATTCTCGATAATTCGACGAGAATCACTTAGTGATTCTCGCCGATTCTGCCTTAGCAGAATTCAGGGCGGCGTTGAGACGGCCGGCTGCATTCGGCAGGAATCGACGAGTGATTCTCGCCGAATCGGCGAGAATCACTTAGTGATTCTCGTCGAATCTAACTTAGACGATTTCTCGTCTTTCTTTCGTGAGTTGCTTTGACACATCCTTGCTCCTTGTCTCCTCTTGATCTGTCTCAGCTCTGTACTTGAAAATAAATACACTCAAATAGAGAGAGTACACGTAAGCCAACACACTGATCTGCTCAACGAGGGATTACATTGCGCAGACCCGTGTATATTGACCCACTGCACCCTGACATTGGTGTGTACTTAGTGAGGAATAACTACAAGCACAACTTGAAAGATTTCATCAAATACATTGTGAATTCATCTTAGCTTGAAAGGAGGCTTCCTCAAATCCAGGTAATTGTGGATACAATACCCAACAATCTCCCCCTATTTGAAGAAGCCAAAATCCTACTAGCTAAGATGAATTGCACCAATCCAGATAATACATACATTGAATCAAGAGAAAGATAATAAAAGCAACCAGAGCAATATGAGAGTCAATCATCAAATCACACACATATATATATATAGATATCCACAAAAATTGTTCATATGTTTACATGATGATAATAATAAGAACATAAGGAGTACAATAGCTAAATTCCTAAATCTCTTTATCCTTAGCTATTTCATCTTTTAGCTGCTGCGCCAAGTGCTTGCTGCTTTGACGTTCAAAGTATTCCTTTGGCTTAGGGTAGTATCTGGGAGGGGGAGCTTTATTTGCCACAGTATTGGACCTGAAGAAGATGTTTCTTTTGGCTTCAAAGGTCTTGTGCTGCTCCCACTCGTACTGACTGTAGACATCGTTCCTGTTTATCTCCCCCCATTATTGCAACGCAAATGTGTCCAAAATGATGCTTCTTGATACTGGGCTCCACCTTTCATTTCGCACCTCATCCTCCTTCAGTCTGATTCTCTTTTCAGTTGGCATTTCCTTTGAGGTTCCTTCTTGTTTTTTCCTTTTACCTTTAGCTTTTGCTAGGGCTTCTTGATCAAACCAGCCACTGCGTTCTACTCTTGCAACAGCCCTAGCAGCCTTCTTGGCTTCAGCCTCACTCAGTATAACTTCTTCAATACTTGCCCCTTCTTCAGCAGCAGCAGTAGTATACTCCTCTTGCTCCGGAGGAGCAACGGGAACTTGTATGCCCAAGGCTTGTTGTACTAACCAATGGGCCGTTTCAAACACATACCTATTCGAATGACCGAATTTGTCAATTATTATCTATTAGATTGATTGAAGGCATCAATTATGATTTTGTTAGAGTTTAAGAGCATACCTATTAGACTGATCGAAATTTTCGATGATTATCTATTGAAGCCCGGCCATCTTAGCTTTGTAGTCTTCCTCCCCCTTTTGGCTTCTACAGCAATTGAGTTTACGTAAGCGTGCAGGGACTCATCGATGTGCTTCACAGTTTTTGAAAATTCATTCAGCAGGGTCTTTTGATCCGCGTTCAGAATCACCACGTTGGCATCAAATTTTCGTATGCTGTTAGCCACAACATGTGCATTCTGATTTACGACAGCCAGATCATCTGTGTTCTTTTTAAGACCTTGCATCAGCAGAGAGACAGTTGTGCCGGCTTCAGTATACTTTTCCTCGAATTTCTTTTCCATAACGTCTGTAATGGCCTCCCCAGCCCACGGCTCGCAAGGACGGCCGCCGGCACCCCCAGCACCACGCTCGAAAGGGTTCAGCCTAACCAGGTCTGCAGACCATGCACCCCAACCCCTCTCCGTGCCTGTTTTTCAGCAGTGGTAGGTTGTTGCCACTAGGGATCGAACCCAGGACCTTGATAAGAGTGTAGCTCAGTTGGTGATGAGAGCTGTGGTAAAGAGTCTCTTATCAAGGTCCTGGGTTCGATCCCCAGTGGCAACAACCTACCGCTGCTGAAAAACAGGCGCGGAGAGGGGTTGGGGTGCATGGTCTGCAACAGGCGCGTAAAGAGTCTCTTAGGCTGAACCCTTTCGAGCGTGGTGTTGGGGGTGCCGGCGGCCGTCCTTGCGAGCCGTGGGCTGGGGAGACCGTTACAACGTCCAACTTGTGATTGACTTCCACAATGTTCTTTAACATTAGATCCTCAGATTCTTTTACCCTTTTTAGCACTACGTCTTGTGCTTTCACAAATGAGGCCTTCAGCTCATCCACAATTCCTTGAACAATCTTGACCGTATGATTTGCCAGATTGGCTTGTAGTGGATGATCTTCAGGCAAGCCTTGATCTGGCTCTTCAGCAGATGCACTTGGTGAGCTGGACACAAGTACTGTTTCCACAGGGGGAATTTGGGCAGCCTTGGTAGGTTTTTCAGGAATGCTTACCGATAGTTGATGGGAGGACACCCCCTCCATTCGAGCACCAGACTCCTTAGGAGCTCGTTCCCCAGATGGAACTTCAGCATCATCCCGATGATCCATCTCTTCACTCCTCTCATTTCCTTCATCCTCCTCCTCATCATCCATATCCTCATTCTCATCAGCAGCAGCGTCCACATCCAGTTCATCATCTTCCTGAACAGCACCTCCATCTCCCATATCAGTATTGTCCAGGGCCTCCCCATCTTTCTCCACATCCACACTTTCTTCTTGCAGATTCTCAACTGCATCCCTAGCTATCTGAGAGATATCATATATGACATCAGTAGGAGCGGGCCGAGGCTCCCCCTCAGTTCCTGGAATCAGTACATCAGGAACTTCACCGAGGACAGCCATGGAATCTGCTGGAGTTCTATTGTCCTCAGCCCTATGTGACACAACCGGAGATTCATCTCGTTCTTCTCCCACGACAGCTTGCCCTATCCGTCTCTCCCATCTGTCGAATACACTGTAGTCCATCTTCTTCAGATAGTGGATGGGAACTCCTTTGCTCATATCAAAATTATCTCCATCCAGTTGGTTCAGATAGAGACTGATGATCCGTCCAAAGCTGGGGGTGCGCAGAGTATCCTTTATTTTCTCAAATAGCATGGCCCCCCAGTTGAATCGCTTCCTGCAGACAATGACCATTAGAATCTTAAACATCTCCCCTGAGATATGATCGTGGGAGCCTGGTTTACATATCAGGACTTTCCCAATGATGTCAGATAGAAGCTTGCCTTCCTCGTTCATCTCCTTCCTTTTGATGGATTTGATTCCTCTGGGTAGGCCGCAGAACAGAAGAGTCCTGGCTCTATCTTGTTCCTCCAGATAATCCTCGTGATCAGAGCTGGAAAGCTGCAAGTATCGAGTCAGTTTTCTTGCAGACATCTTGATCCTCGCACCGGCAATCTTACACTTGATGACAGTGTCTTTATTCCGAAGTTTGGCGGTCGCAAAGAACTCCATCACCTCCTTATCCAATATCTTGCAGGGGTGCTCCAGTATAA